>VZDJ01000116.1:24388553-24464642 GCA_008694505.1 Cyanoderma ruficeps | reverse complement strand
TTTTTTCTTTTTGAATCACATAGGACCTGATGATGAAAACTGCTAATCACCCAAGGAGCCATTAGGGGTGTGAGTCAAGCCAGGGTGAGCATTAAACACCCTAAGTGTGCATTTCTGGGTTATGCTTTCAGAAAGTGAATGACCCAAAAGCTTCACAGGGAATTTGTAGTAAATACAGCTGTTAAGATGACATACAAAGATATTAAATGTAAAAGGGAGGGGAGAGAAAGCAGCTGTTGTCCACTGGAGGACTTCTCTCCAAGTTAGTTTAGTATCTTACACAGATGTGACATAATTTTTTTCCCCTTACTCCAGGAGGAAGCTGCTGAAATTAATTTAAGTAGCGGTAAAGTCCTTTTTTAAGAAAAGAACTTTAAGTTGAAGTCAGAGAGAACAAGCCTTCAATCTGGAAGTATTTATGAAGACACTTTATTTTAGTCAATTATATATTCGTGCAAACATAGAACAATTTGAATTAACTTTTAGCAAGTCCTTCAGGCTGTGAGAGGAGAAGCACAGAGTGGTCCAACTGGCAAGTGGGAGCAGTTCCTCGACCCCAGGAAATGTGATTAGTGTGAGTGCCCAAGGAAATCAACATTAATTCAGCTTCCTGTGTGGCTGACACCAGACATTTAAAATGGGGAATATTACACTGAGATGTTTTGTTTGTGTATAAAATTAGAGTTCAGGTCTTTGAATGAGGAGCTGTCCCTCTGGGGGGAGGAACCCTGCCCCACCTCAGGGTCCCTTTGTGCCCTCCTGAGGGCTCTGTCTTTGTTTGGTATTGCTCTTTCAGATGAAGGGCTGGAAAGGCAGGGAAGGGGTGACATTTCTGACACATCCCTGCTCTCTGCACGTGTCCCATCAGATTTCACAGCAGTTCAGCTACGGACCCAAAAGATTATGGCAACCTAAGAAAAGTGTTTTTTTGGATACAGTCTTCTCAGAAGGGGTGTTAAGGCTTACGCCGTAACGTGTCACTGCAAGAGCAAGTTGGACTAAAAGCTTTCTAAATCCATATAATTGAACTTAATTGTTTACATAATA
Organism: Cyanoderma ruficeps; assembly: GCA_008694505.1. Lineage (NCBI taxonomy): Eukaryota > Metazoa > Chordata > Aves > Passeriformes > Timaliidae > Cyanoderma > Cyanoderma ruficeps. Next base: position 24,463,595 of record VZDJ01000116.1, on the reverse strand, counting down.
AAATTATTTTTAATGGATAACAATTGAATGGTGATGATTCAGTCGCAAGAATTCGCTTCTAAATCTCCAAACAGGCCTCCTCTGGGAAGACTCATCATCGGAAAGAAGGATGTGTCCTCACTCTGAGGGAGTTGGATGTCTCTGAAATACACCCAGCACACAAATATACCTAATGCAGAAAGCAACTGGATGGAAAACCCAACCCATCAAAGCCTCAAGAATCCTGCACCAAATTACCAGACTTGTTTTGGCCTATTTATTCCATTGGATATAAAATTAATGGAAGTTGTTATTGGGAATCCACAGGTTATGGAGAGATGCTGGAGAGGCATTAGAGATGGGGCTGAAACTGAGGTTGAAGCTTTATTTTTGTTGTTGATGAGGTTCAGCTCAGGAAAGGGGGCAGATTTATGAACATTGATTTATGTTCTTGATATTCTGCTGATAACAGGTTTGGGGCAGAAACCAATCAGCCTTCTGCTGACTTTCTGGGCACTTCTTAGAAAGTGATTGCTGGTTTGAAAAGCAGCAGGAGTGTTTTTAATGTTTGGAGAAATAGAAGAAGAGAGATATATTTCACATATTTTATTTCAAGTTAGTACTAAAATTTTAATTATTTAATTGCCCTTGACTGTGCTCAATTCTTGTATCAAAACTGACCTGAAGAATTACTTTTTAATTCACTGATTGTACTCTGGGTTGTGTTCCATAACACATGGCCTAAGGTCCACAAAACCGCCGGATCTGTTTGGAACCACTTCAAGTTTTTTCCCACTTTCATTATAGCCTGAATATGACTTGAAATCATATGTTATTAGCCTGAGTGAGAATTACATGAGGAACAGTGTTATAACAGGGCTCAGCAATGAAAAGGCAGTTCCTCCAGGGCACTTACAGCCTCTTGTTTTACAATATATGATAGAAAAGTGTTTTTGTGCTGGGAGCAGGTGATTTTTCCATCCTGTTTGACACAGCAGTCTGCAGGTGTTGTGTGATCATATGTGCTTCCTTCCTGAGGCATGTCCAGAACTGTAATTCCAGTAGTAGTAGTAGTAATAATAATAATAATAATGTGGAACTCCACACTTTAAGGGTTTTTTTTTTCAAGAAAGACTTTTAAAAAATTTCCTGCAGGAATTTTTATCTGTAGTATTTTCTCTGTATTCTGATGATAAGTACATCCCTCTTCCTCCTGTCTCCACCTGAACACATGCCAGGACAGTCCAGGTGCACCTTCCAGAGTGAAATGTTTTCAGAGTGAAATGATACAGATGCAGGTGCTTTTGTGAGATCCTAGTTCTTGCTTATAGGGTAGGCTGCATTTGAATAAATTACACCAATGTTTCATAGTGGCTGGAAATTACTTCATTTAATAAAATAAAATAAGAGGCGATTGAAACTAGGACATTGTAAGTAAAAAAATCCTGAGGTGTTGGAAAGGTCCGTTTTACAAGAAGAAATGGATTTGGAAACACACCGCTTTGAAAGATTGGATTCATTGCTAAACTGACCCACAAAGAATAGTACAAAAAAAGATGAACTGGAATCCCTCCAGTGCTTGAGCCCAGAGGTGGATGGATGTGGTCGGCAGATGGATCTGTGGGCCAGAAGTGACAGTGGAGAGTGAACTGGGAAGGCTCAGCACCCGTGCTTTGACGAAGTATTGCTAATCAGAGCTGCTGAAGCAATATTAAAATGCAAATGGCCCAATTAGGGTCCTTCCTTTTCTAGATCTGTCTCAGAGAAACACTGCCATGAGTTTGCCTTGTGTGCTGATAAATCACCCCCTTAATAAAAAGTTTGCAGATTGTCTAAAGCAAATAGGTGGTTCATGGGAGCATCAGAAAGTCTCGAGTATCTTTGAATGGGCTACATATTGAATTCTCTAAGTGTTTGGCTCCCTGATTACTGAGGATCAAAGGCAAAAGGGACTGATTGATACCGAGCCCTTAAAAATCAATTCTTTAGGAAAATGTCTGCCCTTATTTAGTGTTTTGGAATAATAAATGATGAAGTGATTTCAGCTGTAGGAGACACATTGTGGGCAGCTGCTGGACATGAGTTCAGCCTTGTGTTATTGTTAAGAGTTAAGCAGAGACCTTAATTGGGGAATAACTGGGAAAAAAAAATAAGTTAAATATTTTTGTGAAAAACTGCAGGCAGGATTAGGCTGTTTACCAAACAGACCACACCTCACCAGCATCTTGGATTCATTCTCCATTCCAAATAGCTTGGATAGTTCACACAACATGTTTATCCAGAGAACAGATTCATCTTAAATGTCTTTTATATTCCTAACTACTTTTAGAAGTAAGCTCGAGAAGGGCTTAGGTAACTTGATAGTAATCTACAAAGACAGAAAATAGGCCTTATTGTCAGTTTGTGGTTAATTATGGTAAGCTCCTATCTGTAATTTGCTCCTGCCCATAATGGAAAAGAGAGTTTTGCTTGAATGTGCATTACATTACGTGGGGTTACATCCCATGCAGTGAGATGGCATTGTGTAATTTCATACACCCGGATCAAATGGGACATGTTTTTTCAATGTATCCGAAAAGAACCCAGGGATACGTTCTGGTAGGAAAGAGATTTCCAGAGGACACAGTTCAACAAGCGTGGTTTGTGCCAAACCCAGTCTCTAATGGAAATGTTAATCGCCATGTTTTTCTGCAACTCTTGCAGAAGCAAATCCAGAGTATCTTTTAATTGGGAGCCTTTCTTTATGGTCTTCAGATGTTTATAAATACGCACAACCTAATCTGATTAGGGCCAGACTCTACATGCTGCCTGCTCTGACAAAAGGGGAGAAAGTTCTTGCCTGCAGCCTGTGAATTCTACTCCGTTCTATGTCTCCTGTGGTATTAGAGGTGCTGAGCATTTTTAATAAAGTGCTAAACAACAGCCAATACTTTCTCCCTCCATTTTCTGCTGTGTGTGCAGTAGTAAGTGGGAAAAGCGAATAGAAAACTCTTTCAGGGAACCGTTTTTTTTTTCAACTTCAGTTGAAATAAAAACATTTGATGCAATGATATCAATTTTAAGGAGAATATGGAGCAGAAGGAAAAAGTAAGAAGGGATTCTTACAAAGCTTGGAATGCATAAGCTTTCATTTTTGAAGTGGTGATCTTTTAAATTTATGCTGCTTTCAGTATTGCAATAACCAAACCAAAATTTTTCAATGTAGGTGAATATAATATTTCAGTTGGTTAAAGGAAAGTCATGAGGAACTTCTAATTTTTCTGTCTTTCATCCCACATCTGAATTTAATCATATTTTAAAGTAGCATATTCCTTCATGAAGCAGAATGTCTATCCTCCACACAGGTTCTGCCTGGGGAATTTCACTTACTGCTAAGCAGCTCTGGGCAATATTAAAATTGCCTAACTAACTTCCACAAAGGTCTCAGATCTGCTGCTTGGCTCCTTGCCTTCTGAACTGGCCAGCCAGGAGGAAACAGTAGACTTCGAATATGGGTTTAAATTTGGGCTGTCTGGACACATCCTTGCGTCCCTTTTATAAGATTCATTCTGTGGCTCACTTACACTCACTGTTATTAAGTCCCACACCAGCTTCCAAGCGAAACTTTGGCTCTTCTGGTTTAAAGTCATCCTGTGAAACAAAAAGGACACATCTTTAGGTGTCTACATGTGGTTTGGGGGCTCTTTCCACCTCCTCACTTCTTCTCCCCAAGAGGTACATAACATGACCAATGGCTGGTGGTGAAATCATAAAAATTCATCACTTGTTCGCAGCGTGGAAGTCAAGAAAGAATGAATGGTCAGGAAGACAATTTTTTAGTGTAAGGTAATGTTGACCCTTGCAGGAATAATTTGTGCCCTTCAGTATCTGCAGCTGTGTAATAGTCACCAGGGAGCTGTCTGACTCTGAATATATATGTATATTTTAAAAAGTGTCAGCCAAGTCAGGACTCCAAATGCAAAATGTATTGCCCAGGAACACCGGGAGGATTTGTCTCTCCCCTGAAAAGCCGTGGTGCAGAGAGCAGAGTCACAGATGTAACTGTGTAACATTTTGGTATTCTGATGAGGACGGGCTGTTTGCAATGCTGCTCAAGTTAGGGGAGAGAAAATTGCTCCGTTTCTCTCAGACCTGCAGCTGCAATTTCACAAGAAGGAAAGTGTCTCGGAAGGGAAATGTGCTGAGAATCTTCTATAGGAAATACTTGAGTTTTCACCCAGGACAAATGAATTCTGCAGAAACAAATGATTTTATTCTATTATAGATATAGATAATGGTATTGCCTTGTAAACCTTTATTAGGTAGCTAAAACAGCCTTTACAGCATTGTAAATGAACAGAAACACCTGTCTATAAAACTCAGGAGTGTTTCTACAGACCGAGCCATACCCAGTGGTGGTGTTTGTCTCCTCTGTGGCTTTCAGTCTCCTCTCCTGCCAGTGCTGCAGCCCAAATTGGGTTTTGACAGGGCAGACACTGGTGCTCATTGCTGAGCTTGGCACCTGGATGCAAAGGAGCCACTGAAACTCCAGAACATTCTGTAATTTACAGAAGTGATGTGTAGTGGGCTGCATGTTTTTTCAAAGTGTAATTTTCTCTCTTGAAACTCACCTGTCTCTGGGTAGCTGACAGAAGCCAAGGTGACATTTAAACGTCCCTTAAGCCCTGCAATAGTGTTAGTGAGACTTCAGGAGAGCACAGCAATGATACACCCCTGTCTGCACAAAGCTGCCTCTTTGTCTCAGGAATCACAGTAGAGTTTGAGAGACAGAAATGGGTGGAGAACCACAGCAGAAGAGGTGGATGCTCATCAATTGCAAAGCTGTGACTCTTCTGCTCTGCCCAGAAAACGCCATGAGACGTTGAAGTGTCATTCCTTCCTCACCCTTGAGATCCAGGTTCGTCAGACTTTCTGTTGACTCAACACCAGCAACTTCAGGAGGATTCCAGCTTGTGACTGTGACTTTCTGTTTGTTCAAACACCTGGTGTGTTAATAATGTCCTCTCCGAAATTTGGTGACTTTCTCATGGTCTGCCTTACTGCCTACTCATATTTCTGATCCCCTTTTCAGTATTTTCAGCCTACACAAGGAAAATTTGTGTGATGTATTATTACAGTCATGAGTAGCTTAAAAGTTGAAATGTTTCCTGTTGTTAAACGTATGTGTTTGAAAAATTATCCAGGCAGATAATCCTGGACATCCCACTAAAGGCACCGTGATTATTCACAATCACACATCAGGGCCCAGCCATGGCTTTTGAATGAGCATCATCGCTACATTTAGAGCAGATCCATAGCTGCTGTACCACTTCACTGAAATGAAGGAAGAATTATCTCCTACTGCATTTTGTAGGCATAAAAATATTCATTTTCTTGTGCAAGGCATGAAGGATCACTGCTTTAAAAGGGATAATTCGCAGGAAGAGCTGTACACCCATATTTAGGGCAGGATTTGGCCGCCCATATAAACACAATTCCATATAAATACTAAAGAACTGCTTTTTTCTTCCCTTGATTGTTCTACTGAGACCAAAAAAATCATCAGAAGGTGAATCAGTCTTGCAGCTGATACTTGCCAAGACATGAAAATATGGGGCAGGCCTGTGAAATAAGAGGCAATGGGAATGAGAGTGAAAACAAAGGAATTGTTCAAAAATACTAGATGCTATTGCATGATAATGGAAAATACCAAAACCTATGAACGTTGCATCTGGATTGCTGTCTGCCCTTCTTTGGGAACATTTGTATGTTTTTTAAGTGGAAAGTAATGAAGATAAAATTAAAACACTTGTAATGTAAAATATTACATGCTTTCTCATAGGATTGAAATGTAGCACTCAAGAGGATTAGCTTATAAAAAGTCAGATAATCCTCACTGGTGGGATAAATATAACTTATAGAAATTCCTGAAGCATGCTCTCCAGAAGCATTTCACTAAAATTAATTTAGCAATAATATTATAATTCCTTCAGACATATTTTTCAGAAGTTATTAAAGACCCATCCAAGTCAAGCAAAGCATTATTTTCTAATGTAGCTAAAATTCTTCAAGGACAAGAGCTGTCCTAAATGATGAGAAATTAAATTGAATTGAAAACTAGGGAAAAGAAACTTGGATAACTAATCTGCATAAGGGCTGCTCTGAGCAGTCAGGCACGGATGTCCAGCACACAGAGCTGAAGAAGTAGGTTTGGACAGTGAGAAATAACTTCAATATTGGCTCAGCAGTATCAGGAATGGACAAAATGGATGAGCTTGAGAAGCTGGGGCAGTTTGTAGAACCAAGTGAAACACAGTCAGGATAGTAGAACAACAGTGAAGCAGAAATCATGACTTGAACACAGGAGCTGGAGGGGTGAGGAGGTTCTGAAGAGAACACCAAGGATGAACGTGCTTGAGTTGTGATGTGCATTAATGATGTGGGAAAGTGGGAAGAAAACAGAAGAAATATTGTGGTTAGAACTGGATTGGGTTCAAATCACTTTCCTGGTCAACAGCAGAAAAGTTATTCGTCAGCATTCTGGAGGCTGACTCTAAATCTCGTCTTTGTATTTGAGCAGGGATGACCTGAATCCAGTAAATTCTTGGTTTTGTGTAAGTGAAAATTAACAAGTGGCTGGAATGTGTATTTTTAAGTCAAGGGGGAAAATGTCACAGGGAAGTGTTCTGGATTTAGTCGGTTGGGTGATGCATAGTCTGGAAAATATGATTTATACCAACCCATTTAAAAATATACCGCTTTATTTATCCAAAGGAGAATTAAAAGGTGATTTATGAAATGTCTGCATAGGGGAAACAATGTCTCTCAAAATCCAGTATTTTCACAAAAAAGGTACAGTGACATCTAATGCTTAGAAGATGATGCTGAAAAAATCCATGTGAGAATGAAGGTGAAACCTCTTAAGCAATGAAGAAAATAATTAATATGAATGAGTGTACAAACCCATGAAATTCATGGTTACATGTATTATCAGCAAAACTGTTACTTTTCCACTAAGCAAGGGTTACACGAATTACTAATTTATTATTTACAAACTTATTGATTGTGAAATACATTTCATAAAATAATTTAAAAGTACAGCACGCACAAAATGACTCTTTTGTTGGATATTTTTGTTAACACGTTCACAAATTTTTTGGGTAGAAATTATTTTCTTTTACATGTCCTGAGAAGTGGACCCTTTATAACAGTATGTTAGGGATGATCTAAACAGAGTCTGGACAGAGCAACAGGGCAGGTGTGAGGCTCTGAGTTCACTAAACCCATTATTGCTTATTATAGCGCTGATTTTTCCAGCATATATATCACCAAAATTCAGATTTTTTTACTTCTACCCCATGGCCCAGATTCCTCAGCTATCAGTTTAATCCAGGCATTTCAAACAATGGCAAACCAAATTATTTTACAATGAATCCCAACGTTATTATTCAATTATTTTATTATTTTTCTGTTCACTTACAACACGACAACATGGCCTTTGTGTGGAGTCAATGGGTAGGAAAAAATCTTTTATGCAGTGTGGAATAATTTCATGTAGGAAACAGATTCATGCTTATTTTTCCAAAGATAATGGAACTCCTCTAGGTCAGTGAGAAGCCTTCAGTCTCTTTTGAGGCAAACCTCTTGCTGAAGCTGAGGAGTGAAATCGCACAACTGAGTAAATATTTTATTATCATATACCACCACTAGCACTGTAATACAAACTTTTCAAGGTAAATAGCTTCAGAAATTGCAATTGTGATACCCAAATGTATTGGAGTCAGACTCTGCAGTGCAGAATCGAAAGTAAATAGTGAATCCTAAAGTGCTTCGGATTTCCACTCGCTGTAATTTCTGGGTAAGCAGAAACCAGAGGTGCCAAGAGGCACAAGGCTGCTGTACTGCAGCCTTAACAGAGATGCTAAGCCTTGTAAGAAGTAGTATATATTTTTTTTTTTTTTGCCCAGAAATAGCGAGGTTTTGTGTCTGGAGGAGCAGGATGGAGATTCAACCAGCAGCCATCTGGGCTGAAAGGCTTTCTGGTTGAACCCAGGACAAAAGGTGAACCAACAACAGCCCCTTCCTTTTGGCATCTGAAGGAATAAAACCTCAGATAAGGTGTTTAAGTGCCCAACTCTCATGCAGAATATTGTGGTATTAGTCACAAATCCAGCTTTGGCACTGGGATAAATGACTTAATTTTCAGAGAGGTTGGAACACGTCATTGTTTTTTGCCAGGAAGTCCAGGCCGGGTCCCAGGGTGAAATGGGTTTTGCAGGAGGTGGGATTTAAAAGAGAAGGAAGGTGCCCTGAGCAGTGTCCTGCTTGCCCACGGGAAACTCTGTGGAATTGCAACACCGTAAGAGCAGCATCAGCCCCATTCTCAGAGACTCACTGCAGTTAATGAAACAGAAAAACAGCCCAGTACGCAATGACTAAACCTTTAATTACCTCTCTGAGTGATGGAGAGAGGCTAAAATCTGACAAACACGCTTAATTGCTGGCAATTACAAAAAAANACGCTTAATTGCTGGCAATTAAAAAAAAAAAAAAAAAAAGAAAAAAAAGAAGAAATTTTTTGAAACACGACCGAGTATTTTGCAATATTGTTTCAACACCGTAATGACAAGTGCACTCCTCTTAGGAAGGGGTTGACAGGAAATTTCTTCCATTAATTTTAGAGGAGCAGGATTAAACCCAGTGTTGCAAGGAACAGACACCTTCAGCAAAAACTCAGTGTGGGATTGGTGCGACTTGGAAATCTTTCTTTCATCCATTCTTTGGTCAAGGAGATCCCTGTTTGTAAGACGTGGCTTTTCTTTGGAAATAACTGTGAGTTCTGCCAGGGAATCATGGCTTGTATTTGCAGATAAAAGCAGTCCCCTGAGCCTCAGTGGGATTTCTTGCAGGTGACTAAATAGGGCTGTTATATTACTCCCAAAACTCTACAGTCCTCTCTTAATCTTTACTCAATTTCTTTACTCAATTTCTCTGCTTAATTTCTTATGAGAAAATTCATGAATGCTTGTTACAAAACAGTCTTAATAAATTACTGGCTAAACTTGAAAGAAGGATAAGATTTTCACTGATTTCTGTGTTTGGTGAGAGTAATAGTGATAAAAAGGTGGCATTGCTTATACAATTGGCAAAACCGGAAAAAACAATCCCAATTTAATATGTGTGGCCATTGATTCAAAATCCCTAAAGTTTGATTGATAATGTGACCTATCAAAATCTCGGAGTGTACCATCTCAAAGTGCATCTAATCTTACTGAACCAGACACAATGGATTTAGAGCATGGCTGAAAAGTTCAGGGGATACTCGGGACAGGGAATGAAGCATCAGCTGGTGCCATGACTTTGGGCTGTGTTGGGAAGGAAAGGTTTGCTAAAGCCTCAAATCATTCCTTGCCTGATTATGTGAAAAATAAATTTTTAATAGACATCTAACCAGCCTGTTTTAAGTGTTTCCTGTATCACCATACTCAAGGATCATCTGAGAACCTCATTACCTAATATGTATTTAGTGTTTCAATGAAGTGGGAAGGAACTGATATTTCCAGATGAGGATGGGGGGAAATGTTCTCAAATTCTGGATTTACAGATGGGGAGGAAAGGTACTGAGTAATATACTGAAATATGGCCAGAGGAAAGAAGCAAATCCAGGTGTTCCTGCCCTCTCACTTGTTCTTCTCTTGCAGGTGCCACTCTGCTGGGAGGTGAAATTCATCCTGTTGCAGTGACAGAATCAGGACCTGCAGCCCTGGGCTCCTTGGGAATTCAAAGTCTGCTGGCTCTGCCTCTGCTTCCTTCCTCTAGATCAAGCCCACCTTCTGTAAAAATGCTCAACCTCAGCAACCTCAGCAAAGGAAGGTTTTTGTATCAGACAAAGGCTGGCATTTACAGAGGCATGAGATCCCACTCCAAAATCAGTTGAAGCATCTAGCTGGAGCTAGATCTGGCCTCTAAAGCCCTTCACCTGGTTGTCATGTCTCAAAAAAACAGCAGGTGGCTATTAAAAAATACCCTAGTGATGGGTACAATTGCAAGGAGAGCAGTATGGAAAGCCTGAGTAGGAGAGAATGCAGTTTGTCAGGTGTTACACTGGAGGGTCTGCAAAGTCCTTGGCAGACAGAAGAAAGGCGATGTGGCTGATGAGGTGAGTTTGTTTTATGTATTTTATTCTAGGAGGAAATAAAGCTGGGAGCCTGAAGAGAAAGGGGCTGAAGGAAGCTGGAGCATGTGGCTGAGTGTGTGCCTGCTCTGTCTGCAGGGCTCCCAGGGATCCACAGGCCAGGGGAAAAGGAGCCTGTGGCTGTGGGAAGAATGGGCTGGGGCTGCAGTGGGACACTTAACATCAGGCTGTAGCATTTCATTGTGGTATTTAAGATATTTAGTATGCTCTGCACTCAGATGCGATGCTGATAAAATGTCTGTCTTTCCCTGGGCTTTTATAAGAAAGAAAAAGACTTTGTTAAATGTTACACAATGAGCCATTACTCCAAGCTCGGTGTCTCTAACTTCCACTGATGAGATGACAGCCTGCGTGTGCCACCTCACTTTTAATTAAAAAATCACTCATTAGGAGGCCAGGAGCTTGTCTAGTGAGAGGAGTCTAGTGCAGTATCTTGACCTCTATTTGCATCTGTTCCCTGGCACACCACGTACAGAAGGCTTTTAAATGGTGTGAACAATGAGTGCTGTGTGAAACAGTGGGGTCCGGGTTTGATGTGATATCCTGGGCCTTGGCAAAAAACCATAATTGTTCATCCATATTTAAATACACCAGTCTAGTGGGATGATGAAGGCCAAGTCCTCGCCTGAAAACTGTCTTAAAACTGCCACACAACGTGTTAAAATCGCTCAAATTATTGAAAAACTTCTGCTTCATTTCTTAGTCTGGGTGGCTACTCAGTGAGTGTCTCTTATCTCCAGCTAGAGAAGGCAAATGAATTTGTCCCCTGCACATCTGGATTTGTCTGCTGATGTAGCAGGAACAGCTGTGAGCTCAGCCTGGTGGACTTTCAACCCCACTTCTATTTCCACCTGGGAGGACTGTGTGCCCCACAAAGCAAAGCTGTGCTTCTTCCCACCAGTGATGAGAAACACAGAGATTACCTCTGAGACTCTCATTCCTCCTTGTTTAAGGGGCTTGGTAGTTATTTGGTTGGTTGTTTTTTTTTCACAGAAACTGATTTTGTGGGCTAGCTGAATGCCTGTGCCACTCCAAGGTCTTGTGAAACATCAGCTCACAGTCAGGCTGCTGGTGTCCTTCCTTTGACAAAACATGGGTGTTGCTCCATTTATTCTGGGGTTATCTTTATGTGCCTGTTTAGTCAGTGGGGAGTTTGCCATTTTTTTTGGTAAGAGAGGCACCACAATTCATTCTTTTCCATCACATATGTGCACGTGTAGCATCACACACCTGTCCCAGCTACAGGTTCACGAGAGAAGTGGTAAAATGTGACTTCAAAAGGAAGCATGATTTAAAACAAACAACAAATGCAACTAAAGAAAATATGTTTGATTTTCTGTAATTTTCTATTAGTTGCTACTGATTATTTCTAGAGTCTCTCTTACTTTGCACAAGAAATATTTACCTGACACCACAGCCACACACTTCAAAATAACCTGTTCAGTACAAACACCAAGTGTCTGGGGTTTAGCAAACTCTACAGCCATGAGACATTTTTATTTCTCTGCATGTTGTGGAAGGTCTTATATTTCTTTTGAAACCATAATGGAAAGAACAGATTCACAGCTTTGGAATTCATTCTTTCTTGCACTGAAACTGCCTGAATTTCATGACATTCAGACATGTAGAAAGTTCACCTTTTCTCCCTCAGGCATTGGAGAATGATGAATAACTTTGGTGGTGGGGGGAAAATCACTTTTTACTGTTATTATTATTACCTGTCTTACCAGTAAACGTTTATATTAAATTCTGCTGCTTTTCTTAAGTTATTACTTGAGATTAGGGCCATGAGAGGAGAAAAATGTCTGAAAATATGGTTTAGATAGAACCAAAAGCATTTAAATGAAAACCAAGTATTACCAAGGCTGGTCAAAGAAAACTTTTTCTTAAGCTAGTAATAAATTAGTTTTCTCCCATGATGGGCATATGCGATGAAAGTAAATCACTGCAAACAGAAAGGCCAGACTTCAGTGCCTTTCCCAGAGTGATGTGGCAATAATGTCTCTCTTCATTGGAATTGTTCAGCTCACCAAGGACTCATCCAGACGTGGGGGATTTCAACCTGCATCTTCAGGTCACAAGCAAAATTAACTTATATGAATGTTAGGAGGCTGGAGGTGTTTATGATCTTCTGTTCATGTTAATTTTTTTTCCTCTAAAAACGACTTGAAGAGATTGTGACTAATTTTACACTGATTGGCAGGATATTCTCTAGTAAATGCCCTATTTGCAGGGAAAAAATAAAGTTTTTAGGATGGTTCATTTTTAAATAGTGAGAGGACTGAGTCCATATGGTTGGATGTTTTCACTGGGTTTTATATAACCCAAATAAAAATGTACAGCTCTGCTGAGAAGTTATCATTAACTAATAAAGCAGTAATGGTTAAGAATTCCCAGTTAAAGACAGAAACCTCTCATAGTGAGTACTCTGTAAATACAAAGCAAGGACTGAATTCCTGCCCTTGGTCACTCATAGTCTAGGACAGGAAATAGAAGCAGGAGAGAAAGAACCAAAATAGTGAAGCTTTACCAGACAGACAGGGAAGCACAAGGAAATAATCAGGTAAGAATAGGCAGAGTTAAAAAAAAAAGTCATTATGTTCAGTACCAGGTATTTTCCTATGGCTGTCCAAGGAAAGGAATAATTTCTAGCAGCATTTGAGAGAGAACAATGAGGTTTGAGGACATCTATGGGATATAGATGAAGGCTGGCATGGGAGAAAGGACAGAAGAGCAACAAAGAGGGGATGATGGCAGATACCACTGGCTCATCCAAGGAGAGAGCTGACCTGATGATAACACAGAAAAAAATGATAAGGTGGAGTGTGGATAGGTCATGAAGGGCCTTTTGAGTGAAGATGAATGGTGTGTGCTTGATACGGTGCCAAGTTCACAGATGATTCACTGTTTTCTTTCCTGAAAGTTTAAATTTCCACATTATCTTTATTTGAATAATGCTATTGGGTGCTTTTGACTAATTTTCTCATAGTAACAAACATTCTGTTCATTTTACAGGGCATCTATTCAGAATAATGGATGGGTTCCTTGAGCACGACGCAGTTGATGTCGTGACACGTTGGTACATTTCTATGCTATCACTTCCAATGGCTCAGTGCACAGGAAAGGTCATTTCAATTACTTTACATAAATTGTTTGATTGTTCCTGGGTAAGGACCATCAAGCAGGTTGTGGTAGGCTTGAGATAGGTGATATTAATTTCCTGGAGAAAGCCTTTTAAAAGCTGTAGTTAAAGATTGAACCCTATCCAAAGGTAGCATCTGGTAGTTGGGTTTGTTCGGAAGTGTCTGCCTCTTTAACCTGGGGTATTACATGAAGATTTCTCTTTATGCCTTTCCAAGAAGAGAATTTTGGTGTGCAGAAGCTGATCCCAGGGTACATTTTCAGTGATGAATGTCCTGGAGGAAACACTGGGTGTGCTTTTTCATTCTCGTGGTAGCTGTTCCTCTCCTCCGAGGGGAGTGGGCAGACAACCACATGGTTGGTTGGCATGATCTTTATTTACACCATTTTCTGCTACTGCCCAAGTGTTCAAAGTGTCTAATTATTATATGTGTGCACAACTCTACATGAAAACTACCTTTCCATCTTGTTTGGAAGCCGGGGTTTCTGTGGGTCCTCTGTACTTGCAGTATCTCAAATAACAAATCTTTGGTAAAAGCATCTCCTTGGCACCTGAGAACATAATCTAAAGCACCCAGGAATCTCAGTCAGACCAAAGATATCTCCACTCCTTATGAGCAGCAGGCAATGCTTATAAGTTAACATCTTTACAAAATGCCTAACTCCCCTTAAAACAGAAATTGAAAAAAGAAGTGGAGCCTTGGCTTCCTGAAGCAGCCTATTAACCATCTTACTGATGCTCCAATTGGTGATTAAGTCAAAGAAAATGTTAAATGTCTTCATCTGGGTAGGACAAAGCCTGTAATCCTGAATGAAAACTTATGCAAATCTCGGTGAGAATGTGCTTGCCAGCATTTCCGTAGCTCTTGCTTTGTTCAGAGCGTAGCAATCAGCTGGAATTCATCCATGAACCCTGTTTATTAGGAGAATGGGAAAAAGATGTCTATGTGGCAGAGTTAGATAGCAGGGCACAGAAGTGCTACATTCTTAAGTGTATTTTTGCATGAAAAATCTTCAAGCCATTCACGCCTTTCGAAACTGCCTGAGGAGCTTTTGCTGTCCCGGCTTTGGACAGGTAAATTCTGCTTCCCTTCACATCCTGCAGCTTGTGTCTGGTAGCAATGGACATCAGGAACACTTTGTACTCTGAAAGTCCATGAGAAAGTAATTACAAGATCCTGACATTCAAAAACTTAGATGACAAAAATCAGGGGGGAAGAATCCTCTTTATTTTGGGAATACATGTGAATGTGAAGAATCAAATCAAGTGTTCCCACAACATTCCTAAAAGAGGTAGGTTTATCTTCAGCTGCTGTAAGTTGATGAAATGACACTAATTTACACTGATCTAAGGCACAGCCCTTTGAAAAGGTGAATTTGTGACCTTTCCTTGATTGCCATAGAGTTGAGTACCAGAATGAAACATCCAATTTTATTGATTTTGGCATGTACCTTCTTCTTTCTGGACGCCCACACCACCTCAAAAGCAGAGTAACTCCTTCAATAAAAGTTTTCAAAATATAACAAGACCAAGAATCTTTTCTTTTTGATATTTGCTTTTAGAGGGGCTTATATATAATCCCTTTTAAATTACTGTGCCTATGGAAGTTTGCATGATAAGGCCCCTTATAAATTAGACTGTATTATGTTGTATTGGATGTTGAAATATGAAGATATATTGGCGAGACAATATCTTATAATTAGAGTTTGGTTTCACCATCTAAGTGTGAGTGTTGGCTGCTCCTCAGCCTGAAAGTGCTGCTCTCTGCTTAATGTACATCCCTGCATCCTAAAACTCCATATATTTATTAGGGATGGTTGCCAGTATGTAGCACTTGATTTACTTGATGTAGTATTATATTTTTTTCAGCAAACAAAGGCTGAATGTTAAATTAAATGCAAGACTTTCAGAAGCAGAAGCCTAAAATTAGGGCTTCTTTTCAAATATTTGTGTAGGGCCCTGTACAAGAGAGCTGGACACCATATGATGATGCCTTTAGATCCTGTTGAGAGCTATTGACCTATCAGCACTGGAAACCAGGTGACTTTATTCCCAAAATATATAGCAAGTTGACCAATACTGGTGACCAAATGGCTTATCTGAATCAAAGTGAGAGTTTCTGGTTCAAGTTCTGCCCATGTGCAGGCATTTAGACACTCTTTTTCTGTAACATTTCACTATAGTCGTATATTTTGCATATAACAGACCACGACCATTTTAGGTATCTGACCGGTTTCGATTGAGGTTTTTTGTAAGACACAGCTAGAGATCAGCAGCAGTATAAAGGAAAGAAGAATACCTCATAAAGAATGAGAAATGGTAGAGGATTTTGGAGGCCACAGATGTCCATTCTCATGCAAAGTGGAACCAGTTTTGAAATTGGGTTAACTTAATAGGCTGTGAATTATACAAGCTCTTTAAGTTAATCTGATTTCATAGCCACCTTAGCGTATCCACACTTAACTGTCTGAGGACCAGAGCACAAGGCCTTTGAAGTGTCAGATGAGGTGGATATTGCTGCAAATTTCCGTGCCATCAGAGGATGCTGCTGGTGGTGTCTGCTCCTGAAAGGTATTTGAACCTCAGACTATGACATGAATAGGTCGGTCCTGAAAACGTCACTGCCGGCTCTGGTTCCCTTGGAGTGATGACAAATGATTATGCTGTTTCTTTCCATTGTGTGCACAGCTCTCTCTGATGTTATTCCATCCTCTTTGCTATATCACAAAGATCATTCAATTTCTGATTGAAGTCCCTGGCATCTCACTTCCAATGCCCCGCGGCATTAACACATTGCATGATTCTGTTTCAACATCCTTTGCTTCTTGGCAGAGATTTCCTTCTATATTCCAAGCCTAGACAGTACATGAAAGGATTTCTGAGCTTTTATACAACAGTCTTGGCTGCTTTTTTTCTCCCCCCACCTTTTTTTTTAAATTTTTTTTAGGCAGTGACCAACTGGTCTATCTCCCCTCAGCTGTAATGAAGACATGAATTACACAGAGGTTACCTGAAGGTAAATGTCCCTGTGGGATTCAACACAAATGTTGCCAGAAATGGAACGTTTTGGTAACAGATTCTTTTTTTTTGACAAATGGAAAATGTAAAATCTCTGATTTCTTTTATCCCAATTCAACTGAAACACAAGACATACGTGTATGTGCATATATATTTGTGTAGCTATATGTATATATGCAGCCCCACACACACTTCTGTGATTGAACTTTACAGCAAAGACAAAGTGACTCCTTAAAAGCAGTATTTTTTTGTGAAACGCAGTTTTCTTTGGGAAAACTGACTCTTCAAACCTTTTTGTACCTGTTCCAAGCAGAACAACAGCCTGGATTGAAACTGCTTGGAAGGCATTTTGTACCAGTCCATCCAAAATGACTGTGTTTCTAAAGAAGTAGTGTGCTCAATTCCTGTCTCAGGAAAGAGTAATAAATTTACAAGTACTCAAAAACCTCTGAAAATAACCACTTCTGCCTTTCCTAACCTAATACAGAGCACATTAAATAATGAAAGTAAACAGAAAATGCACGCAGCAATATTTCCTGTAGCACATAACTGCATCCTCACCTAAATGTTAATCACAAGCCGATACTTGCCTACATAAATCTAATCAGTTTCTTTCAGAAATGCATGAGGAGCGACTCCTTTCATCTGCATGGGAAAACATCCAAATCAAGTATCACATTTGTGTCCTTTAATAGCGCTGTTTTCTCTGAAAGACACAGTAACAGGCTCTCCACTTCTCACGAGTGTCCTGACAGCAATACCATTGTGCTCATTTCCATTTCCTCAGCATCTGGCTGTGGTGGCAGGAGGGTGTTTAAGTGCCTAGACGTATATCCTGCCAGGTACTGAGGAAATTCACCTCAAAGAAGGTGTTCTGACATTGCACACAGCTGGGTGGTGTGCTGATATTAGGTGTGATGAGACAGAGAAGCAGGACTTCCGGCTGATGGAAACCAGTGTCGCTCCTATCAAAAGGAATAATTCTTGTCTGCTGAATGCAAACGATGTGATACAGTTGTGTTTATTGCTCAGGGGGTGCTTTTAAAGCAGGAGAGGTGGATAAAACCAGGGGTTTGAGTTAGATCAGTTCTTTTGTTAAACTTGTGCCCTATCCATCACGTGGGTGAGGGGGCAAGAGATATCCTGCCCAGAAGGGATGGCTCTGCTCCCCACTGTGCTCTTCTGCAGTTTTGGGCGCCTGCCAGGGGATGCATTATGTGTGGTAGAGGTTATGGTGAAATGCTTCCATCACAGTTCTCCCTAGCAGACTCTGACTTCAGCTTGGTGAGGGCAAGCCCCAGGTGAAAAAGATGCCACCTGAATCCCTTGGGTTGTGTAACTGCTGCAGGTCCCAGCCCGTGTCCACCCAGCCGTAGGCACGTGGGAACTTTGGGGCTGGACAGGAAGATATCCATGCATGTTGGGAAGAGCAACCTGGTTTGTGAATTCCTTTGATCTCAACTGAGTTCATTTTCAAAAAAACCTGGACTTCAGAGCCTCTGCTCTGTCTGAGCCTGCAGAGGTCTGTGTCCCCTTCCTGCATCTGGCTTTCAGTCTCTGTGCCTCACTCCCAAAAAGGGAGAGGAGCACAGCTTCACAGGAGGAATCACAATGGAAAATGCTGGTTTTCTCTGTGTCATGGCAATGGGAGCCATAAAGGAACTACAGAAAGCAAGGAGAGATATTTTGTTGGAAGTTTTATTTTCTATCAAACATTTTTTAACATCTCATTCAGGCAGGCAAAAATAAAACTAGAGTTTTTACGTTGAGCCCAGGATGAAATTTAGCAGAGAATTAAGCCAAAAATAGAATGAGAAGTGTTCTGTGCATCTTTTGTTTCACAGATTTAAAAGTTATGTGGATTGGCTGTCACGTGTTTTTTTTCCTTGTTAAACTCCCAAAAAAGCAATCATGTAAGTCCTCATGAGTCACCAGCATTGTTTTGTTTTATAAAATGAGAATGCTCTACCGATGAATTGCCTCTGAGAGTGCAAAAGAGCACATATAAAACTCAGTCTGCTTCACCCCTTCATAACACAAAAGTGACTAAGTAAATTATGGCTACTGAACACCAATTTTGTTATTGAAGAAGAGTAAAGTTGAGGCTTGTTCGTGTGTAACTAAAACTGTGTTGTTGAGTAAGCTTTAATAAACCACTGAAGGCAAGATAAACCTCAACAGAAAACCTGCTTTACTACTTAATATTTACCAGATATTGTTATTCCCTATATCTTTAAAGCTAAAGTGCCTTAAATCTAAACTCCAACTTTCTGCTCCAAGAGAACTTAGAAGAGGTCATGTTTTGAGCATATGTGTAAAACAGCATTCCATAATTGATTTATTAACATATGAGGTCATATTTATGATTTTCTTTTTGAAATATATGAAAGCAAGCTATAACTGTATAATCCTGTATGATCTATTCAACAAAAGTCTGCTTCAAAAGTCCAAGAAAAGAGTAAAAAGGGGGGGGAGGAGGAGCAAGAAAGCCAATAGAGTGTATTTTGTGATGGCTAAAGGTTATTCTCCAAAGGACAAATTAACGTAATTTGTACTTGGTAAGGATCACATTGGATATTTTATTTGCATTCTTTCACATCTCAGGAGAGGTGTTGCTAAACAACTCCAAATGGGAAAAAAAAATAAAGAAATAATTTGTATTTAAGTGCAAACACTGCAGTTTTCAGGCAGCAATGTCATAGCACGTATGGGGCTCAGGAACACTTCCTTAAGAAGAGAGTATCAATGCCCAGGACATGTTTTTTTTAATTTATTTTTTTTTTCTCCTCCATCTGCGGAGCCTTTTTCTGCACACAATTTCTGAAATGCGAAGCACATGCCGGGCTGCTCTGCAGCACAGGTCCCTCCTCAGCAGCCCCTGCTCGCTCTCTATCAAAGTCAGAGCTGCCTTTGAAGTGCTGCCCTGTGCCGGAGCCCTGCGCGCCGCCGAGCGCAGCCTGCTCCAGCCGCCCTCCGCGCGTCCCCGGGCGCGTCCCCGGCTGTGCCGCCCCGCCGGGCACCCGCCCCGCGGTCCCCAGAGCGCTCCATCACCGCCCCAGCACGCAGCCTGAGCCTACAGGTGGTCCTGCTGACCCCTGCGTGTCTGGCTACAATTTAGTTGCCATTTGGAGGTTCGGGTCTGAGGGTCCTCCCGAGCCGTGACCTCTGGGATCGGCCCAGCTCCCGTCAGTCGTTTCCATGTGCTTGCTTTCCCAAGGCTCCGCAGGGGCTGTGCATCATCTGGGCTTCTGCTTTATTCTGGGATGATGTTACAGGAAAACAATGAATTTAGCACGTGAATTTTTTTTTTTTTAAAAATTTAAACAATGAGCTTAGCCCATGACTCTGAACGATAAGCTTCCTTGAGGTTGTTCAGCATGGCATTGATGGAATTGGAGATCATCAGAAGTGGGCACTGACAGCCAACCAGAGTGCTGATCTGAGTGTCCAAAATTGGTCTGGATATACCCCATCCACACTCCTGGAAGGGCATATCAGTCTCTTCATCACAACTCATCCTCCCTCCTTGCCACGAGCCTCAACACCGACCTGTGTTGGTTCAACACCGACCTGTGTTGGTTCAACACCGACCTGTGTTGGTTCAGCACCGACCTGTGTTGGTTCAGCACCGACCTGTGTTGGTTCAACACCGACCTGTGTTGGTTCAACACCGACCTGTGTTGGTTCAACACCGACCTCCTTCACCTGCTCGGCGTTTTGGGTACCTCACACTCAGGGACTTTTCCTTCAGCAGCAGCCCAACAGCTCAGGGTGGCCCAGGGTTACAGACTGGATGGTGTCCCAGGGCCAGGCCTCCAGGGAAGTGACAAGAGTGTCCCTTGGGCAGAGCTGCTGTCTGGAATGCTGTTTAATAGGCTTTCCTTGGGCAAGCTGGGACATGAGTCCCACATATAATATGAACTGGAGTTCATCATTTCGTACAAACAACCCTGTCTCTGTTATGATCCACTCTCAAAGGCTGATGATAGACTGAGCTCCATAAAACAAAAGACAGAGGGAAGAAGAATATTAAATGAAGGGGGGGGAAAGTGATTTTCTCCAAAAATACAGCAAACCCCCCCCTGAAATCTGATGGAGGGTGTTTCACCAGCTGTACAATTGGTTAAGAATAAACACTGAAAGTTTTGTGGGGTTTTTAACTGTTTTAATAATTAAAAAGAATTGTTATAATTCATTTACCAGCGAAACTAAAGATTGTCTTTCAGAAAACTCCTTTTGAGTATGGAAAAATTTCTGTGCAACAGCTAAATTATTTAGGAGCTTTCTTGATTGTGTAATCTTCCATTGTGGAAACAATTAATAAAAATCATAACTGTGCATCTCTATTGAGATATTCAATGATTTAATTCCAAGACTTAGCTGTTTCCAAGAGATGCTCTTTATTCTTAGTTATCTTATCATTTCTGGAAGAGACTTTGCTGGAGGTCTAAGCCCAGCTTGTGTGTTGGCTTCTAGAGAGAATATTTTGGTATTTTAAGATGTTTGTGTGCACTTCAGTTCCTACCTTCCTATCCTTTTCTGTGCTTTCCTATCTCTTTTACCTTCTAAGGGGCCATTCACTGTTCAAATTAACCACAGCTTTAGACAGAGGAAAGTAAAACTTACATAGATACAGGTGCTACATTTTTTGGTATAAAATAAAGCCCAAAAATGTGAGCAGCTGGGACATGACATCCCAGCAGGTGTTGAGCTCCTGGGGGAAACCCATGGACTCAACTGGGAATGCTACAGCCCCAAAGCCCACCTTGGAATCAGCTCCCACCTGAAAATCTGCATCCATGCCAAGAGCTGGGTTTGGCACAGGCAGGGAGTGCTGGGCACCCAAGGCCTGGGGTCCTTTTAAATCCAAGCCTGTGTGCTCATGGCAAGTGACAAAGCTCAATCTTATCCAGAGCTTCTGCAGTTGTTCTTGAGATGGTCCAGTGACCATGGATATCCTCTCTGAAAGAAAAGTGCTTGTTCTTTAAAGCTGTTTGTTGGCCTGTGGCANAAAAAAAAAAAAGTATGGGAAAAAGATCCTGACAGACACATGAAAAACATTTCAAGTTGTGTTATACTGTAATTATCCTCCTGGAGTTAGGCATCCATATAATTTTGGTATGATAGTGTGCTAGAAAATTTTCTTTCCCTGTGATTTTCATAGGGTTCTTATTTTTAAAAGAACCAGCATATATTTATCCCCTTCCCCAGCCTGTTATCTTTAGTCACTGATGAAATGAGTCATTGATGCATTAGAATGGAAATAAGTTTCTTTTGTGGGACCCTGTGCTTTTGAGAATCCTTTAAATGTCTAGAAATTCACAAAATCATAGAAGGGTTTGGGCTAGAAGGGATCATTTAAAGATCATCCAGTTCCAATCCCCCTGCCATGGGCAGGGACACTCTCAACTAATTTTTCCCACTTCCCATAGGAAGGAATTGTGTCACTGCACACGTGTGACCTGAAGTGTTTCCCAAACACGTGGCCCTTGCTGGTGGAAGGGCTACCCCAGGTAGTGTCTCTCACCTAATGCAGCTCCTTCACAAGGAGATATTTTTCTCTTTTGGTTCATTCTCGAATTCCTTCCTAAGATTGATTTTCATTCTGAACTGAAGAAAAAAAAAATGTATTTTTGAAAATTAAAATTTCTCCTGGAACTAAACTGCTGCTTCCTTGTCTTTCCTATCTGATTTCTGTTCCTTTATGGTGTTTGTTACCAGCCACTGCTGAGCAAAGTGTTAGAGAATATGATTCCCCATTTAATTCAGCATGACAGTTCTCGCATCTCTTATTCTGTTTAAGAAACCTTCAGCCAATTATCAAATACAAAGTAGACTTTTTTTTTCCCCCTGGTCTAATAACATGGAAGATTATTTTAATTGGGACTAAAGTAATTGAGAGTTTGTATATTGCATGTTAATGTCAAGGACAGATCAGATCCTTTTCTATTTTGCAAGGCTTTGCCATGACAAACAGTTCAGAACAGCCCCAACAGCATTGTATTTTCAGACACATCAGCTATAAAAATGATGGTTAAAAAGCCATTATGATTTCACAGGAGTACAGAGAGGGTTACACATTTTATTATGTGGGGCATGAACATCCCAAACATGGAAAATATTTTGCCTGCCTGTCTTGTGGCTACGGTTTGTCAAACATCAGGATTCTGTTCCTGTGACACCACCAAGCAATATTCTGCTTTATGGCACATGGACCATTTCACCCTCAGTGGTGCTGTGGGTTTTGAGAGGCTCAACCACCCCTTCCCATTGGGAGAAATATTTTCCCAGTCACTGGCACTGCAGGTGATGTCAAACTGGGGAGTAGAAGGCCAGATCCAGGGCTGTCCTCCTGGGCTGCCTGGAATTTCAGGCAATTCTCTGGAAATAGTTCAGATATTTTGTTTGTCTGTTTGTGCATTCTCCTTATCTCCTGAAGTTACGGAATGCTAATGAGATGTGTTTCTATTTATAGAAAATAAAACATATGGGAAAAGGATTATGTCTGTCACACACTGCCAAGCTGATTTCATAGAGTGGCAGCTCTTCAGGGAAAGTTTCACTTCCAGTACTCCTGGGAGGTCGAATTTAGACTCCAAGCTGGAAAGTCTGGAGTTCCCATCCCTCCATCTGCAAGGCACTTATCCCCCAGTTCCTCCCCTTCATCTGCAACTTAATTAGTTTAACTACACTTCCTTGCCCCACTCCGGGTGCTGCAGGGTTAATTAATGTGCAGAAAGTCCTTAAGATTCTGGGATGTAACTTCTGTTTGCCGTAGCTTTTCTCAGAGTAGCTTTAGGAAGGGACCTTCACACTAAAGGAAAGCCTTAGGGTTTTCCAAGTGTAGGATCTCTGCTGTGGTATCTTTCACTGAGATGGGGCTGTAGCATCATTAATAGGTTAATTTTGAGCAACCATTCAACCTCTACAGAAGTTCAACATGATTTTTTTCATCAGTGGTGTGTCATCCAGGCTCCCCTCAGTGACATCTCACTGTGGTACAGAACTCCTGAAAAGGGGCTGTCAGGCACAGAGTGGGCACAGCCACGTAGAAACTGAAATACTCATTTCACTGGCTGCTTGTCTGGGAATGATGCTATTGCTCCATGGGAGATCCAAGCTTAGTGGTTTCCATGTCTGTGTTTTTTTCTTGCCCTTCTTCTCCTCTCCTCTCCCTTCACCGTTTTCTAGGTGTCTATAAGTTAGGAAAGAAGCTGCAGCTGGACTGGCATGGATTTGAGCTTGGTGTATGATGAAATAAGCAGCATTTTCAGATAGAAATTCACTCTGAGAAGAGCTTTCCTCTCTGAGAAGAGCTTTCCTATCATATGGAATTGCCACTGCATTTGAACTTTTACTTCTGCTCTGCTGTGCAGCCAAATCCCCCTCCTGAGCAAAACTGGAGGAAACATATTTTGCACAGGGGATCTCTGCAGACTCCGGCAGGGTTCCGGCCACAATTTTAAAGGAGCAGCAACAATTGCTTCTCCTGCACTCTGCACAGAGAGAGGATTTTGTCCAATGGATCTGCCATGCACCCACCTGCCTTTTCTGGAGGCTTATTTATTTTCAAGGCAGGCGGCAGTGCCTGCTCCTGGTGCTGAGTGCTCCTTCCCACTGTCTGGAGAGATTTCCTTGCCGTACAGACAGCCTGCTCCAGAGTCCCCCTCCTTCCTCTGCCCAATCATTAACATAAATCATAACCTAGCAGATGAAAAGAAATTTCCAGTCTTTGTGATCTCCTGCCAGAGTTCTCCCAGTTTCTTCTCAGTTTGGGAAAACAAATGTGCATTGCAGCATGTCCCGAGGGTTGACACAACAGGGCTGTTACAGACCAAGAAGGAGAATTCCGAGCACGAGGTCCTGCTGGGGCCCTCAGGTGGAGCTCTGGGGGCTCCCTGCAGTGCTGAGGGGCAGGACAAGCCCTGCCACCTGCCACACTGCTGGCCTGACACACACCTGCGAGGGGACCATGGGCTGGAGTCTTCCTCACTCTCTCCGTGGGCCCCCGGGGCTGCCACAGCATCGCAGCCCAGACCAGCTCCTGAAGGGAGGGCAGAGCTTGTCCCATCCCCTGGCACATCCCTGGCATCAGGGAAGGTGGGAAAAGGTGCCCTGAGAGTGGGGCAGGGGCTTTGTCCCTGCTGTCACCCTGTGGCCTCCGGGGTAGGGGCTCCTGCGCTGCTGGCTGGGACAGTCACCTCTCTCAGGCTGAATGGTGATTTTAGGCTCTTTTTTTCCCAAGGAAGTGTTGTTTTCCAGACTGCTGGCAATCCTGCTGTGCAGTCTAGAGGGACACAGGCTGGGCTGTAGCTGTTTTTGAGCTGTGACCTAAACAAGATACGATTCTAAGTGCAGGAGCTTGGAGAGCAGGTGATTTTTTTTCTAAGAGGGCTTCAAACAAAGAACATGTTTCCAATAATCCCCCGAGGAGTGAAATCACTTCTAAAATGCTGTCAGAAGTCAATAAAAAGTTCAGGTACCCTGATAAAAATGAGCAGCTTAAACCAGACTTGCAAAATGAAGCAGAAAATCTTCACCTTTCCTCATCCCACCCCCTGCCTTGCCTGTGCAAAGATTCAGTGACTCAGTGTAAGAATTTGTTTGCCACAGTCTCTGCCATTGCAGGACAGAATATAAACTCACTGCTTATGGGTTTATACTCTGGAAAATTTGACTTTGGTACAATCAAATGGTCACATCTCAAGGTCACTAAAGGCAGATAATAAATGAGTAACTGTCTTCAGGCCTTCAGCACGGCACAATTTTAATACACTGATCTGAGCCCATATGGTCTTATTTTATTGTTCCTAGCTGCCTACTATATTGAATTTTGAGGTGGATTTTTGAAATGGATATGGCTTCCAAATTTAGTCTCCTCAGGACTTCAACTTTGCTGTTTGATATTTTATCTTTATTTGAATTTTTTAATGAGGAAAATACAAGTCACGTGACACAATTTTTTGGTTTGTCAGGCATCTCCCTTTCCCAGGACAGGAGATACAGAGAGGAGTGCCCCTCTGCAGTTTTGTGTCAGAGTTTTCCCCCATATTTTTCCCCCAGGATACCACTGAGTAGAACGTGACTTGAACAAAATGATGCCAGGTTTTGTTCATCTACAGCGTGCCTTGATTTGTGCAAGTTTTATTAAACTCCTCAGCTCTCCACTCTCTGTGCTTTTTTGTGCATGGCATACTCTACCAGCAACAGAATTTCTCCTATCCACTACCACATGAAAACCTCAGTATTTCGGGTTATGGGGATACTCAGAGAAGATCTGTTGAGACCACTGTAGCTGACAATACTTAATTATTTAAACTTTAAAAGCTAAATGAAGATTTACGTCATGCACTGTTGTCCCACTTAGAATCTTTGTTGTCTTGTGTCCCTTTCAAACCAGAACTGGGGGTGTTATAGAAGCAGCTGATATCTGCCTCCATGGGGAAGAGCCATGCATGTAATCTAGAATATTAAACACAAAATCAGGTTTCTGGTGCAGTTATTGTCATTATAATCTGCCATGATAGGGCTCATAGCCCGATTGGCATCTCTGAGGACTTCTGTAATATGAATAATAATTATGAAAACACGGACAAAAAAACATATTTGCTGAAAAAATTTTCTTTCAGGGCTTGTCATTGATTTTGTAGGAATTCCTTGAAAAGGTAAATACGAAGGCATTGTGAACATAGCAAAAAAAAATCATTTAAGGATTCAGATGGATGTTTGTAGGAAGCACATTACAGTTTCTTTCAGCTTTACAAACTGGATTACATGAGTAATCTTCAAGTAATATAAGGATAAATCATTTTTTGAAAAAGCCTCTGATGGTTTAGGTATCAGCAGGCTTTCCCTTGCTAGCAGGCATGCATTTGTTTCTGGCCCACCTCTCTTGCAGAGTACAAAACACAAGGAAAATCCCACTCTTTCTTTAGGCCCAAATTTGCTGTAATCCTGATGAATATGCATTTCTGCATGTCATTCCACGATGTGCTGAGATGCAAATCTAGATTCCTACCTTCCCAAGCTGAAACACTGACACTGAAATGTTGTCTCCTGCTTATACTATATGAATATAATATCTGAATTTCCCTATTCCAAGAAGTCCCCAGGAGTGAGCTGCTACTCAGACCTCACTTCCTCAGGTCTGGCAGTGCAGGGATGTAGGAGTCCCCCAGATTCTCTGGTATTCCTGTGGAGTTCGGGGTTTTCAGCATCTCCCATCAGAGCCTGGGACAGTTCCTCTCGTGATTCCTGCCAAAGGCAGTGGGAGTAAAGCCCTTCCAAATAATTTGGAGGGTTTTGGGGGTATGTGAATAGAGATGGATGTGTCAAAGTTGTTCTCATTCTGTAAGTTCAGATGCAGTGGTAATTAATTATTAGGGCTGCCGTGGCTGCTTGGCTGTGATTCCTGTGGCTCCATTTTGGCTACTGGTCTATTTAATGAATACAAAAATGAAAAACATAGCTCAGATTCAGGTAGGCAAAGTTTCATAGAACTATTTTAATGAACACAGAAATGATAATAAATCCCTCTGACCCTTTTCTTAGGTGCACACTTAGTGGACAGCTGAAAAGAGATGGGGTCTTGAAAATGCAGGAATAAGGTTGTGTTAAGAAGTGACTAAATATATTCATATATCTGTATCTCAGTCCTGAATATTTCAAATTAACTTGATCAGTGATACAATTTTAAAAATTATTTTTAAATTTATTTTTTTAACCTGTTCTGTCAGAAGCTGTCACATTAATTGAAACTATGTTCTTTGAAAAATTAAGATGCAATGCTGAGTGTTCCATTTTTATGCATGGACATCTAAGACTTTGGTGCAATAAGAAATTCAGTCTTTGAGGCACTTACTCAGGTTTGTAAAATAACATTCAAAAAAAAATAAGTGAGGTAAAAGTTAGTCCAGTTCTGGAATAGCTCTTAGCATATGCACCTGTTCCCTACACACATACAAAAAATAAATAAATCTAAATTTTAATTAGTGATTTGGCATGGTCTGCTCTTCTTAACTAGCAGTGTCTTTTATTTCTTCATCTGACAGCCTCTTTACCCCCAGGGTATGGTGGAAAATGACTCATTTTCATATAAGGTAGAGGAGTTTAGTGAATATATGACCTGCAGTTTTTCCTATTTTTTTTTCCTATAATATAATGTACTTTGATGCATTTCAAAGATAATCTGTCTGATGCTTTGCATATTCCTACTTAATTACAGTATATCTCGAGATGATTTACTACACCCAGATAATTCTGAAACAGTTTTGCTATGGAGGGCATGCACACCACAGACAGCTGAATAATGAGCCAAAGAGTTTGTGGGGGAAATTACATGTGTATGGGGAAGTGGGCAGGGTTGGCACAGGAAGAGTTACAAATAAAAAGAGATCTATGGCTTCAACTAACATTCAGTGATGAGGCCTTTCTGGCAGTTTCATTGTATTCTGGCCAAACCCCAATTATTATTTAAGCATGGTCCCATTTCCAGCCTCTCAAGGGAATGGGTGATGAGCACCACAACACTGGTAAATTATTCAGGAGAAATTTCCACGCTTATTTCCTTTTCCAGATTTATATCATAATATCCTAGTAAAACACCGATCTATTTTGAGGCCGGAGAGGTCTGGAATAGCATTTTGGCTCTTTATTTGACCATATGTGTTAAAAATTCCAGTGACTCCCTCCACACAAAATTAGCCTGGAATGAAGAGATCACTGCTGAGAGCATTTCAAAGCCTGAGTAACAGACCCAGACTTTTAAGGCCAGATGAGGACTGTGGGATCATCCAGGCTGACCTCCTCTACAACACTCATTGGAGACAACTGGAAATAAATATGCACCTCTTCACCCTTCCCAGAAATGCTGGGGCACATCAGCCCAAAGCAGGTGGAGGGTTCCCATGTGCACCACGGGCTACCTCAGAGCCACCAAACAATCCCAGGGTCTCTGTGCCAAGCCATGCAGGTGTTTCCATCCACAAACATTGGAAGAAAACACCAAGGATTAAGTAATTTTGGGGGGACAAAAGCTTTTTGGGAATTTAGGATTCCCTTGGCTGAGATAATCGTCATATTTACTTCTGATTTATTTTTATTTCAGCTAGTAGAGTTGCGTGGACTGGGTTGCCATGACCTATTTATTTTTGGAATATTTTATTCTCTCTAGGAATTCACTTATTTCCACCTCTCAGATCAAGTGTTTGCTTGGCAAAAGAGTCATCTGTAAAATTTGCTGCACATCTGCAAATATCAAATGTCCGTGAACAGGCAAAAGACTCACTCCACTTACTTTTTTTGTCAGATGGTTTCATTTAGAACCCAAAGGGTCAGGAGTCACAGCATGACCTCATCAAATTAGACTCAACTGAGAGAGGTGTTTAGCACAACAAAAAGGAAGTAATCTGAAGGACATTAAATGCAAATGAGACTGCCATGTGCAAACTTCAAAAACACCTGATCCAAATGAACAGTGTTGACGGGGGTCGAAGGGGTGAGAAAGAAGGTTTCATATTTTGGTTGCTTTTTTCCGAGGGCTATCAGCAATATTACATCCTGTAGAGCTGGTTGAAAACCTCACAGGTATGTAAATATTTAAACTCAAAAACACCCACTGCTATTTTTGCCAGGTGAGAGTATGTCAGTATTTACTGGCGGGAGTTTGGTGGACTTGTAGTTCAAACCTGGTACCAACCCTTTCTCTGGTAGTAATCCTTTCATTTTTTTAGTGGATTTGTTACTAAAAAAGCATTTTTAGAGTGGGTTCATTATTGCTTGAGTCTCATTTTTAATCCTGAACACCTAATTGAAGAATTACAAGGAAGCCTCAGCTCCTGATAGTCTTTTCAAACAGAGAAGAAAAGGCTTGTTAGAAGGTTTGCACATTTTCCCTTCAGGACATTAATCCATGCCCCCATTGGCTGAGATGTCTTTCAGCCATGAAGGCAGTGGGGCAGTGAAGGTCTTGTTATAATGGAACCAGGCTATTTCCAGATAATGTGAGTCAGATTGACTTCAGGGATAGATCTGCTCTCCAGATGTTGAGTAGAGTCAAGTGGAGCAGGGAGGCAGAGATGGCAGCTAAGCATAAGGAGAACCTCAGAATAGATATTGAGTCAGAAGTGCTGTGTCTGCAATGAGCAGTGCAGAGATTTTCAACACCGAGCCAGAGAAAAACGTGATAAACAATTATTTGCTGCTGACAGACACAGGGATGTCTAAGTGCAGTGAGAAATAAGCCAGTGATTAAAATGGGATCAACACAGGACTGAAGGCAGCACTTTGTCAAAGTTCAGGATCTGAATACACCCATAGGACTGCAAAGATTGGCAAGGAATTGAAAAGGCTGGAAAACAGAAAACAAGGCCAATGGTACTTGCTCATGGAAATCCAGGACAAAATAATAGAGTGAATGCAAGAAGTGTTGTTCAAAGAACCTTAGGTGCGACAAGAGCTGGTCACAACCCCAAATATCTAATCCAAAGACTACAGAAGGCAAGTGTTAGGGCAGAGGGAGTGGTCTTGTTTCTTCGTGTTTGACTCTATTAAATTTGTTTGGTCTGCATCTCTACAGCCATCAGATCAAAATCAGCTGCCTGAACAAGCAGCCAAGCTCTAGGCAGATCAGTGCTACATACATCACAAGACAATTGGAATTTGTGATGGACAACCTTTGAGACAGAGGGATATGGGATGCTGGGTGAGATGTTTGTGAGCAGTTGCCAGGCAGGCCGAGAGACGATTGCTCATGTAGAAAGAAGATTATTTTATTCAGTGATAGGAGGGTTGAGAGATTACATTGTCCAGGTCCATCCTTTCAGGAGTCTCCTCTCATCCTCAGTGCTTTCTTTCACAGAATGTGAAGGTTGGAAGAGACCTTCAAGATCATCGAGTCCAACCCAGCCCTGACACCTCAACTAGATCATGGCATCAAGTGCCACATCCAATCTCTTTTCAAACACGTCCAGGGATGGTGACTCCACCACCTCCCCAGTGATCACAACTGCAGCCAGGATGATCACAAATGAAACCTTGTGCCCCTTTGAGGAACCTGCAGAGCAAGCCCTGAAAGCAAGGCAGTAGAGGAACAACTTGTGTTCCTCCAGTGGCCTGTGGAAGGTGCTGCTTTTACTCCCTTCAGCACGGAGCAGTTTTTCCAGCCTTAGGAGAGGGTGCACTCATGGGAACGAGAGCAGCCCCACGATCAGGTGTCATTTTCTTAACCCGGCCAGTGGGTCTTATCTCCGGATCAGGCCAGCTGGCAGCAGGCTGAGGTAGCAGGGGATCTGCAGAGCCAGGCACACTCACCCTGGGTGTGGGGGCTCACATCTGGCTGCAAGATGCCTTGAACAGTTTGTCGGACAAAGGAGCTTGGTCAAAAGAGGTCAGGGCAGGTTCAGTTGTACTGCCAAGGGTGAAAACTGTAGTGAAAGTCAATAAAAGGGCTCTCATGGCTTCTAGTTTACCCAAATAAGGGGAGAGAAGAATTGTTAACACAGGGTTTTCACTTACCTTTTCAAGGTCATAGGAAGGTTAGCCCAGCTTCAAATTGCTGCATAAGCTTGAAAGGAAGAATGACAAAATGTGGATTAGGAAAATACATGGTCTTATTTTTAAAAGGTTGTTCTACTGAAATTGCAGGGGATGGTGGTCACCTGAGGGTGAAGTGCAGGCAGGGTGTGATGAAGGCTCAAAATTTTGCAGCTTGAGCATTTTTCTACATGTTTTGAAAGAGGGTGTAGTGACAAGAATGATTTTGATGTTACAGCTGGGTGAACTTCAGTTGCATGAAAGATGTATATTTTTAATGCTGTTGGTGATTATCTACAAGCAAAAATCAGCAGGAAAATTGGGGGCCTGTAGCTTGGTTGTTTCCTGGAAGCTCTGATTTAATTACAGAAGAAGTCATTCAGCATAATACATGGCAGGTGGATGAAATCCTGTCATTGAAGATGATCTGGTAGAGCTCCTGGACGCAGGAATCTGTTTTTTAAGCTCCCCTTTTTACACAAAGAAAAGCATCCTGGACAGTCACCTGAGCTTTGCAAACCATGCTGGGGCACTTCAGTTCAGCCTTTAGAGACAGAGAGCAGAGCTGACTATGGCAGATGATGAATGAATTTTCACTGCCAAAGAAACTAATTTTATTGTTTACAAGTCATGTTTCGAATGAACAAAAAAACGCCTGTGTGTAAATTACTCTTTCTGTAACACGATTTTTCAGTACTTCCAAAGACACCTGTAGGGTTTCACGTCCAATCCCATGACAAATTAATGGTGGCTGGACGTCCAAACC
The DNA here is from genome assembly GCA_008694505.1 of Cyanoderma ruficeps. Classification (NCBI taxonomy): domain Eukaryota; kingdom Metazoa; phylum Chordata; class Aves; order Passeriformes; family Timaliidae; genus Cyanoderma; species Cyanoderma ruficeps. Next base: position 24,431,984 of record VZDJ01000116.1, on the reverse strand, counting down.
CAACAAATCATCTTCAGGCAGTTCAGCCTCTGAAAAGCTAATGTCAATTTACAGTAAAAAATATCCTCTTTCATACAGAAATAGAAAATGGGGGGGGTGTGTGTGGGAGGGGGTATCAGTTTATAAATCAAGGGCTGTGAGTACCTCAAATGTTCTTCAAATATTACAGCATGGAAAAATATCAGGGAGTCCCTACCATTTTTGCCTCTTCCACCTCTGGCTGTGCCAGTTGTTGATACTGTGTTCCCACTGATTGCATCATTGTTAAAAATAATAACACAAACAGAGATTTCAAAGAAACTCATGAACAAATACTTTATGGTATTTACAAGGTGCATTTTTTATGAGTTGATTTTTCTTCTCTTTAAGCAAGGTTTCATCTGTATCTAGTAAAATCCTAGATGAGAAACAATTTACTAGATGTAGAATATTAAATACAAATATTGGGCGGTCATAATAGATAAGTCTGGAAAGGCCTTTGAAAGAAACCAAAGAAGCTTTCATATAAACAGCTAGGATAAATACATGAAAATTTGGGGTTTCTTAATAAAATGTACTACATATGTGTGTAGTTAAGAAAATGTCTGCATTCACATGCATGTATGTGTGAGAATATATATATATTTGTGCACTTACATAGTTCAGCTGTACATGTATACACATATTTTATATATTAATAACATCTGTTTATTATACTTATATATGCTTTTCAACACTGCTGCGCTGTTTCAAAACCATTCAAAACCAAAACTGCTTAACACAAAATTCTAATACTGCAGCTGGAGGTAAATGTCACCCTTCTAAAATAATAAGCTATAAATACAGCTTTTGTTTTTACTGTTTACTCTGGATAAATTATTTTTTTAACTAGCGTGCTATCCCGAAGACATGGAAGCTTTCCATGCATATATACAAGATTTGACCATTATTTAGTGGAAATAATACCAAATTGCACTGGTGTCAGAAAGATGCTAAGCAGCCTGAAGCATGATGCAATGATTGAACCTAAAAGTTCAGTTCATTTGCAGAGATGTTACTGGTTCCAGCTGTGCTCTCTGTGTAGGGGATGGGGAGAAAGTCCATGTCCAGCTGGAAATAGAATGAGATGTATGGAGCTCCTTATTTGGGCTGAATACACACCAGAAATTAACAAAGAAATGCCTGAGATATAGAACACTGACTCAGAATGAAACCAGGAATAGTTGAATCATGTCACAGTAACCCGAAATACTTCACACAGGTCCTCCCACATTCTTCCAGGGAACTTCTTCAGGTGACACTTTTTAAATAATGGAAAATACTCCGATATGTAACCTTTAGAATCTCCCTTAAAGTCTTGACTGATGTGTTTTCATCATTGAAATTTATAGTAATATCAGCATTGGTAATTTATGTGTTTTAATTTAAAACATCTGTTTTTAATCTATGTAGTTCAAGAGGTTTTCAGTGGTTGCCCATGAGTAAACATTTGATCTTGATACTATATTTTTGAGTTTGTATTTGACTACCATCTTTCCAATGTTTGGGTTTTCATTAAAAGTTCAATGAATTTTTTTCTCAAAAATCAGTTTTTCACAAGAGAAGTGACATTGTTTCTAAACAATGAAAAAGACTTCTGTGTTTCTGTCAACTCGGACAATGAAAACAATTACATTCATTTCATATTTGATTTTGGTCATTCTCATTGCTGGGTTTCCTGGAGGTTTTTTTGTGTACTCATTCAGTACTGCTGTGCTGGATGATACTAAGGCATAAGAAAAGAAGTTCTCCTATTAATTTTCAAAACCCAACCAGGCTCAGTGAGTGCAGTTCAAAAGCAATGCTCTTTCTTTGTGAGACATATGGCCCTGAGCAGCATTCTCAGCTTCCCCTGTGGTTTTAGGATGATTCATGGATTTCGATGGTTTTCTAGAAGACCCTGTTGCTAAAGTCCTGTAAATTCATTTGAATTTAATTTTATTTTAAAGTTGAATTAAATTGAATTGAATTTAATTTTTTTATTTTAAAAGGGGTTTTTAGCTACTTGGCTTCAAAGAAGTAGTCGAGAATGAGAAGTTCAAAGGCTCCAACCCATTAAGACCTTAATTAAGGGATCTCAACATTTCTTTGTCTTAAAAATCCATAATTGAGGAGGGACATTCTGAGTACATGGGGCTGTACTCTGAATGCCATGGGACTGGCAGTACTGCAGGTCCCTTGCAAAAGAAGTCACTTAGATGGTTTTCTAAAGGCAATTTCTTGGTTTCAAACCAAACCAAAGCAGTTCAGCTTGGACTACTCCCAGCTGCTTCCATCTGCTGTCCTGGTCCATGGATTCTGTACCAATGGACTTTGCCTTCACATGGATTGTGGCAAGAGCAAGGAAAGAGCTGTGTGGAAAGTTAATTCAAACAGTGTCTGAATGGCCAAATGCTCCTTCCCTAGGAGAAACAAGGAAATATGGTGTGAGGCCTCCCATTGCCCCAAAGGGGGATATAATTGTGACTATGCATGTGCAGGGCACTTAATTAACAGCCTCTTGCTTCAGAATACTCTTAAATGTATGAAGTTTTTATCAGGGAGTGTAGCAATTGGATGAGGGGTGCAGGTTTCACACTGGAGAAGGGCAGGATTAGATTAGATATCAGCCAGAAATCCTTGCCAGTGAGGCCAGTAAGGCACTGACACAGGTTACCTACAGAAGTTGCAATGACCCATCCCTGGAAAACTTCAAGTCCAGGTTGGATGGGCTTTGAGCAGCTTGGTCTAGTGGAAAATGTCCTTCCCAATGGCAAGGGGCTGGAAGTAGATGATCTTTAAGGTGTCTTCCAACCCAAACCATTCCATGGCAGTGTGAATCCATGATTTCATGATTTTGTGTATATTCCTATCAGTAAAGAAGGAAGCACAGAAGACAATAATTATGAGACAGAAGGTGACTAGATCCATTTACCATTTAAAATGCATCATCTTTTTAGCTCTTTAATTAATTCATTAATTACAAATTAGCTTCCAGGATTTCATAGTAGGAAGCTTCATAATTATCTAATCTTTACTCCTGTGTAACAAACCAAAGAATTTAGCTTTAATTCTCTCTCCATAACTGATGGTGGATATAAAGAAGAGATTCAATCAGGAGTATTACTCTATCAGGACTCATTTCTCTGCAATTCATGATACCATAGGGTACATTTAATCAGGAATAAAGAAGGTTTCCAGAATTGGAATGATTTTATATCAGGACTGGGAGATCTCCAGCTGCTCTACTTTCATTGATATGAAGGACATTAGTCTACTCATAGCCTTGGACTGAATTTTTGGTTAACAGCCCTTCTGAAGTAAACCTCTGTGATTTCTGTTTTTAAGAAGTCTTGGTTTCCTGCCCAGAACCTGACCATGCTGTAAAGCCTTTTCAAAGTCCTCTATTCCTTTAGCATATTCACCAGTACCTGAGTGTAATAATACAGCATTTTTATCCTGTGAACGCAATTCCTAGACTTCCAGAGCTCCAAATGGAATATTGTCCTGCTTCTCTGAAAGGACAATATATGTCTCTCCAGGAAGTAATCCAAAATAATTTGCCTTTGGCTGTAAGAGCTGTAGAAGTGTTGGAAGGTCTCTGGCTGTAGCCTTGCAGTAAGCCAGTTTAATCAGAGTCATGGTAGCAATTCAACTTCAAGAAATTTAAATTAATCTCTCTAAAGAAATAAAAAAAAATATTAACAAGTCCAAATCTTAATTAAATGCTATATTTTAAATTCTGTGAATAATATTGTCTAAGAAACATTTAATCATTGTATTTTCTTGTTTAGGATTAGCTGTTTAAAGACAAAAGACTCTAGGCTCCAATTAACTGCTGCCAAAAATTAATTTAAGTAGCCTAATTGACAACTTGCTTTAAGCTACATAAAATCTTGGCATAAAACTTATTGTCAAGGGAAAAATATTCCTAATTTATTACTTTATTATAAACAAAACTATTGATCAAAGTGCACTTGCTCTACTGCAGCTGTTATGTAAAACAACAATATGGAGATGATGACGACGGCGAGTACTCATCCTTATGTGTAAAGACAAATTGCTCTAAAATTGTTAATGGCTGCCTGGAGCCACCAGCAGAGGGAATCGCTGTGGAACAGGCAGAAATTTTGTTTTCAGGTGGTGCCACTGGGTGCCAGCCTGTTCTTCCGCTGTGCCATACCCGTGTGTCTTGGGTTATGTAACAAAAAAAATGTTTATTCTATTCCATCTGTTGAAACTGGTTGGGGAGATGTTTTTTTCTTTATCTCTTGTAACTCCAGGCGGGAGAGGGCAGCTGCCTTCTGATAATGGGCCAGCTGTTAAAACTGGGTGGGGCATTGTTCCTTACCTCTTTCCACCCTCCACGGGGATATCTTCTGTTAATGGGCCATTGAAGTTCATCACCCCAGTGCCTCCCACTACCTCCATGGGGATATCTTCTGTTAACGGGCCATCAAGACTCATCAATGACATGACACATGACATCATCCCATTGTGAGATGCTCCACCCAGTCGGGAGAGCCAAACCATTCCCACCCAGGTAAAAACTGAGATGTAGGAATTCCAGACACTCTGCTTTTCCACTGGATTCCCCAAGGAATCCATCTCATCATTACTGAACCCTTTTTCTACAGGACCATCTCTACTCCAACTCTACTACATCTGCCACTCCAGGAGGGCTTGCTTTGGATTGCTCCCAACATCCTGACCAATAGGGCTTCTGGTTGTATTTCTGACTCCCTCAGGGTTTCTAGGATTTTCTGTTTGTTTTGTTCTGGTTTTTTGTACTACTACATTTGTATTCTTAGTATTTCTAGTAAACAAACTGTTATACCTATTCCCAAATCTGTGCCTGAAAAGCCTGTAATTGCAAAATTGTAATAATTTGGAAAAGGGGAGGGGTTTACATTCTCCATTCCAAGGGAAACCCCAGCTTTCCCTGGCAGACACCTGTCTTGCCAAACCAAGACACTGTGGTACTGGTGAGCTTGGACTCCTGCTCTGTCCTCCAGGCAAAGCCTCACCGTGAAAGCCGAGCCCGCCCTCCACCCACCTCCAGCAAAAGAGAAATGTAAACTCTTCCACATGTGGGAGCAGAATGTGATCGCTGTGGGGAGAAGGTAGCAAGGCTATTAAATGTAAAACCAGGGCTGAACAATCAAAATGCTTGTCTGCGAGTGAGCAAGATACTCAGATATCTGTGAACAGGGAGAGAAAATTAAAAGCTGTAAGTACACACTGTAAAGCTCTTTAGTTTCTTGTTTATGGTCGCAACGGGCCAACTTTCAAAGCCACTTCTTGAAACGCTGCCCATGGCTTTCCACCTGCAACTAGTTAGACACACAAGTCCTGTGTTTTCTGCACTGGCACAGCTAATTTGCATCCCCCAAAACCTGGATGAGTTACATTGGTGCCTGTGTGGGGCACGGTTCCCTGGCCAGACCCTTGGTGTGTGCCCATGCTGGAGAGGCATCCCTTTTCCTGTACCCACTGTGCCGTGCCTTCTGCTGTTTGGCTTTCCCACTCACTGTTTCTTGCCATCCATCCATCTCGACCCGATTCAACACCTACTTGATGCATTCCTAGCCATTATGCTGGGCTTTTTTTCCCCTCTTAGCACTGCACAAAATGATGGCACCAGAAAGGTGGCTTGCCGGTGTACAGCTTTTCCAAGCATTCCCTTTGAAGGCTAAAAAGGTTGCTTGGAAAATATAGTATCTTGGCTCAATTTTCATTGTCTAGGCACATTTCATTTCAGAAAATCACAAGCTACCGACACAACCATGTCATTGCAATTTTTCAAGCATTTTCTTTTTGTGCCTGTGTGTTTTATATCTGGGTGAAGTCACACCCCCCCCAGGCTATTGGAACAAAGCTCAGCTGAGAGCTGAACGTCCCAAACAAGAGGAAATTACAAAGGGAAAGTTAATGTCTCCAACCATTAGTATGGGCACTTCTCCCACAGCCTTGGAGAACCCTGGAGCAACACCCTGAGTTCACTCTGAGAGGCCACTGGCTCGGAGAGATGCACCTACACGGTACCTTCGAAAGCAAAACCCTCCCAACCAACAGCACGGCATTCACAGAGCCTCAGAGATGCTTTTGCAAAGCTCCCAGGGCACTGTGGCCCTTCTTGACACCCCTCCTCCCCTGAACAAACCGATTAAAGACCAAGATTTGCTGCAGAGATAAGGAGCGCTAAAGAATTTACAGCAGGTGCTATTTGAAGAGACTTCGAACAATGCAGAATTACCTGTGCCCATTTAGTCCATTAATCTTCTCTTGTAAAAATAGCAATAAACGGTGATTTAGGAGCAGGGAGGAGCCAAGTTAGAAGCCCTGAGGTTAACAGGGAGGAAGATCGGTGCTTGTGGTTAAATTTCTCTGTTTGTGCAATAAGTGACTGAACTGGCGAAAAATGTAACTGCAGGTTCAGGTAAAAAATGCCAAATTACAACTCCTGTAGCTGGTATTAATTAGCAGATAGATGACAGGGATTCTACCAGGTCTAGGTGTTGCATAAAACCACAAGTAACAGCACCCAGGGCACAAAAAGGGTTTGCAAACTGCAAAGACCCCCCATAACAGATATATGGACTTGCACTGAATGCCCAGGGAAGGCACCACAGTAAAGAGGTTGTCCTAAAACAGAGCGACTGCCTGAAATCTGAAGGTAAGTGACAGTGGTTAATCACAGTAATTACCACCTGCTTGGTTGTTATCTCAGTGCGGCTGGGCTGCCCGTGTGTCCACAGCAGGTTCTCTCAGACCCGGAAAAAAAAGTCTTATTATGATGGATGGGCTCCGGGTTTTAAACTGAAAAACGCAGAGGCCTGACCAAAGATCACTGGAGCCAAAGGCGATTCTTTCCCACTGGAACAAGCCCTGTGGCATCAGGAACCCATCAAAAAAAAGGTGATTTACGCGAATACAGCCGTAGAGCAGTTTCTCCCCGAACGAAAACAAACGAGCTGGCAAAGTATTAATTTAAACTGTTTGACTTGTTAACGAGCAGTATATATTATAAATGTTGCTTTCTGCGAGGACTGTCTGCCTTTGCTGTGCAGGGGGCTGTGTGCCTGCCCTGCTCTGGTATGTGGGTACCTCCCCCAGAGGCTCCTGGATCATCCATACAGAGTGATGTGGCTGCTGCCTTCTGCCTGGGAGCTTCTTTGTAAGAAGATGGTTGTGACTTTAGCATGGTTGCCAAAATTTTAGTAGGTTTTAATGCTCTTCAACAAGTTAACATTAATTAAAAATGGAATTTTCTTCTGATTTTTTTTTTAAAAAGAACTTCTGAAATAAGTTTTGAAATTATTCTTGTCTTGCTTTTTTACAGGAACAAGGGCTTTCTCAGTATCATTCTAAAACAACCTAGATTAAAACCATTTTTTTAATCACTCATTTAAAAACTCATGGAAATTGCTGACCTCTTTAAAATCAGAGCGAGCTCAAAAAATTACAACAATTTTACTTTCATTTTTGAAAAAGAAATATATTTCTAGGTTTGATCCTTGTTTATGTAGAAGATTGTAACTTTGTTTTGAATGAGGCAGTCATGTCAACAATAAATTATGAAAATACGCAAGAATCTGAGGAAGGAAGGAACCAACATTATTTGAAACATTTCGTAAGATAATAAACACAATTCCTGGAGTGAACTGGCTAACTAAGCACCGATGTTATCAGTTAGAACTTTGGCTAGTGAAAATATTTCCTTCACAAATTACGCTCCTTTCCCCCTCCCACTCTCTCCCTGCACGTTGAGTATCCTTTATTCCTGGACACCAGGCAACACAATGGAGAGAAAGCGAGACCTGAGCATCCAGGCAGAAAACCAGGGCTTGTGGCAGAGCCAGAGGCAGCCGGGATCCCGAGCCACACAATGCCACCACATCCGCGCTGTGTAATGAACCCCGAGTGCTCCTTTCACATCTCAAGGGCTGCTGGAAGCTGAGCGCTCCCGGCTCCAGCCCTCCGGTGACTCTCCTGCCCAACAATGCCGGAGAGAAAGGCACAAATCCCGCTGCCTCTGCCCCGTGTTTTGGATCCAAACTGCCCAAATATGCTGGAGTCACCACAACCACGACACTCTTTGTTGGCAGATTAAATACAGTCAGGGCTAAGGGGTTGGCAAGGACAGTACAATTTAACATACAGCGGTTTTGGGACATGAAGGGGAAGATGATTTTTTTAATAATCATCCCTCAAATCTGCAACTGAGATAAGGTTTGCAGCAAAGCAAACAGGAATTCTGGAAATGGAGAGGCTTCCCTATGCACAGCACAGGTTATTTTGCAACTTTGCTACTGACTTACCCGAAAAGAATTCCTCTCCCCCGGTTCCTGATAAGGAACTTGCTCCTTCAAATTCTCCTCACAGAGCAGTGAGACGGGGACAAAGTGGCACTCCCCAATTTCCTACACTTACACTTTCATTTGTGAAAAATCCTTTTTATTAACGACAAACTACAGCATAATTGAGCTAGATCTCCAGCCTCTGTTGGAGGCAGCAATGCCACGCATGGTGCATTGCAATGCCTGCTGTCCCAGGGATTTTTATGAGATCACATTTCACAAGGAAATAAATTTCCTCCTCCAGTCTGATCCAATCAGGTTACCAAGTGGTAACCTGATGGTAAATAGCTATGGATACCTTGCGTGCTGTTTTGCAAAGTGTTTGCGGATATTAGAGGATGAAAGTTGCCCCAGATAAGATCTTAATCACTGAAATCTGGAGAACGATTGAGAAAACGGCCCCACAGGGATGTCGAAGGTTCCCTGGAGGAAGCCCAGGCACCCCCTGCAGCCACTCAGCACCAGCATGACCCAAAGGAAACTATTTATCAAATAGCCTGTGCCAGCACAGCCTGGCTTTGGGGACAGTCTTCCCTCTGCCTGCAAGACCCAAGGCACTGCCTTGAACAGATTCATCCCTAAATTGCAGCCGTGGAACCTGGCATAAGATTGTTCAGTGTAAGTACATCCATGTCACTTCTCTTTCTAGAAGCAAAGGAAGAAAACTTCTTCCCAAATATAAATTCTCCTTCCTCCACCTACACAAATTTTCATGGGAAACAACAGATGGGTGCTGCCCAGTAGAAAAAAAAAAATCATTTCACTGAGTTTACAGGGAAGATGCTTTTCGAAAGGCATTTGGGCAGCATGCTCAGGGTGGCCAAGGCATCCACAGGCACTCTCCAACCCACTGTGTGCCCTACAGAGGAGTTAACTCCATGACAGCTGCTGTTGTATCACCATAAAAATCTGAAAATTGTCCATGACCAGCAAGCAATACAACAAGTGTAGTCTGTGTGCCACGTTCAGACCTGAAGCCAAATGAAAGAAGTTCAAAGAAATGTGAAGTTGTGCTGATTTCCACCAAAGATTTTCCCTAAAAACTACTAATTTTGGCCAGACAAGAAGGCAGACAGCTGGATGCCAGCAAGATCGCTGGCTTCTGGCAGGACTTTCATGAGTAAATTCCATGGATCTCTGCTCTAAGAGAAGCAGGAAACTCAAAACTTCAAACTGAAATTTGAATGTCGTTCTTGCTAATTTTGGACATGTGACTCCTGAAACAAGACAGGAGATGTCCTACAAATTCTAAGATGTTGACCAGAAGCAGAAAATTCTGCTGAACCTGTAGGCATCAGCTCCTGCCATATTCCAGTGTCCCAAGACAACCTTCCTTCCAATTGCACACTGGAGAGAGCTCTCAGCACCCTTGGGAGCGGTCGCTTTCCATGCACTGGGATTTAGAAGAGTCATTTCACTGCCAGTTCCTGGAAGCAAAACAGAAGGTGTCAAATGTGGAACCACCATCACTATAACCCATCTAACTTCATCACACAGGCCAAGATTTTGTCTCTTTTCTTTTTTACCTCTCTTTTTGATAACCACTCTTCCGTCACTGCTCAGTGTTTTTGCAGTCAAGAGGTTAATCTAAAAATCACCTCCATGGGATTTATGCTTCTGTTTTTCAGCAGGCACTTGCCGTTTAGCAATTCCTTCATGTGAGATTGTGAAACACCCAACCAAGGCCCGATCTGGCAAGATAATGACGTGAATGGCTATTGAGATCAGTGGTAATTGTGTGCTAATGCGAGCACAGTGAACCAAAAACGTGGGGATCAGAGAGCAACTCAGGGTTGGGTTCAAAAGGTGATAAAATGGGAAGCTATCTCAAGCGTTTTGATATGACACCCAAAGGATTTACCCAGGTCACAGCAACCTGATGAATTCACTTGAAAGTGAATCTGCTTGGAAGATTTCCTTCATCCTAGAGAAAGGATGGATCAGAAAAGGAGTTCTTCACAGACAGTGTGATACCCAGCTCAGGCAATCCTGTAAGTGCCCAGGAGAGAAAAAGATGGTGCTGGGCCAAGGGTTAAGAAATGCTGTTCTCTCCCATAGATATTCACCATTTTTCCAGACACAAAAAAGAGTGCTCATGTACATTCACCTGCAATGCAATTTTGAAAATTGAGGGTTTTTAGAACACATCACAGGACAGAAATTTCTGAAATTTGTATTGTCTTTCAAAGAATTTGAACTATTTTTTAATAAGAATATGTATTCACTTAATGATGCAGGTCCATCCTCTGGTGTTTACAATTTTTTTTGTTTTTCTTTCAATCTTTTTTAGTATGAAGTGGTTTCCAAACCTTCCTATGATCTAAAATACAAATTAACAAAAAATCAAAGTCACTTGGGAAATGAATGAAGTTCAAGAGATTTTTAATCCTTTCTGGGGTATATATCTGAATTTGCTTTGAAATGTTCCTTTCTCAAGGTGGTTAGCATACAGAGGTGATCCAATGGTTCCCTGAGACATTCCTCCCATGTCGATTTGACACGAGATTTGCACGTCTTTTGGAAGCTGATATCAGCTTCTCAACGGAAATGTTGCAATTTCTATTTCTGCCCCTATGCCTCAATCTACAAAGGATGCCTTTATGAGATTTTTAGATGAGAGAAAACTTGATCTGAACCAAGGTCTTGGTTTTATTGTTTTGCTTTAACTCCTGATTTACCTTTGAGACAACACCCAACAATGTGCTAATATACAAAGCCAGATGCAATAGCTCTGCATTACACCACATTTTTGAAAATCCTGGGAATGTGGGCGCGATGCCCTCCCGTGCTGCAGAGGGAATGTGGTGGCAGCACAGCAGCAGCCCCAGCTGCACCTTTCCACCTTGGAGCTTCAGACCACCACATGTTCCTGCAGCCAGTGCTGGGCTTTCTCCCTGGCTTGGACTGGGAAAAAGCCCCCGTACAAATCACTGACCAGGCACAAACTGCTCCAGTTTCTTCTGCAGTCTGGAGGCAGAAAGCTCCCTGTCCTTGCCTCTAGGAGTCTGACACGCCACAAACCAAGCAGCCAACATAAAGCCAGCGAGGCTTTTGCTTCAGTGGATGAACTGGGCACTTAGAGATGACCGTAAAGCAACGCTCTCTGTGAATGTTGATCCCACTCAAAGGCTTTCCCTGCTAATCGCAATAGCCCTAATTTCTTTAGACATTCCAGAAGGATTTTGCGTCTCAGTCTAGACACACTTCATCCCTCTGTTTTGAGAGAGAAAGCCTTTTGAAACTGCCAGAGCTCCTTTGTTTTCCTGCTCTGAAGGGCTTTGGTGCCTTTGAACAAAATAGGATAGCCTGGGATGAAGATGAAGTCTTCAAAGCTCAGTTTCCCTATATGCTATTCAAGGTACAGGACGTATATCTAGAGTTTCTAGTCCCTTTCTGCTTCTTGTTTCTAAAAGTTCCCCATTAAAGTCACTAAAAACATGGGATCAGAGTTCTAGTTCTGCCTCAAGCCACTCTAACATATGGAGAAAGTCTCCTCATCTTTCGGTTTCCTACAAATACTCTTTTTCTTGTGCCAGTTAATCATGTAATGTCTATACAGTGTTCAGAGTGTTAGACAGAGTCAAGACTAAAAAGGCATAATCACGTCTGTTTCCGTTTCCCTCCGTGAATTCTTCTGTTCAAGAATCAATCTTGCAGCGTATAAATGCCTTCTGCTGGGAATTTCTGAGTATTTCTGACGTCAAATAGAACGAGACCTGATTATGTTTATGTGAGGTTTTGGGCTTTTTTTTTGCTCACACAAGTGCTCACATATGGAAGACAAACGGTGCTTTTAAAGGCAGAGTTCAGTAAGAGACTGCCTGGCCCTGGTGAGAAGTGACAGACACCGAGGCTGGTCCCATCGTTGTGCCCTGGGTCATTTTGCAATAAGTAAATCAGCAGCATCTTAAAAGCAAAAGCAGCGCAATGTGCTTTATTATTTTCTTACCTTTTCATGCAGTCCTCCTGAAAAATGTCACAAAGTGTGACTCATCACATCTGCATGAAGTTATGAAAAAAGTAAGCCTTGTTAACCTGCTGTTTGAAAACCAGAACACTTTTATCAGTTCATATAATTGCTAACCCCTTATTCACTGTTCAACACTGAAGGGTTCTTTGCCTCCTAAGATCCCACTAATTGCTGACAGATTTGATTTCTCTGTGACAGCAGGAGTCCTGTTTCTGGCCTTTACATCAAGTAATTGCTTTATTTTTCTCCCTCTGCTCTGAAAAACGGAATTCCCTTCTCCCCTGCTTGAACCTCTGTAATGACTTCTTTCTATGTTATTAAATCCTTGCCATTTAAATCACATTTAGAGATGTTTTGAATAACTGATTCCAATTACTAAGGCTCTTACTAAGGAGCAGCTGAAAATGCAAGTCATTACTTGCCCATACACAAGCAGTTACACCTTGCAGCAAAGTCTCTGGTGGGCTGTATTTTATTTCTACTCAGTAAGGTGCAATTTATACTCACAGGAGGCGGGTGTTCAACAAATATACAGCTGCTGGAGTTCTCATAATTTGTTGCTTGTGCAAAAGGGAGACCTGATTTTATATTTATTTTATAAATAGTGCTATTCCTTAAAGAAATCATCCGGTCCTTCCTGCAGTGGCTGGGGAAGGCTGCTTGGAACAACAGCGGAGATGAGCAGTTGACCGAGGGATGACCCACGTGAGGTTGCTATCCCAAGATCTAATAAAAAAGCATGGCAGGGTAAAAGGAAACATGTACAGGTCGTACATTCCTTCTGTGAAGTATGACCAACCTCTCTTTTCCCCAAGGTTTTTTGTTTTTTTTCTTTTTTAATACAGGTCACGATTTCCTGAATGCACTAAAACTTCCCGGCAATAACAATTTAGTTCAGTTATTAATCATACTTGTAATCATTAGCGCTTTTGTAGAAATAAAAAAAAATGTGCCAGGAGATGATTATTTGACAAATTACTGCAGGGGCTCAGCATAATAGCTTTGCTGATACAATCAACATTGAGCCATTTTTAAAAGAAAGAAAGAAAAAGAAAAAAAGAGAGAAACTTCCAAACTGTTTATGAAAAACACTACCCTGTCAATGGAAGGGAATTGACATTTAAATAGCTACCACACAGTTGTCTTCACAAACACAGGCTCAGCTCTTCTCACATCCAGTTGCTACCATGGCACATGTAAACAGCCAATAAGTGAGGATAAGTCATAATAACTGAGGAATTTGCATTTGTCTCCAATCCACGAGCTTATTAGGAGCACAAGTGCTGCAAACTGAGCTGTGGCTGAATCTGAACTGGAAGCCAACGCTTGGTGTACTGGGAATCTGTGTGCAGCTCCCAGCTTCTGCTGGTGCAGGCTGAGCTGGTGCCTTGGAATCTGTACAAGAATTAAATAATCCCTTCTGTATTTTCATATTAACTCTCTGGTACTTCCTCCAGCCAAGCACTGATAATTAGGCCTGCTAATATACACAAAGGCAGCAGTGTGCTTTTGACCAGGAGAGTAAAACCACCACCAAGTGGAATAAAAGGTATGCTGATAAAAGCACAGCCTGACCACTAAACTTGCATCAGTTCTGTCAGCACAGCCAAGCTGAAATAAGGATCCCTCCCTTCTCCGGCCCTGATGGAACAAACACCAGCACAAGGTCCTAATTTTTAAACCCTGGAATCTAAAAATGGTCTGTGCAACAAAATTCATCTCCCAAAATGCAATTATTGTTTTCATACAGCACTGTTCTTCTTAATAAGTAGATACAGTCATGCCTTAGTATTTTTATTGTAAATATTCTGGAAAGTTATTTGGTATAGTGTAAGGTGTTCCTATAACTTAGTTGGAATAAAACTGTTTCTTCAGATTGTCTAAAAGTGTGAGCAGAGCAGTATCTGTGCATCTCCTTACAGGCATTGCTGTGTTTTTCATGCACACACAGATAACTATTCACTAAGGTCCAACCTCACTGCTGCTGAAATAAATGAACATTTTTCCATTGACTTCCGTAGGCAAAGATATGGATCCAGAACCCAACTGCCAATACTAATATTGCCTCAAAAATACCACTTCATGCATATAAAATTATGCTTAATGAGCAAACTAAAGTAGGTGGGTTCATTTGGTATTCAGAGATAAGCTCTCTAAACGTGTAAATTAAAATAGAAATAAAATTTTGATGAGTATAGGGGAGTTGTTTTCTGTTCTTTTGTGCACATATTATTCACAACTTTCCCTTTTCTATGCATAAAAATAAAGGAAGATTGAAAATACCTGCCGTTGGCTTATAAAAAGAAGCTGCCCAATGGAAATGAATAGCTCTGACGCTGATTTTGTTGCTATGAGCACAGAGGAACACAACTGGCAAAGTGTATGTGGCCTGGAATGCCTCGGCCAGGGGCTAATGAACGGACTCCAATGCACACACCAAGCACAGGCTGAGAAAGAAACGCTGGCTTGGTGCTGCACATCCCGCCTTCCATGCGCTTTAATTAACCCCATTATTGGCTTTAATTAGAGACGCTTAGGAGAATAATCACCGAGTGTTGATCTGCTCTTTCTAAACGCGGCAGCATCCGAAGGAGCCTCAGTCACTTCCCCCGGAGTGGAAACCTGGAGTCAGCATTTCCAGAGGGCTCCTCACGCCTCCCTCCGCCCGAGTGGGAACGGGCAGAAGGGTGAGATTCCCCTGCCCGTGTGCCTGGGAATTCGGCAGGCTGGGATCCGAGGCTGGATGGAGCTTGGCAGCAGCCAAGCAGGGGTGCCCAAAGCCCCAGGGGTGCCCAGAGCCCCAGGATCCAGCCCAGAGCTGGAACCAGTTAAGCAGCTGTACCTCGGGGTACCTGAAATTAGCCCCATAAGGGCAGGCCACGAGAAATGTTTCAGAAAAGAGCAGCGACGCTCTCAAAAGAGCCAGGATGTCAAAATTCACTTTTGAAAGTCTCCCCAGGAATCCCATCTATCTGCCTTTTTTAGTCACTTTGAAGGTTGGTGATTAAATCCATACTTACAGTGTGATTCTCCCACACATGGGGAGCAATGGGAGCTTTGTCATCACCACTAATGGGGACAGGATTCTGAGGAATGAAATATGCAAGGAGTATGCGAGGGGAAAAGCAGGCTTGAAAATCATCAAATGAAAGAGCCAGGGGAGTTTCTAATTTTTGTTCATGCTTTAATTACTGAAAATGATAGAAGCACGTTGCCATTTTTCAAAATGGCTAAGTTTTAAAATGTCTGGGGTTGTTTGTTTGTTTGTTTCTTTTGGGAATGCCTCACAATAACCAAGAGATATAAATCAACCCATGGTTTTGCTTTGCTTTTCTTCTGCAGCCACAGCTGAAACAACCAAACAGCGGGGCAGCTTCTCAGCAGCCTGGATCCACCCCGAGTGCTCTGGGAAGGCTGGTGTGGGGCTGGCAGCTCTGCTCAGTCCACAGCACACGCCAGCTTTGCCCTGATGGAGTTCTCTCACAACCTTCTGGATGCCCTCCTGCCTGGGGTGCTCACAGAGCCTCCTGAGGAGGCTGATTTCTCTTTGCTAAACTTTTGAGACCTTTCCTGCCTTGGTACAAAAAAGGAGGGGTGCTGAAAGCTGAAGGACAGCCCAGTTTTTGTGATTATTCTGGGTGAAATACTCTACTTTAACAACTCTGTAAGACTTAGCTGAAAAATGTATCAGGTCATGCACACAAACCTTTTTCCGCTTTCATATCTCTCTGCACCTTCCCTCTCCCCCTTCCCCTATCCCATATAAGCATCAGAGTGTAATCTGCTGCTCTGTCTTTTGGGGTGTGAGCCCACAGTGTCCCGATTTCCCAGGGAAGGGAGCCCATGGATCCATCCCCAAACCTCCCCAAAGCAGCTGCCGTGGGTACCAGTGGTGGAGCAGCTGTGCTGGCTGGGAGGCCAGATGTTTCAGGGACACTGAGTTTGGGACAAAATCCTCTAGGATGCCACAGTTGTCTAGCCTCTGCTGTTCACAGGGACTGTCAGTCTGGTTTCTCTCAAGGCCCCTCCAAAATGGTTTTGCTTCAGCTACCAGGAACAGAGAACCAACGAGCCGTTGGGTGGGAACATCCACATCATTCCCCCAGGACCACTGAAGAAGAGGGCCAAAGCCTTGGAACCCACCTCTGGACTCTTCATTCATTCCTTTCTTTTTTTCAATATCCCCTCCACCAGTAAACCATGCTGGATGGGCAAACAACTCCCTGGCATTGCTAACCAGTGACATGTGACACTGCAGGTCACAGAGCCCCGTGCTTTGTGCCATGGGGCAAGAGCAAATGGCCAGAGGAAGAAGCCAAGGCAGGAGCTGGTCACGGCTCCCTGGGCAGCTGAGCTCCTGGAGGAACTTCCTGCTGTCATGTCTGCAGGAGGCCAGTCTGCCTGCTCTCCCCTTCAGTGTCCCAGCTCTCTGTTTTGCAGAACGGCAGAATTCCTGCAGAATGCAAATAGTAGCTCCTCTGTGTCTCACAGGCATACTGTGAGGATAAATGTATTAAAGATGTGCAGAAGTCAGAGTCCACATCGGGGCAAAAAATCTTAGGGAAGATAAATACGCCTGTAGACACCAAGTAGTCTCTTTCTTTGATGCTTTAATGCTTTTATGGTCAATAAAGAAACCTTGAGTTTCACAGAGGCTGTCTGACAGTTCTAATATCAGCATCCTCACCACATCCTTGACGATGCCTGCTTGTATCTCTGTGTGATGCTGATGTTGTTGGTAACATTTCCATGTACAATAAACCAAACGACAAACCTGGTTTGTGCTTGACAGTGAATTGGTTTGCAAAAACAATGCAAAACACAGTTCAATCATTTGAAAATGTGAGGAGAGGAAGATTACATTAATATTTCTGGGTTACATGAAAAGATGTCTAAGTTGTTTCTTCATTGGAAGACTAATAACTTAGTAAAGGAGTAAATGTAATTCATCAGAAACAGCAGTGGATATTTGCGTTTCCCTTGGCTTTAGTTCAACCAAGTCAAGAGCTTTTTGTGATAAATTCAGTGAAGAGAGAGACCGAGCTGCAGGGATGCTGTGCCAGGAGCTGCAGTCCCAAGGCAGCTCCTGCTGGGAGCTGCTCCCAGCCCATCACACACGGGAGCAGGAGTGCAACCTCGACCTGACAGAGGTTACATACCCTCAGCGTGGCCAAATTCATCTACACTGGAGCAGGAGAGATTGTGGCATCAATCACCTGCACCAGAGATGAAGTTAAACTGCGTGTACAACTTCCCTTTTCTCCTTTCTTGCTTGTGGAGTCTTACCCACTCAATCCCAGCTGCCTCAAAGGAGGGTTTGTGTGGGTTCTTTTTTTTTTTTTTCCCCTTCCCTGGAACATTTGACTAAATCACATTTGCAGATATTTCAAATGTTTCATTCACGTGACACCTGAGCTTTATTTACTTTTGAAATAAGTCATCTCATTAACAGAATTCATTATCCATTATTACTGTCATGTCATTCTCCTAATAAAAGGAATGACTGTAGAAGCATTCAGTGGCTTAGCTGGTAGCATAGTGAGCTATTATGCAGCAAACCTGCATTCACGCTGTACATTGGTATGCCAAGGCTGGCAGAGACTAGGAGCATCAATGAGGTAATAGTCTTAATCTCTGAGGGGAGGATTATGTTGTGCTGCACTGCAAATACCTCCTACTGTTAGCAGGATAATACTTCAGATGGAGCTATAAATTGTTCAACAAATAAGGACAGGTGCTTGGAAGAGGGTGGAAAAAAACCCTGCAATGTTCCACCATTATCTCCAGATAAGAGGTGGAAAAACTGCTGTTCTCACCGCTAAACCATTGTCACTCTTTCTCCATTTAAATTACCAGCGTGGCATGGCCAGCCACTTAAAAGTGAAGTGCACTGATAGTAGTTGGATCCCTTCTTCCCAGAAATGCTATTTGCCTTTGTGACTGAAGGAATGCTGGTTGTGGATATGTGGGGCACGAGGTGATCACGGGCAGGGTGTCCCAGAAAGTCCATCCCACCTCTCTGTGAGTTCTCTTTCCCAGGCAGTCCTGGACAGACTCTACACTCTTTTCCTACTCAAAAGAGCAGTTTGGATTCATTACTGTTCGTGGCATCACAGTTTGTAGCTGTTCTCTTTATAGAACCATGTTTTATGGACCTGACGCTCTGGTTTCACCTTAACTGACCCTTAACAGCAGGTCCTAGAATGAGAAAGAGATCTCTCATTTATTAGTGGCAATAAAAAAGTTGGCACACTTTCCAGACTATCTTTTGCAATAGGATGTCAGTGAATATCACAAAGCTGGGCAAATAGTGTTATTCCCACTTCACAGAGGATAGATATGAGATAAACGCTAAAAAAGTATTTAAGCAATGCTTTTGCTGGGGTAAACTTTGTCCAGTGTGTCCTGGAAAATGCTGCTCTATCACAGGGTAGCAGAAGAGCATTTAATGGCAATGTACAGATCATCAGTTCAGGCTAAAACATAACCAGAGGTTTGCTCCTAAACAAATGTTGCCTTTTACAGGTAGCAGTGATTTACCATGGTCCCGGCACTTGTCTCTACTTTTATCCTGCTGTTCTTCCCACTGCTAGAATTTGCACTTGATCCAAAGCCTCATCCAGCCACACAACAAACCAGGGGTGGACTCTGAGTGGGAAGCAATGCTTTCAGTCTCCTAGGTTAGTTCTGGAGTCTAGCTGAAAAGCTTAGCTTTGGACCCAGGCAGCATTAATTTAATTTACCTGGCTCACTCCTCAAGGAACAGAAGTCGATTTCCCTGCTTACCCAGCTGGAACTCAGGGACCTGCTCTTCGCCCACACCACATCTCTTATGACACAGTGAGGACCTTTTCACTCACCATGTGAAACACCACCTTTTGATTAGAAATGCCCAGAGAAACATTTCCAGGCCCCTGAATCAATAATTTTTTAAATGGTTTTGCTCATGGAAAATTTCAGCATTTGCAAACACTGTCCTGTGTCAGGATTACAGCAAATGAGGGAATATTGACCTTGCCCACCAGCTTGAAATTACTTTAAAAATTTTATCAAACCTCAAATTTGTTCAGCCCTGAGAAGTGGGAAGAGAGACCTCTTTTGGGCAAACTCTTAGCAACATCTGATTTAAAAGATGTTCAGATTGTGGCTCCAATTCCTTTCCCAGCCATGCACATGCAGGCATTCAGAAATTCCCCCCATATTATCTTTCCTGTCTGTGGAACCAGTACAGGCTAGAGGAGAATCAAGGACACAAAGCAGCTAATGATACAACTAAACAGATTTGTCAACCAGAATCAATGGAAGAAATTAAAATCTCTATGCACTTGTTTAATTTTTAAATGTTGAGTTGATCCTTCTGTAGGAAGCACGTGTAAGGAGCTCCTGCTTTTCCTTGCAGAAGGGCTGACCTGCTGCTCACTGTAAAAGGATTTCATCCTCTCCATGTCTTCATCTCCCTCTCCATAAATTATTAACTTTTTTGCTCTCAGCTTTTTTTCACTCTTCCCCACAGAAATGCCTGGTTTCATTTGCTAGAAAGTTAACCAGTTTTCACCACAGTTACAAAGACTGGGATAAAAAAGTCTGTCCCTCTCTAAACTCTACACCTACTCACCCAGTCACAGCAGCCTGTCACAACACAACTCAAACCCAAGTGTTTTCTTCAAGCTTCAGTTGGAAGTTGTGTGACTTTCTGGCCAAGCACAGCCACTCCAGCATGGATCTGACCCCACAGATTCTGTAGGAGCTGGGGCCTTTTTTGACAGGGAAGGGAACTTCTCCTAGTCGAGACTGCGCCCTATCTGCACTTACACCAGATTAAGCACTGCTGAAAGTGGTGTGAAGGGTTTTGTGGTGACTGTAAACCTAAAGCCACCTCGGCAGAAGTGAGAGTGAGATTTGTAAATATATCAACAGAACAGCTTGTCTCTGGTTCCCCTGCAGCCAGGTATGAGAGATGCTCAGGGAAAAGCATGAGACATTAAACTCTGACAATGCATTAGCACAAAAAGAATCCCAATATCAAAATCCAAACACACACTGCTTTACCAGCACTGCAACCCAGTGAATCCAAGTTGGTTGGTTTTCAGCAGTCTTTGGAAGAGTTTCTATCTTTCTGATTTAAGATACAGTGTTACTTAAAACCCCTTAACAGTCAACCAAATGTCAAAAGATGAAAAAACATTTTCCATCACCCTCTGCTTTTTATAAAAATATATCAATTTAATAACTTGCTTTAAAGAAAAACAGAATGATCATGTTAAAATACTGCCCAATTTATAAACTTTGACAGTCCCACATACTGAGATGAACAGGCAAATTTATTTAATAAGAAATAAAATACATTTTCTCCCTGCATTCACTGAAATAATAAGACAGACACATCTGTCCCAAATTTCTTTTAAGGAACAGAATGGCTGCTACTAACTAGAAAATAGTGCCTTTCTGCTGGCTTACCTCAAGCTAAATTTACAGCTCTGCTGTAACAGTATCAGAATTCAAAATGTAATAAGTTCAAGTAGAATGAGATCAAACATTTCTGTCCATGTTAACTCTTTGATGTCACAATTCGATATCTCTACAGTGAAAGATGGGGATGTAAAATGCAGGAAAGTTTATGCAACTTCTCGCTGTTCTCAAAGTGGAAATATCTGCAGGGTCTGTTCCGTGGGGCTTGCACATTCCTGTAGGAATGTGTGGTGAGCATGGGAGAAGGTTGCACTGCCACAGGAGTCACAGACTTGCGTGATTTTGGGGACATGCAGTTCTTATTGTTGGCACAGACCTCAGAGCTTCATAGCCCAGTAGCTGTTTAGAGACTTAAACCAACGTCTCGGAGATAAAAAACATCCCAGGCACACTTGAGTGCAAGATCTTTGTGCAGTTAGAGTGCTAACACATTTCAAAAGGATCTCAGGAAAGAGATGATTCTTCTGCCATCTGACCTCAGAGGAGGGACAGAGCACACTCACCCCCAAATGCTGCAGAAAATGGAAAACAGTAAGTGAGGCACACAAAAGAAAAGTGGTGTATTTATGAAGACAGAGAAGAGCTGTCCTTCTCTATGACAACAGGTAGAGTTATTACACCGTGTGTCCCTAATCTCCACAACAAGGGATTTATGCAATGTCCCATATCCAATAGAAAACCTTCCTTTATGAATTTCTGCTGTCCTCCCAGACCAGACATTTCTTTATGATCTAACACCTTTGGTCCTCTCTATTTCCTTTGTGCTTCTCAGATGGCACCAAGAGGACACCAACAAAAACCAGCAAGGAACTTCTTTATGGACTTACAATCAGATCATGCAAGCCAAACTGACACTTTAGCAGTTGTCTAGTTCCATGTGGCATTCCCATTTACTGGCCCAGCATTCTGGGAAACTGAACTTTGAGAAAAGTGTTACCAGCAGAAAGCAGGTGAGGTGTGCCAATAACCAGCCACAAAGGGGAACCTCCCTAATGAGAGCCAAGAAAGGGTTTACTGGGGGCAAATGAGAGTCAGCTAAAGAGGCTGTAGCTCCCCACCAGTGCTGCCTGACCAAGCCCTTGTTTGTGGGTTGATGTGACACCACTGCAGCTGTGCCCTGGCACGAGTTCAGCTTGTGCTGGCCAGAGAGTGCTTTTCTGGTCTAGCCTGGAACAGTTCTGCAAACAAGGCGAGCTGTATGAGCAAAAATCACTCGATGCCAGTATAAGCTGGGTTTCCCTGAAAGCTTTTGCCAGCGTGAAGTGTTCTTAAAAAACTGTAAAAATAAAAACCAAAAAATGTCAGAGCCTTGGCTGGCATTGGCTCGTGTGCAGACGTTTTAAAGATGTATTTGGCTCAGGTTTGCTTTTGCTGGATAAGACTGGACCAATGTAATTGAAGAATGTTATGATAATAATAAATGTCACGTTTATGAACATATTTAACTGCATTAATAAATGGGAAGCTGTCAAACTGGTGTTACCCTGAGCAAAGACCATAATAACACTAAGTGGTAACTCTTGGGGACTATGTGAAAACAAGAATCTTTCTTCTGGTGGAGTTGTAAAGTCTGTAACTGAAAACTAAAGCAACATCTCTCTCAGCTTTGTGAAGAGCAACTTTTAGATAGGGAATATTACTTAGCAGGGTCCAGAACACACGATGAAAGCAGGAAAGGAAAAAGAAATGAGGTTGTATTAGGACAGGTCGAGGTCTCTGGATTCCCAAAGGCTATCCCTTTGCCAACAAAAGTGTTTTGCTGTCTAAGAAACAGATTGTGAACATCCTTGTCTATGAGTATCTAAACCTAAAGTGATTTAACCTGCCACAGTGAAATGAAGCCTTCCATGAGAGAGTCCCAGAGGAAAAATTAGTTGCCCTGAATATACCTGCCTGGGACAAAGCACGTGTCCTCCAAGGGACAGACAAGTCAGACCCTGCATCTGCCCAAAAAGTCTGAAAAAAAATCCTTAAACACTAAAATTAAAAAGTATTTACCTGGATAAGGGTCACAGAATTCATTACTTTGTAGATGGGGCTTATTAGAACAAGAGATTATCAGGCAGACACGACAAGTGTGACCTGCCATAAACCAACTGAACCACAACTTCACGTAAGAACGTACCATTTTATCTGCCTGGTTTTCAGAGCGTTCTTAGTGCTGGAGAATAGTTCTGGTCAATGGCAAACAAGTGATGGCCTCACCTTCTGCATAACTGGCACATAATGGGGACTGTAAACTGGGGAGACCAAACAGCTGGGAGCCAGAATGGACCATCTGCCCCACTGCACTTGCCAGATGAGGTTTGGAGAGGGGAGGTTTTAAATATATTTTTGCACACTTTTTCCTATTCAATCAGCACTTTTCCCACAAATGCTTGCAGGTTAGAAGAACTTTTGGACCCTGACCAGACAAGGCTCTTGACTACTTGCAAGTCAAGAGTTTGGAAGTCAATGGGATTACTGACCTATTTGAGAGCTCAAAGGAGCAAGGGAGGCAAGGTTTGTACGGGGAGGTAATGTATTTTATGAGGAAAACTGGTATGACTGGAAAAAAAATGGACAAGCTTCCATGGACACAATTCTTAAGTGCAAGTCCTGTCAAAGGTTTTAGTTTCTGGTGCAGATTAATTATTTGGTTTACCCCTTCTGTTGCTTTGAAACACCTCAGGGCCAGTTTCCTCCCATTTCCAGTCACTTGGCTGTGGTGCCTTTTCCCACAGCCTCATCCTTGAGAGCTGAGCTGCTCTCTAGGTGTACCTTCCTTTTCTCACAGGGCACCTGAGGCACCTCCTGAATTATCTGCCTATAATTCAAGGGGATTTAGGACACCTGACGTGTCATGTAATGCTCCACAATTACATCCCAGATCCTGCCTTTCAACATCCAAAATCCAGCAAACCTAGATGAGGTGATTTCAGACTGAGTTCCTTTGTGGTTCCAGTATGGGGTTTTTTTTCTTCTTTTTGGGCAAAGATTAGCTGTAGCATAAAGCAAATTTAAAAAAAAAAAAAAAAGTGGCTCTGGATTCTTTATATACTCAATCCTCTAATCCACCCTCACATAATCTGTTCTATCACACAGCCCTTGGTGTAGGTGTGTGGAAGGGATCTGATGACTGAACTCCATTGTGTGAACACCCACACAGCACAAGCAGACCGAGCTGTTGCTGCAGCTCTTCCTCCAGCACAGCAGTGGGGCTCGACCATCCTTGCTCCCCACCCACCATCTCACCCCCTCTGTGCTCTCTCCTTTACCACACCCCAGTGCCAGGGAACTGCTTCCTGCAGGCCAGACCAGAGTCTGAGCTCCACTCCCTGCTCTGAATCTGCCTCAGAATTCAGAATTCAGCAAAAAGGTTCTCACCAGTCCCTGATGTCAGCAGAGCAGCAGGATCCCAGCCCTGCAGGTGAGACTGGAAAATGTGATGTAGCTTCGTGTTGCACAAACCCGTGAGCTGACAGTTCTTTTGAAGATGAGCAAAAGAAGAGGGTGGGGATAAAGACTGCAACTGCCTGTTCCCCAAATATTCCACTGCATTTGATGTGCAAGGTCTTCATCTAGTTCAGCTCATGCTGGGGATACTGAAACCCTACTGGAATATGTATTATTTCTGCCAGCGTTGCAACTTTGCAATCAAATCACCTCCTATATTCATTTTATATTTCTGAGCCTTCACAATATGTGCCAAATGCAGAATCTCTGAAAAACAGAGGACTGGTGAACAAGTGCTACTGCCTGCTAATAAAATAAACCATGCTACAGAAACTTAACATGTTGTGTGTTAAATGTTTGAAGAAAAAACAACAGAGCTATTTCCACCTACCCAAACACTAACTGAATGAATTGGCCAAAAGCCTCATATTCTTACACAAATCATCTTTATCACTAAGAAAAGATGTACAAAGAAAGATTCAGTCCCTAGCAGGATGCAGCTTAAGAAATGGAGAGGTAGCAAAAGGGAGATTAGAAAAACCAATGAGGCACAGGTCAATGGCAATATATCCCTTACGTTTGTCTAAAGCAAACCTAATTGGAAATCTAACTAAAAACTGGTGCCAAATATCCCATTAGCTGATTCCAAAACCTCTTTCAACAGCTCAAACCTTTTTCATATCACTGGGACTGCACAGGTGCCTACAAAGGCATAATTTGAATTTGTTTCTTATAAAACAGCTCATAAGTAGAAAATACCCTGGTTTAGACATTATCAGGCCTATTTTTCTAGGTGCCCATAATGGCAAAACCAGCATAAGCCATTCACATCGTTAAAGCTTTGGGAGCTGACCAGGCTTAGCACACAGGCTCTGTGAGACCATAAAGAAAATGTCTGCAAGCAAATTCCTATCAAGAATGAATCAGAACTCTGTGTAAAAGGTAATTTCAGCATCTCTGGCCTAGCCAAGTAATGCCAATTTAGGTATATAAGATAGGTATATATATACCTATATAAGATATGAGGCCAAAGTCTTTCTACTTAGACAACATATCCAAGCAGAAAAAAATTTTAAAAAAAAATGTTGTAGGAAACCTAGGTGGGGATTAGTCCTTTTTGTGCTTGGTTTTTAAACAAAAACTAATAACACACCCTCATTCTGAAATTCACAGTCACATCATTTAATGGTTGCAGCTTGTGCCAGCTCTCTGGATTAGTAAATCAAAATAATGGAATTGTGAAATATCTTCCTACCA
This sequence comes from Cyanoderma ruficeps, assembly GCA_008694505.1. NCBI lineage: Eukaryota > Metazoa > Chordata > Aves > Passeriformes > Timaliidae > Cyanoderma > Cyanoderma ruficeps. The sequence goes on along the minus strand of VZDJ01000116.1, from coordinate 24,406,496 downwards.
TCAAGAAAAGAAAAAAAAAAAAAAAGTTTTAGGGTTTTCCCAAGCATTTGCAGTGATGATCTCGCCAATCAATTCTTGTTGTGTAGTGAGCAGAAAAGAACTCATTATGTGACTTCTTTTTTTTCTTTTTTTTTTTTTGAATTTCAGAACAAAGAACATATAATAATTATTGGTCCTGGAAACTTAAATATAGAATATGCTATAATCCTGAGTTCATTATGACTTGAGGGACTGGTAATAATAATAAGGCATTACGCAGCCCTAAGGAGCTTCATATCTAGAAGGTAAATACTTAAAAGCCCTGGTACATCAGCAAATCCAGAGGCAGGAACAGAGATTATTATAGTTTTAGGTGAAGGTACATTATAATTCTTGCTTTTAAATCAGCTTTAAATCTGATTGCAGAAGAGCTGGATTTCAAAAAAGAGCTTTGGTGTGCAAGAACATGGGAAGGGCCTGTATTTTGCTTTCTACTCCTTGCTTGCTGGTACTGTGGGGTAGGAAAAGTGTCTAAAAATCTTTAAGAACTGAACAAACTGAAGTTGAAAGCTTTGATCATGGAGCAGAAATAGGAAGCAGTTAAGTGTGTTGTGTTTTTCTTCATTGTTTTGCCCTTAGACCACGACATTTGAAATTTAAAGTCATTGTTTGCCGATTTGTTTTTGTTTGTTTACACTTCCTGTGCATAAAGTTTTGATCAGCTCAGCTCACTTTGTCACACAGAAGGACTCTCACTGCAAAACAGCAACTACAAAGCTGCCCTTGTTTTTGACAAGCTAAAATACCTGTGTGATTAAAGCTATTAAATGACCTCCCTATCCCTAAAGCACTGAATGGCACCTAAGCCATAACCCAGTAATAACATGAACTGAATAACACACCTCCACTTACAGAATCCCCCTCTAGTCACCCTGTAACCCCAGTAAATAGAATATTGGTAATTAATGAAGGCTTGCACTGGGGTGTTGTGTCTCCTGAAGGGCCAAGGCTGCCTGAGCAACACAAACCTTGTGGAGAGAAAGAAGAAATCACCTTTGGGGCACTCCAGCTTCACTTCTTCATAGTGTCAGGGATTCCGCAGCCCTGCTCCAAACAAAGGACAGGATTTCAGTCGTGGGCTGGTTACATGTGCCAGTCCCTGGACTACAGGAGAGGGGGGCTGGGGGAAGAGTCGCTGTGTGAACTAGAAACCGTGGTGGGAAATGAATCCTGGAGAGCTGATGTTCCTTTGAGTTGTGTCTCTGAAGAGCTGCTTTAGTGAGCTTGGTGCTGTGACTCCTCTCACTAGGATGACACCTCTCCAAAAATACCTGGAGTAGCACAGCTCACAGAACCCACCAGTCAGCAAAAACATTCTGTTTCCGTAATTCCTGGCAACGTGCTTTTTGGATCTTACAGAAATGATGATGCTCCTGCAGCAAGGGGCTCTTGGAGAAACACTGTGTAAAGTTCAGGGTGGAAAAGTCAAGGAGAAGAGAAAAGCATCCCAAAGAAGCCCATGAATTGAGGGAAAGGTAACAGCTGGATTAATGTTCAACTGCTTCATTTTGGGGTTTGCCATCAATAATTAAGTGTAATTAATAAATAGTGCCCTGAAGATAGGATCAAACAGACTTTGGGTGTGGTGCTTAATCCTTCCTGAGTTGGAGAGCAAGGCCAGCAGCCTATAATGGATTTAACTAATTCTCTTAATTGCAGCTTCATTTGCCTGATCTTTCTAAATGGTATTAATCTAGTGATTTGCAGAATAAGCACTTGGAAAAGACTTACCAAAATCACGGTAGGATCTCCAAGATACATTTCTCTTCTTAGATTTTCTTCAGTGGGAGAAGAGATTTCATTATCAATGCAAATTCTATTAATTTGGCTAAGCGTTCACAGTCTTTGTTGGCATAAAATAAGAATTTAAAATGTCATTAACAAATTCAACCCTTAGAATCAACATTGGAAATGACAAATTCTGCAAGACTGCTAATTAGTTATTTACAGATTAAATACTTCTGAAAGGCAAAACTGCAGCACTTGACTCTCATTTCTGTGCTGGGTACTGAAGCACTGCACAGATTTCTGTGTCTCACAGAAGGAAACACATCCCACGTGCTGACAACCACACTGGGAGACAAGATAATCACATTTCTTTAGCACCCTTTGCCTGGACAACAGCAAATCTGCACAAGAGGCCTTTAGCTCTGAGAGAATTCCAGCTGAAAGAAGTTGTAGAACACATCCTCAGGTTTTCTAGATCTGATTTGCCCTCTGCTCCCACCACCCAGGAGTTCAGTTTCCTTCTCCACAGATCTCACTAAGTTGAGCCCATTAGAGCTAAAACAATCAACAAAACCTAGAGATGCCGAGGTTAAATCCACTGCCAACAGTTTCTCTCCTTGGGCACAACAGAAAATTTCTTCTCTGACAGCATTTTATTGGAGAAAAATGAACAAACTGCAGCTCGTGTGGAAAAAAGTGAAGCTGAGTGAATGGCTTTGACTTGCCAGAGGTGACCAGCTGTGCCAGCTTTGACTCTTGACCCATTGTTGAGTTTGATTTCCTACCCAAGTACTGCAAAGGTAACTGCTGTCCTGCTTGCCCAAAACTCAACAGCATCAATTGGTGCTCTCACCCACGAAAATAAATGGCAAAATCCCCACTGGCTCAGTGGGGCAGCATCTGCCAGCTGAGTCCAGTTCTGCTCATGGCAAGGATTCTTCTGCCTTTTAATTACAGACTGCGAATAAGATATATATAAAACTAAATGAAACACGAGCAACATGGGCTGTCCCACCACACACAACACTGTGCTGGTCTAATGGAGGTTCACACCATTCATCTTTTGCCTCCCTATGGTTTGCTGCCTCCGTTGCTGTGTTTTGCCTTAAGCTGGGCTGTAAATTATTAGGAAATACATGTTTGTTTTCTTTTCCCCCCGTGTTTGTGCAGCATTGAATCCAATAGAATCAATCAATAAGCTGAGAATTCAAGGGCCTACCACCCCACTGTACTATTAATAAAGACCAGTAATTATTTTGTTCTCATTATCAAATCAAAGAAATTACTCTGCTTCAAAGCTACACATGTTGCAAGTAGCAAAGCGCACGTGATATCCATGGCCCTTTTGCTGCTCTTAGCTAGCCACTAACTCACTTAATTTTGTGTAGTTTAGCACATTACAAGATTGTTCAGGAGTGCCATAAATGATGTCAGGCACCATCAGAAACCACTTCAGAAAATCATTGCCTGTAGCCAGATCAAAAGGTGAACACCTGGAAACTCGCAGTTCTGGGAAAGCAGAATAAATCTTTTTTCGTTCCCCCTTTTTTCTCTTTTTTTCCTTTCTCTTCCTCTTGGAGATTTGTTTCTTTTTGCCTTAAAGAATTTGAAAGGTTTATTTACAGCTTTTCAAATGACCCCTAATCTATTTAGAAAAACATAGCATGGCAAATTCATCTCGGGTGTAACTCCATTTGTTGACTTAAGCAGACTTGTGCCAGAAGGGAGCCTGGCCCAGGAGTTTCTCTGCAGAGAAAAAACAAAGCATTTGAATACAACACTTAATTGGCTCCTTGAGTCCCATCACAGGCTGTCCTGGAATATATTTATTAAAGGTAATTCTTTTATTGTGGTAAGATTGTATCAGTAACTGAAACTCGTGGTATTAGTTTTAAACCTTGCCTTGCTCCCCAGGCTTCTCTGCTCGAGGCTGATAATTTTCACAGCACCTGACAACGTTTAAAGAGACATTGCATTGTGTAGTTGAGTGAAATCTAAGACCATAAATAACTGGGAAAGTTGCTTATTTTGTCAGATATCAGCAATATAATTAATTACAATCCATCAGGGTCAACTTTCAGGAAGTAATATAAAAAGCTGTTTATCGTGGAACTGCGGAATTTAGAGATGTGCTGGGAGCCTGTTGCAAAGACACACAGAGTCCATAGGTAATATCAAAATGATGTCTGCTATATAATCAAAAGCTAATTGATTTGTTTAAACCTACAAATTGCTAGCATTCTTCTCTTGACCAGGTTTTTTACTTTGATTCACTCTTTTTACATGAATTTGTTATTTTTATCAGCAAGACACGAAAAACTAATATTTTTATGAACACATAAACCCCAGAAAAAAGAATCTGGGGCACAAAAAGTCTACCAAAAACAGTAGCTGCTGATTTTCTTGTACTAAGTATAGAGCATGAATCTGCCTGTAAGAGCTCTCTGCATACGTTGTATATGGAGCAGGGGCACGGGGGAGAGTGGAAGGACACTAAAGGGAAAGGACTGGCAAAAAGGATAAGAGACTAAAGAGAGAGCAGGGAGAAAATTTGGGAGGGGAAAATATCGAAATATTCTGAAAGCAGAAATCAGCAAGTGTGATTGGGAGGTTGAGACAGGGCCAAAGCAGCAACAGACAATTGATTCTCTTCCCTACTTGGCTGGTGACTGGATATACTGGTCATGTAGCATTAATCCTCCCTGTCCTGTCCCAAGAAACAATCCTGAAAAGATCCAGTGATGAAGCCAGCAGAAAACTGGTGGACAATTAGTGTACATTTTGGATGAATCAGTTGCTTTGCTTTCATTTGGATGTTAATGATGTTGTGATTGCGTTAGAGTAAGCTGGGTATGGGTTTTCACAAGCACACAAAAAATCTGCACAGTTTTAATTAGTTTGCTATGAACAAGCTCACTTTAAAGAGTAGCATTTAGTAGATTGTAGAAGACTTCCACCCCTTTTCCCTGACTTCATTATACCAATTAAAAGTTGTGCTTGCTCCACTGTTTTGTGCCTTAACTGTGATTTTGGTCATATTTAACAGTTTATAAGAAAATCCTGAGGCCACAGAGCATTTGCAAACACACACCAAGCTGAACTGACGGGGAGAGCACTAAGAGGGGAATTTGTTTCAAAAATAAAAATGACCTTCCATGTTCAAACAAACTCATTTGCAGGAAAAGGACTATTGAAACGGAGCCTTTTAATGAGGCACCCAAACAATATTTTTACAAACCAACTTCTTGCTAAAGAAGCTGTCTGGGTGTATGCACGTGCACTGCTGCTAAAACCAATTACTTTACTACATATGCTAATAATACATATGTATGATTAGCAAATACATATGCTAATAATTCAGCCAGGGTAAAAATGTTAAAAAGAAAAAAAAATAAAAGAGTGGTATTTTGTAGAATGCTGGTTTGGTTTATCCTAGCAACTCGAATTTACACACCACAAGGAAGAAAATGTTTTCTTTTTCGCGTATGAAACAACAGCAGGTAATTTAAAAGCAACAAATATAAACAGTGCCAATCCCAAGAAATTATTTGAGATAAGAATAAATTAAATGCCCAAATCATTTCTATATACATATTTCTATATAGATATATAGATCCAGCATCGCTGGGATTTTAAAAATGGCTTCATGAGGGCAAGGTCAAGCTCTGTAGCAACAATGGTGTTATAGACATTATTTAGATATAGAATTACCAAGTCAGATAACTTTTGGTTTTGCTCTCCTCTACGAATCACACAATCCTTTCTACAATTCCGAGTTACAAATGGCAAAGTTAATCTGAAGAGAAACGTTTACATATTTGATGTTAACTGCAATAGCACCTCTATTCAGTTAGAGCTCTTAAACCTTTTAATAAAGCAGATACTTGACACAAAGTTCTTATTTTTTTAATAGATATATCCCCCAAAAGCTTGAAGCAATAAATCTAACTATAGAGTAATATTTCTCAGTATTTGCCACATAGTTTGTACGTATTAGTGTTGCATAATAAATAGATGTTTAAAATATTTGTTCATAGAGGTCTTCCCTTGAACTTAAGTATAAGTTATCTAAACAGTTGAAAAAAGATTTATAGTTATGAAGAGGCCTATATGTCAAGCAAAGTTTTATGATATGTTCCATAATAAATTAGCAATAAATGGATACAGGTGACTGTGGAATTTATGGCCTTTAATGTTTTAATGCTTCACTAAAGAAAAACCTATTATTAAGGTCCTAAAGGGTAATACAGGAATACCATCTACAAATTGTCAAATTAAATAGTTGTTGCCAGGTATTTGAACAGCGGAACGTTTCTGCTTGACCAGCAGCAGGGGTGGATAGCAAAGGAAGCAGGAGAAGGCCAGATCATTTCTGAAGTACAGCTCAAGATTTCACCCTGCAAACTCTGCTCGCTGGAAATGACCATTCCTAAACCATCTCACATTTGAAAAACCTGTAATTATCCAGGTAATCTCAGTCTGCCTGAAGGGCTCCAAATCACTCACACAGGTAAAGGCTGAAGGATTCATCCCAGTTTAATGGAAGGCTAAAAGCCAGTGAGGGAAGCTTTGCTTGGCAGAGACCTTTCCAAACGTTTCTGTCCACATGAAAACTGTTGCTTGAATTCAAGAAATAACACACTGTGGAAAATAAATGGATTTCACTGTCCTAATGCTGTGTGTGACCTCAGACAACACTGGAAAATGCCCTAAAATACAAACACCAGTTTGTTGCTGCAGAAGCTTGTGAACCTCTCTTAAGTGATTAGACCCCCATCAAAGGATAAAAATATGGATAAAACTGATGAGAACCCAGACAGAAAACAAATCAAACCTTTGAGTCAAAACAGGGACGGTACTTGGTGAGGTAAAGGGAGAGATTTATCTTTGAAGGGAAATCAGACCTGGCAGTAAGGAGTTAAGATCCCAAAAATACTTGGCAGTGCTGCCCTGCTCTCGGGAAAAGCCCCCCCCAGGGATGTAGCAGAGCAACCCCGTCCTCAAAATTGCTTTTTAAGATTAAGCATATCCAAGCCATTAGCAGGATGTCTGCACGTTAACACATCAGCACAAAGATAGGGCCAGGGGGAGGGGGAAAGAGTTATGCAAAAGTGCTCTGCGACTGCCATTGGGGCAGTTCATCCCTAAAAGGAAACACATGTTACACAATCCTCTACCTAATAGGGTTGGACAGTAATTAAAAAATATCTTTTATTTGGAGAGCTGGGTCTTGAAACTACCAGCTCGCACCATTAATCTTTTTGATGTACTGCAAAGATCTGCGGCAAAGGTCAGCGAGCAGGAGCTCTGCCATTTGCAGGGGGACGAGCTCCCTGGTGGGACAGGGAACTGCAGGGCAGATAAAGCCATTACACCTGGCTATCAGTTCACAAAGGGACCCTAGGGTGGCCAAGGCCTGATCACATCCCCATCTGCTCTCATATCGCTGGGCCATTGGTAAACCACCTTGAAAACTACCTGAAATAAAATTCAGGCGAGGCAACTGCACAAGGAAAATATTTAAGTTGAATGGAAAGCGGGAAGAGGGCTCACTGCTCTCAGGATGCCTTGATGTGCTCCTCAGAAATGGCAGAGCCAAACCTACTGTAAAATGAAGTGTCTGAGAGTCAAGTTATACCACGCTGACTGTGCCAGAACAGTAAAAGGAGCAAACCCAAAGCTGCACTCCATCCTCTCAGCACTAACCCCGCTCTGCCCCACTAAATATTTTCAGCACTCCCATTTGCTCCCGCTGGGGAATCTTCGGCTTTAAAGCACCTTGATGTCCTCTACCAGCAAAATGAAATCTTCATTCTGCCAGCTTAAGCAGGTAGACTTTGTGGTCAGGGGGAAATCCATCCATAGCCAGAGCAGGCACCACACAACTGTTCCACAGCAGGGCCTGCAGGGCAGTGTTTTAGCCAGCCTCTGACACAGTCTCGGAGGATGTGCCAGATTAAGCCTCGTTGTCATTCAAATAATCTCCAGCCTGGCTCAGTAAAGCGAGAAGCTTTCCACTGCAGATAGGGATAATCGTTAATTAACCCATTAGTCTTGCTCACTTCACAGCTCCTTTCCCTTTCGTGCTCTACTCTCGTGACACCACGAGATGTTTTCCCTTATTTTGACAGGGCTAAGAACCTCTCTTTGGGGCTTTTTTTAAATTTTGGGGTGTTTTAAAAAAGAATTTGACGAACGCGTGTGATTTCATCTGGAAGCTGTTTTTATCCCCACGCTGTGAAGAGCTAACTTCCAGATCACCCTCCCGTCCATATGTCTGTCAGATGTGCTCATCTTCTGCTGGGCTGGGCAGGGTAGTTGGGTTTTTTTTTCGCTATGAACTACGAGCTGACCCTTAACAATGACTGCTGCAGGTGAGTTGTAAAGCTATCTGCTGGTCAGATAAAACTCAGATACTATCTACAGGTACGGCCTCTGTTTTCCAGGAACCTTCTGCTGTGCTCTGTCCAGAGGGCCAAGGTATTGCTTCCCAGGGAAGGCTCTTCATCCCCACGGTGAAGCTTCTGCAGAGTCTAATATTATGTAAACTCTCAATTGTTGCTCTTTCCTTGTGCCCTTTTTTTTTTTTTGCGTCATTTATCTCTTGACCTAAAAATTCTGTATCACTGTAAAAGGCAGATTATCGAATAAAAATCCCATGATTATTTTTTTGGATGCTGTCTCCCTCAGGACAGAACAAACCGAGATGATTGTGTGAGCAAAGGATAAATATAGCTGGATAAGTGTCCCTAGATCTGGCTTTGGGGTGTAGTATCACCTCTCTATTGTCTCTATCCATTTCCTCTCAGGAAATGTGGGAGAAGGACATCCTCTAATACATTGTTTTCTTCTCCTTGGACAGCTGAAGTTAGCAGACTTAGATCTTTGTATTCTATGTTTAGGTTAACAGTGTCTTTTATGCCTGATTTCAGCAGCTGTGATGAGCCCACATACAGAAATATTCTGGAAAGATCAGTTCACAAGGACACTCAGCTTCTGGGGACACGACAAGTAAAACAACTACTGTGCAAAGACAGTTGACACCTTCTAAATATGAAGGTAACAGAAAAATAGGACAGATTTCTGATTAAAACCAATATTTATTTAATTTACATTTTTAGCTGGCATATTAGTGCAAATGAGAGAAAAAATTGCACTACTACTTCACAACACATAAAGTTTTTCACTATAACTACGTGCTTCTAAATAATGATTTTCAAGTTTTTCTGCCTCTATCCACTACTGCAAGATGACAAATCTTTAAACATATTATACAGATATGTTTATTGAGTTTTCCAATGTATGGGTATTTTAATGGCATCTACAGTAGTGTCCACATGAGGATAAAGAAATAAAATTTATATATTTCAGATGCCTCTTCATTGAAAGCAGACTGAAAAAACAAGGAAGCGGGGAAGTGATAGGTGTAATGCACTGCAATTGCCTTGCATCTGGGATTTTCAAACATTTTTAAAGCATTGGAATCTCCTCATGCATTCAGACACATTCCAAAGAGCTTTGGAGAGTTTTCCTTTTCACACAAACGTTGTGCATTGGGAATGGGTGTGAACCAAAGCCCTACTCAGAGTGTTCCTCTGCTAGTCCGTGGCTCTGCATGCCCACCTGAATTTTGCAGCTGTGGTCACCCCGTTATGTCCAGGTTCGAATATTCTTGTAACCTTTGTAAGGCACCATCTCAAGTAATAAAATTATATCAGTGACCTCTGAGAGCTGGGAAGAAGGGATGCCAACCTTCAGCTGCAGCTTCCAGGCTGGTTCTTGGAGACTGGGCAGATGATGTTTCCAGGAACTCCCAGTGCAAACTGCAGCATTGCTTGTCATGTACTGCAAAATGGGATCGCTCTTGGCTTGAGTAGAGCTTTCGTTGTCTCTGTACTGAGACAAAACCCAGCAAAAAAAGTTTGAAAATGTAAAAATGCAGGAGGTGTGTGGCTTTCACGCCCAGGTTGCTGCAGCAACTAGGACCAGAGGGAAAGGGTAGCACCGTCTGTAGTGAACACAAAGGTAAAAACAGCTGGATGAAAGCAGGAGACCTTCTGTCGGAAGGAATGGAGAAAGTGATGGAAGGAGCACCAGACAGAACAATGCCCAAGTAGAGGTGAAGAAATTCAGAGGGGGATTTTTCTTCTGAGGACAAGACAGGACTATACAAAATCAGAAATGGTGAGAAGAGGTTAAGCCTACTGGAGGGACAGGGTTGCTGCTGACAATATGAGATCAGTGTTTGAAAGAGTGGCTACAAAATATGGCACAGATACCATGTTGTTGAAAAAGAAATAAAAAAAGGTGTCTCAGTTAATATGAGTTCAGACATTTCAGGAGTCGCTGTAGACTCTGTACAGAACAAAACAAAACAAAACAAAAGAAGGCAACAGCTTTTAAACAAAAGAAAAAGAAACCAAGACAGAAAAGTGAATGAATCAACTTCAATCTGTGAAATTGTTGGCACTTTCCACCCACTCAGAAAGGGCTTCCTAAAAAAGCAGAATGTCCTCTGATGTTGAAAGAGAAATACATAAGAAAAGCACCAGTAGCTATGACTGGATGTCCAAAAAATGTAAAGGTCCATTTGCACATACACCTTCAACATAAAATGATAGTCTAGGACACCTGGGTACCTGTGTGATTTCTGGGGTTTATTTATTTATAGTCTATTGTTTCACACTAAATATTTCCATAATAATAATGGAGTGTGACATCTGGGATTTTTTTTTTCTTCCCAGAGGTATGCAGCAAGCTGAGTTTTATATCCAAATATATATGTCTCATTTGATATCAGCTTAATGGCTACTTTCCCAAACAAAACAATGCCTGGCTCAACAGCATTTCTACTGTGATTTATGTAATAGCCAAGTTCAGGAACATATCTTTCTTTTTGGTTTTTTTTTTTTCTTTCTCTGACAATATATTCTTTTTTTTTCTTCTTAATTTCAACTCAAGAAGGTCTCAGGGGAGAAAAAAAAGGAAAAGGAATTATGCTAACGAAATTCTATTTCCCTTTTAAAGATACAAGCATAATCGTTAGCTAACATGCTTATTGCAAATTCAGGCACGCAGGATGAAAATGCAAAATTATTCTCACTTTCAAAAATAACATCAATACGTAAAAATCTCTACATCACAGCAGAGAGCACCACACCTTGAAATCAATAGCCTAACTCATATACAAAGCTGAAATTCCACCACTAAAGGTTCTGTGTGGTGAATCTAGCCCAAGTTTTGTCTGTAAATTCACTTTACCCAACATCCCCACCTGGGGAGTGGGAGACTGAAGCGATAGCAGAAAGTCACCTCTGCAGGAACCAACCTGACTGCAACTTGTCTGGGGTTGAGTGTCTGGTTCTGGTTTTACTCCTGTGAGACTGAAGCTAAACCATATATTCTTGCCCTCTGTCATCTGACAGAGCAATGTGCTCAGCCCCATAACATTTGCACTGCTTGTCTTGCTGCCATCGTTAAGAGAACCTCCTGCCTTGTAAAAATGTAACTACACGTGTTTCATAAAAATCAGTATAAAAATAACAACACCGGGGTACTCACATCTTTCTGGAACAATTGAATTCTGAAACAAGCATCTCTGGTTCTTCCTCCTGCAAATGGATCAAATTACATTTCACTAGGTAATAAAGTGTGGTACAATAGCCTGCCCAATCTGTTTTCATCTTGTCTGGTACAAAGCTTCAGATATAGTCACTCATTATTCAACCTAATGGGCTGGGTTTGGCATATATTGAATGTTAGAGCTCTCCCTGGAAGCTGCAGAGGTTAACTGCTCCTAACAGTCTCTTTCCTTCCGTTCTGGGAATGTTTTCCCCATGAATATTTGAAACAACAGAACTAAATGTCATATTACCCTAGAATGGAGGTGCTGGTTCAGACCACAGTGATGAAATAATGGTGGCAATTTTTTTTTGTTCTAATCCTCGGTCACGCTGGTGGAACCTGGTCCGTACCTGGAAATATTTTGAAACTTATCAGGGAAGTAATCTGCTTTTGGCAAAATGCTTGCAGAATTGAAGGTCCACGTTGTTAAGCATTATTATCATTCTTTATTCACTTCATTGGTAGTGTTTGCATGATTATGGCTCTCCACGAGGAAAAAAATACTGTCAGAGGCTGAACTGGAGATGTTACACCCTTTGTTCAATTATCATTTCAGAGGAGGAAAAAAAAATCTTTCTAAATATAAATGACTTAATTTAATGTTAAGTATGAGCTAAATAATGGTCATTGTAATCCTCTAAGTGGTCCTGCTGTAGGAAGTTAAAAACAAAGTTACTTCTAAAAGCAGAAGCTTGAAAAACCAATGTATATAATTTCTAGGCTCCACAGCAAGGAATTACACAAATTGCTAATCAGGCACCAAAATGAATATACTCTTGATACAGTTGAAATGTTTTCTTTGCTCTCCTTTCGTGCTATAATATTTTTCTAGTCCCTGCACTCAAAGTAGATACATCACATTTTGATGTAGTTAGGCTCTTTTCAAGGTGTGAAATTGGTAAGTACCAACACCAAAGGAAAAAAATTCCTTTAATACTGCGCTGTGCCACTTGAAGCTGTATTACCCTTTGGCTTCGAGCCAGCAAACTCCAGTGAGAACTATTTTATAGCACATGACTATAATAAAAGATATTTAAACACGGCCTAACAATGGATTAAACTAGTAAGACACAGTTTGTGTTAGATCCCAAGGATGAATATCAAAAATAGAGCCAATAGTTTTGAAACAACAGCCAGCAGTGAAAAGTTTACTTCTAATATAAACCAGACAGCCCCCAAAATAATTTGTGGTTTATTTAATTCTTACCGTTCATCTTGTGTTCTTTTGAGTAAGCTAAAGTAAGACACCCGCGTAAAGGCACCAGCTGGTTTAGATTTTGATTCTGGATCTCTAGTGAGCTGAAAAACTCTAATCTGCATCTGCAAGGGTGGGGAGCCGTTTTTGTAAACAAGGAAAAAAAAAAAGGATTTGCTACAGGGGGGAAGGGCAGCTTAGAAGAAGGTGCATTTTGGGAGAAGAGGGAAAAAAACCAACCTCGTTAATATATTATAATAAATTACTGTTTTGTCATTATCTGGTTTTATTTGCACAAACATCAATTGCATGTGAGCCCTGAAAAAAGAATGTTTCATTGCCTTTAATACGCACTGCAGTGTGCACCCATACAAAATCATTACTGTAACAAAACCAGCTGCATGTAATAGAAAGCAAATGATTTACAACGTTACTATAAGAAACTACTTTATTTCATATTATCATAAAAAGAACAGCACTGAAAATTTGCATGACAAACACAAGAATCCAGGAAATTCCAAATCTAATTCATTTTTAGGTTTTAATAGGTATTAACTTACGGAGGTGAATTGTTAAGAACATTTCTTGCAGAATATTTCCAGAGAGTTTAGCCGCAATATTGGAACTTATATTTAGTGAAATGTGAACTAGCCCAGTAGATGAAGAAAATGCATAAGCTTTAAATTCACTGCTGGACCTAAAAAAAGCACATTTATTTTTATCACCATGCTGTGGCTGAAGGTTTGAGTCTATCAAGGATCTCTCAAGTCAATGGGTCTTCAGTCCTCCGAACAAAGACTGCTGGATTAGACGCTGTTCTAAAATTTCAGTTCTGTTACCAACCTGCACAGTGACCATTTTAAACTGTTGTGAAATTTTAACAAATAAACATGAGCAGCTTCAAACCCACATTCTGCCTGGTTGTATGGAGGGGTTGGGATACTCTGCTGATTTAACAGATTATGAAGGATCAAATCCCAACTCTGTCTCACGCAGGTCATGAAACAAGTTCCTGTTGTGTTGTGGAAGGGAAACCTATTGTATTCCGCTAGGGAAGGAGATAACAGCTGTTACCAAAAAGGTGGCGGGCATGTAAAAGAAAAACTGAAGTCTTGAACAAATGAAGCTTTATAAGACCCAGGCAGAACTCAAAAAAATGTTCAATGAAAGTCACTTTTATGGCTGTACTTGGGTTTATCGCAAGGCAGTAATAAATGTGTCTCATTAAAAGCCAGTAAAAGAACACCACCTACACCACCAATTGCTGTAACTGCAGATATAGCAGATCTGGAATAGTTACCTAAAGACCCTCATTTCCTAGCATTTAATGCTTCCCTGTCCACATAAACTAGCTTTCTATGGATTTAAAGACTGTTGGATGCTAAAAGCAGCAGCTGTTGCTGGGAAAACCACACTTTCAAAGCCCTGTTTCTTTCTCAAGGTGAAGTTAGAGGAAGGTTGAATGAACATGCAACGCTCCTTGGTGAAAAAAAATTGCCAGAGGAGAACATGCCAACAGAAAAACAAGCAATTCCCCCCATCCTGGCTGGAGTGTAAGTGTTCTGCCTCAGCTTTATTGCTCAGCGGGTCAAATTCATTCCTGGTGAAATGGCAGTTCCCATGGTGAAGCCGCAGGAAAATTCTGAAACATTCTGGCACCTGTCAAGAAATGGGGATGTGAAAGTGGGGGGAGGAACTGGCATGTAGAAGCTGGGATTAAGGGTGGGAGCCACCACATAAAAGGTTATTCTTGTTCTAGTTGTTAGAACTTTTTTATTGCGTAGAATTTACATACATGCTTATTAAGTGGTTTAAAAAAGAAGCCTGACAGATATTAAACAGCATGCCACACTCTTTATGCTGCTGCCATACAGATGTGTCCAAAGCATAAACAGACTTACAGTCAGCACTTGATTGCTCTATGGGAGAGTATCTCTGCAGTAAATTTCTCCAAACTTTTCAGGACAATTAACTTGAGAATTGGAACTTTTTTTTTCTCCCCCCACAGATTTGATCCATTGCTTGATCTCTCACTGCTTTCCAATTATGCAGGGAAAATATATAGCAAGTGTCTGAATACCCTAGATTGAATTTCCTAAACCTAAGCTAGCAGCAGAATTACTGGGCCAGGGATTCTGGCACAAGAAGTACAGCTGTGTGTGAGCTGGTGGGAAAACTATTGGAATATCATGACTAGTCTTGGTGTTCACACTTCAAAGAAGCCACGGAAAATTGAAAATAGATCAGAAAAGAATGATTCCAAGATCTGGAATATCTGCCTTGTAGTGAGAGATGTTTGCAGCCAAATCTGTTTAGTTTATCAGAAGAAAGGCTAAAAGACTTGATCGATATATTAATACCTACACGTGGAGAAAATTTGTAATGGCTCCATAATTTCAATTATAAAAAATGAATCAAGACCTAGAAGCTGGAAATGGTCAAATTCTGATTATAGATAAAACATAAAGGATTAACAGTGAGGTTAATTAGCTATCAGGTAAACTTTTACAAAGGGATTGTGGTTCTTCGCCCCAGAGACTTTTCAGTCAGGACTGGATGGCTCTTGGACTAAGGAGAGTTGGGAAGTGGGCTCCCCAGGTGAGGCATTCTGGTCAGGGCAAATGTGTTAACAATGATGGTCCCTATGACCAAGGATGTCCTGGGGCAGGTCAGTCTTCAGCTGAACTAACTGGCAAAGCCAACATCAGTATATGAGCAAAGGTAAAACCTACCTGAAGAGTTCTCTCCTCACAGCAACGCTGATGCTCTGGGAAGCCATGTCACCTTGGCTTGGTGAACTGCCCCCTCTTTCCATCCTGATTCCTTCCCTGTCTGTGCTTTCCTGTAGAAAACATAACAATGGACCCAGGTAATCTGCTTTGTGCAATCTCCCTGGTGCCATGCACAAACCAACTGCTCTAATCTTTCTTTTACCTCTTTGCATATTTTTTTCTCACACTCAAAATTTCAGGTTTGCCACTGGATAAAAAAGTCTTCTTTGGGAACATATGCTGGATGCTTAAATGTTGAAGCGAATCTCTGTTTCTGCAATTTAAGTAATTCCAGGGATGACCCTGAGAAGTCGTATCTTGGCTGGGATGATATTTAAGTTAGTATTTACAACTGCCTGTGAGTTTTGCTGAGTAAAGGTTATTTGAACAGTAATATTAGTCCTGTGCCTCTTTACTCAGCACTGTCCAGCCATTACCATGCTGCTCAAACTCAGCAGTGGTGCAATTATCACCTTCTGTGACCTCTTGAAACTGTCACCAGCAATGGAAGAACCCAGGTAGTGGCAGGATGCTGCACAAAAGACCCTTCAATAAATAAACACCAAGAATATCTGATGGCCAAAGTGAAGCATTTAATCACATAGGCTTTTCTATCACTGGTAATGAAAGCAGATATGATGTTACAGTAATATGGGGAGAGGAGAAATGAGATTGAGCAGCAGCAGCAAAGAAACAAAGGAGAAGCTGAAGGAAAACAAAATATGGAGATGATTTAAAATCACTTATGAGACCTGTGCCTGCTAATGCATTTTTTCAAGTGATTATGACTTACAGAAAATACATTCAGACATCTTCTTCTCATTAGAAACACTGAGTTGAAAAAGATATAACCAGTATCCCAGTGTGTTCCCCTAACATGAGCTTTTGAACCACAGCTACGAAGTTGCATCCAACATTGGTATGCCTTAATATCAGATGTTGCTGGATGATGAGACATCTGTGTTCTTATATGGACAATCACATTACCCCAGCATCAGCGAGAGTGTTTCTAGAGAACAGTTGCTGATGTGTTAGCACGGTTTCTATCTTTCTATTGAGATTAGTATGCTTCATCTTTGACTTCATAATTTTCTAGCTGATGGGAATTTCAAAAGAGCTGCTGTAGAGAGCTTTTACTGCTGCTCACTGATTTTTCACATTTAGTAGGCAATGCTGTCAAACGTCAACAGAAAATGAGGATGCATCATTGGTTTAAACTGTGAAGATACAATGAAAACTCTGAGGTATTGACAAATCACTTTTGCTAAAGCACCTTTTAAAGTGGTGGTGAAGAGGCTCAGAGGGTGATGTCTATATCCTAACATAGTCAGTGGTGACTTTTTTGGTGAGGTTTAACCAGAAAGAGCTCTGGTTGCAAACTTTCGGAAGCAAAGACAAAGGAATAAGAAGAGCAAAGCAAAAAGAGATTTCAACACCAGGAAACTGTTCTCATTTTTATTTACTTAGATGCCAAAACCAACTAACTCTGTCTGTGTCACTTTGTTTTCACATGCAGGTACACTTTCTGAGCATAATTCTAAAGTGAGAGTGAACAAAGTGACAGAAGAGCCTCAGTAGATTCCTCATGTAGGGGAAAGGCCTTCAGAGCTGCAAATAATAACCAGAGACTAAATTCTGCTCTCCGTCACACTGGAGAAATTTCAAAGTAATTACCCCACTGACTTCAGTGCAGTGATCCTAGATTTATATTACTGTAAATGACAGCAAAAATTGGACCCAATATAGAAATAATTTATCTAAGGCACTAAGTATAGTTAGTTGCACAATTCAATCTGTAAATAATGCCTCTAATGCACATATGGCTAATTTACATCCAGACTATGAGAACATATCCAGTGCTGATTTCCAGGATGCTTAAAGCACTAGGCAGTGCCAAAATAAATCTGCAGTATTCCCAGAGCCCTCACAATCCTTCCAACTTCTGGGGTTGGGAAGAAGATGCACTACACACATTTTTGAAAAGTGAAATTCTATCTGCTATATACTAGTTATTGGATAATTCTTACCAAAAGGGCATAGAAGGCTGTTAAGCAGCACTCCATGTCTACTTGCAAGAGCTCTGCAAGCTCTCTCCTCTCAAGAAGTTGTTTTTATCTGATTTGTCTCTTACTGGGAGCAGAATTCTAGGAGCAGCTTGAGTTTTCTAAGAATAAACCACACTTGAAAGATGTGAGGGTTTTAAGTAACATTGGAGAAGAGTGCTTAGAGTACATACATTATACACATATAAAACTTAACTACTTCAATTTAAGTTAGATTCCTTCTCTAATCACATATTTATCTAAGTTCTTGCTGAAGCCAAATTGAAATTGATATTGCTAGGAGGAAAGATGGTATAAAAATCTGAATTATTCACCAGCTCAACGAGAGAAAAAAATTCTGCCAAAATACCAAGTATTGTTCTGGGCTTTGTATGAGCACTGCAATATGGCATGTGAATAGTTAGAAAATCCATGTTCTGCTGTACCTTGGACTGTTAAGTCTAACAAACATTCCTTCCTTCCTTCCTTCCTTCCTTCCTTCCTTCCTTCCTTCCTTCCTTCCTTCCTTCCTTCCTTCCTTCCT
>VZDJ01000116.1:24319478-24388149 GCA_008694505.1 Cyanoderma ruficeps | reverse complement strand
GTTGGCTGGTTGGTTGGCTGGCTGGTTGGTTGGTTGGGGTGAGGGTGTTTTTGTATCATCAGGGAAGAAGAGTTCTCCTGTTATGAATATGCAGGAAGTGTTGAGAGCCTGTGGTTAAATGCAGATTAATCACGTCTGCATGTGGATTCCATTAGACCCTTCAACAACAGAAGAGACACAGGATAGTCCTCTGGTAGAACAAAATCCCTGGGAAGAGATTTTGAGGGCAGCTAAGCCTGGGAAGAAGTCTTGGGAATGAGCAGGAAAATTTAAATGCGTTGTTTTAGCTAAGGCCAGACTTCAATGAAGACCCATTTACTCACTCATTTGAAGGGGTACACCATGCTTGAAGGTGGGTATGTGTTTTACCCACCTTACGTGTTTCACTTGATGTGACTGCTAACTTGGTGCACAAACAAATGGTGTAAATAAAACAATTTAATATTCGTACAAATAATTCCATTTAGTCTGTCCTCATATGGCAACCTAATGGTGTTGAATGTGTGGGTTTCTAGAGAGGGAAAACAATTAGAGAAGTTCAGAAGTTACCTCACAAAGAAACTCTTTTTAGAACATAATTTTCTGGTATTTGTCAAGATTCTCCTTAAGGGAGTTGACAACTTTGGAGAATTTGTGAGGTAATGGTCTCTGAGATCCTTGGAGACCCATAAAGAATAAATGACCTAGAAAATAAATGCAGGAGTTATTTAAACACAGGAAAAAATACCTCTGAAGAAGCCTCATACTCAAACAATGATAAAAATATTTGTTTTTTTCTTCTCCTAGTTCATTAAAAAAGCAGAAAGGTCATCATTTTGAAGTTGTTTTTTTCTACTGTTAATGTTTTTAGGTTCTGTCAAGCTCAAAAAAAAATATTATTCTCTGCAAAGATGACAAAATCATCCTTGATTCTCCCTATATTACTTATTTCCATTTCCAATGCATAGCAGTTCTTTAAGATGTTCAATCATTAGACATGTACTGAAAACAAGAAAAAATGTTTATATTTAAGTCTAAAAATAGACACCGTATAGCCAATTTCCATTTCTAACTTAGCCCTTCAATTTGAGCCTCAGGTTGTATTTCTGTGATTTTTAAACAGGCACTTCTCTAATGGTCAGTTTGGAGGTTTCCATGAAGTTTCAGGTGAGCCAAGGGCAAATCTGAATTTAGCCCTTTGAGGTTAGTTTTAGAAGAGTTTCATGCCACTGGTGCTGTCCCTTGTGGAGCTACTGCTGATGACAGTCTGAATTCTACCAGGTGTGGGGCAGGGTGCACCCCATGGCTGTGCCAGGTTGGAAATGCTGGAGGAGTTTGCATGACGGGGAGGCTTTGACAGAAGAGCACAATGGTTTGTGCAGAAGCTGCTGAGAATGAGGTATTTTCATGTTTTTAAAAGGCTGAACTGAAATCTAACCCAGACAGCTGACTAACATCTTGAGACACAGGCAGTTTGGGTCAAATCTGGGTGACTGGCAAGTTTAATTATAGTATTTGATGACTGTTTTACAGCATTTAAGCCTCTTTGAACTTCACAATGGGTGAGAGTGTTGAAAGGCTGTGAAACATGTTCAGCTAAAAATGAACAAAAAGATGATGCTTCCAACACTCTTAGTGGTACCTGGCATTTATTTGAAGTCTGATATTGCACACAGGACTTCCACAACCCTGACTCCAGGTTTCCGGTTGAAAGTACAGGATTTCTGTCAGAACAATGGACAACTCTATGTCATTTGCCTGATTTCAAGCCCCCACTCCCCTTTTCAGAGACACACTTCCTTTGCTGTTTCTTGCATGATCTCATTCCTTGCAGTAATGCAAGGAAAACAGGTGGAGAGTGAGGCAGGGCAGACACAAACTGCACCCCAAGCAGACAAACCCACAGCTGGCTAGAGAGAACAGCACAGGAGAAATGACAGTGGCAGTATCTGAGAGCTCAGGACCACTGAGGTGTCTGTAGGGGTTTCAAAAACTACCAGAGAAAATTCAGACCTAGTGTTGAGGCCAAAGGTCTTCTCCTTCCGAGCAGATGTTTCACAAGAGTGAAAGTGAATAGTAAAAGAAAGCACACAGAGAAGGACATTGGCATAACTGACCCAGCCCCAGCAAACCTTGAACATTTTGGGTTCCAAAATTTGGGGTCAGAACAGAAATTTCATTAATATTCTTCTAGCTTTTAATAATTACATCAAAATACTTTCAGTGTAATGAATTCTTCTCAAACCAAGAGAGCAGACAAAACCAATAGCTTGAGAAAAACCTTCCAATTCACAGAAGTTTGAGCCCAGCTATTTGATTTCTGCAGTCAATTAATTCTATTGAATTCCTGAAGAAGTCACTAATTGAAAAAATAACAACAGCTAAGATAAAGCTAAAAGGCAACAATGTTCAGTCTCAAAAATTGCACAGTCTTTCCAGAAAACAGTCTGGACAGTTGCAACAGCTACTGAAAGTTATTCAGCAAGGCAGAAAGCAGAAGCTTGTCACATGTCGAGACAAAACCAGCCTGTTCCTCACAGCAATGTAACGTTCAAAGCAAACACTCCGCCCGCAATCTGCCAACTCAGAATCATTCAGCAAATAATTTCAAAGAGGAGATAGCATTTTCATTAAAAAATAACAAAATGTTTCCTACCTCATAAACAGAAACCAGGGAGAAATTAGATCACCAAATTACCTGCTACAGTTTACCAGTGTAAACACAACTGTTCCAATCCTCTTTAGCAAGTACACAACTGGAAATGAGAAGCAGAACGTGGAACTGTCTCAGTGGCACAGGCAAAAAGATTTTCTTGCATTTTCTTTTGAAAGGGCAGCCAGAATATCAAGGCTTCTGTTTAATCAGATGTTCTGTAGGCTCAGGAGGGAGAAATGAGAGGGAATTACAAATTACTGAAATTGAAAAAATCCACCGGAGTTCTTGGAATTCTCTCTTAAAAAAAAATAAAAATGTTGATCTTCTGGGTCAGAAATGACTGGAAGAATGTGTAATAGAGATAGATGGCACACATGAGCTTTATGGTTCTGTATTAAATATACCATAGATATCCTCTGTTGTTCTGTGATTAACAACTGTTTTTTAAACTCGCTCTCATCACTATCTACAAGGAGATGGAGGAGGAGGAGGAGGATCTCTCTACAAGGAAGGATGTTGGAGGAGCCACCAGGAACACAGGACAGCTATTGCAAATTAGAAATGCAGAAACAATTTCCTAAGGCCACATATTCCAGCTGTGATGGCTTTTTCTTCATCACTAAGAATTCTGGGCTTGCTTTTGTCAGCTTTCTCCAATGCTACACAGGGAGTGGCAGAAGAAGGAAAAGGGGCACGGCACTGAACACTACAGGAGCTACTACCATCCACAGGGAGAAATCCTTTTTACCACAGTGTAGCATACAAAGGAGCTACATTTGACTGCAAGCTCCACATATAATGTTTTGAGCTCAAAGTCCTCTAAAACAAACTAAGGACTAGAAAATTTGTGATGAGACATCCTCAGAGTTAGTGAACTTGGGCAGAAAACATGATACAGCAGTAACAGTGAGTTTAAAAGGTTATTACTAGAGAACAACAGTGGGTATCTATGGTGCACTGAAGGAATGGCACAGTCCTGTAGCCAAAAGGGTGTATAGGAAATAAAATGGATTTTCTAATGTAATATTCACTGAATCATGGACAGTGATGAGCAAAACCTACGGTGCATGCAGGCACTGAGCAGTTGTGGTGGCTTAGTGCATGACTATCTGAGTCATTTCTGGATTAATGCTCTAACACAGTGCCAGGGGACACTGTGTTGCTGGAGATATCATTATTTCTCTGAGATATTTTGTCATTTATATCCCACATTACATTCCAGAAGATGACAATTACCCTATTCCAATGAGGACAAAATCAAAAGGCCAGGTTTCAGCTTGACCCTTGAGGGGTGTAAGAGGGAATAAAATATATCTAGTGCACCCTTGAGCAGAATTCTCTTCAAGCACAGGGGTGGAGGAGTTGAGGAGGCGTCTCCCCAGTGCCTGCTCCACCAGCTGAGCAGAGGGGAGAAACATGAGAAAGGGGAAAGGTTCCACACTCCTCTTTTCACATGCCAGATTGCACATAAGGAGTAGAGGACTAATAATCTGTTTATTTTTGAAAGCAGGAAAGGCAGATTGGGTATTGCATTGACATATAGTCTGCAGCAGTACAAAAGTTCTTCCACCTTCCCCTCTTCAGCTGTGTGCACACGTATTGCAGTCAGGTCCTGTTTAGAAAGAGAAAATAATAAGAAATTAGAGAATACCAATAGAAGGCAAGGAAAAAGCACAAAACAAGACGGTTGACTCATAAAAGTTTTCCTAGGATGCATCATGCAAGGCATGATGTTTGACTTAAACTTTTATTAAACAAATATATTCTGCCTACCTAAAATTCGTTTTGATTTGATGAGTTCATCATGCTTGGTTTCTATTTAGTGCAATGAAGATTATTCTACTAAAACAGAATTTGTATGTGGTAAAATTAATTTCAGAAATATTCCGATGTACATAAGTCTCTCTGGTTTCCAAGAACCCCGTGGCTCTCCCCCATGGCCTAAGTCTCCTGCAGAACACTGGCACCATAAACCTTTCTGGCTCTTCCAGCCTGAAATACTGAAACTCTTTCCCCAGCACAGCAGCTCCTTCTGGGTGCTTCATGGTGAAACATTTGGGAAAGATACCTGAGGATGTGGAAGAATGACAGCTGCTTTTCAGGCGAGAGGGATGATGATTTATCCCAAAGAATTGACCGGCATCTTTAATTGACCATTAGTATCTCAGCATCACAAACCAAGGCAGACAACAATATCATTTGTAATGCTTTCAGAAACTACTATCCTAGATAATCACATTTACACATTTTTGCCTAAATATGATCTCAGGACATGTACTGAAGTTGCCATTTCCAACTGGACCGTCTATTTTCCTACCAAGAAAAATCAGATACAATGTGGAAGAGGAAAGAAGTGCCAGCTCTGTGTTAATGATCACAGCATGCAGACAGCTATCATTGCCAGCCAGAAATTGAGCATCAATGAAGTATTTATGAAAATTGTGTACAGAGATGACATGAGCTGAAACTCAGGCTAATTATGACTGTGTGTAGACTGGTGATCCCTCCCCCCTTTTTGGACCCTGGATAGTAACTTGCTTCACATTGGATATTGTGGGAAGCATCATACTTGACTCTCCCTAATGGCCTTCAGCTTTAAGTTTTTAGTTTCCTGTATGAGAAGGTCTCCCAAGGTTTCTTTGCTCACTAACTTGTAAGCCATGAATTGGGGACTCATCAGTGAGAGGTGGTGGGTTAAGTATTATCTGACCTGGCTGCTGGTTTCCCTGCTTTTTATGGTTTGCAGGGATGGGATACACACCCGTGCAACCCTAATTTCTCTTTTTTTTTTTTTTTTTTNTTACAGGTGTGCATGTAAATACGTGCAGTCCCTAGGTGTATGCACCAGCAAAATTATGAGTCCTCAAAACCTCTTGTACAATATTGTTTTCATTAGTATTTTTGTATTTTGTAATTTTTCACTCTCTCATTTAAATCCAACAGATTTGCCAGGGCGGGTGGATGGGGCTGAAAAATAAAGAAGCTCCCGAAGCGGTGGGCAGCAGGATGGGTTCCAGAGCAGCACCACTCCCGGCTGGCTCCACGGCCGCCCCCGAGCCCCGAATATTGAATAATAATAACAACAACCGACGCCTCTAACCAAGCTCCCTTCTCTCCACAGCTCCTGCAGAGCTCTCTGCCCGCTCTAGAAACAAAAATAGCGATGAATTAATTAACGGGACGGGGATCTCAGCCGGGAGGGGGCCCCGGGAGCCAGCGCTCCGTCACGCCCGGGGAAGCCGCGGCCTCTCCGGCCCTGCCCGCGGGCAGCGACGGTGCTCGGTGCGGCGGGCAGCGCCTGCCCGGGCGGCCGGGGAACGGCGGCGAAGGGAAGAGAGGGAGGCGGCGAACCCTGCCCTCTGCCCTCTGCCCGCCGCCGCCGCCCGCAGTATGGGGAAGGCGGAAGCGGCGGAGCCGGCCCGTCAGGCCGGGCGGCGGCGGGGGGGCAGCGCGGCGAGAGGCTGAGGCGGCCGCGGCAGGGACGGGCGGACTGACGGAGGCAGGGAGGGCAGCCCGGCACCGAGCCCCCCCGCCGGCACCGAACCGCCGCCGGCACCGAGCCGGCAGGAGCAGGGAGAGGCCGCTGCCGGCCGGCGGGGCCCCGCGGCGGAGCGGCCCTGCCCGGGGGATGCCCTGGGGGCGGCGCGGGGCCGGGCCGGCGGCAGCGGCGGGCAGGGCCAGGCCGGGCGCGGGAGGGCGGCGGGGCCGGGGCTGCGGCGGGACCTGCAGCCCCCGGCCATGGAGCCGCAGGTGGGGCTGCCGGGGAAGGGGGGGACCCGCGGGCCGGTGAGGGCCACCCGCGGCCAGGAGCGCTAGAGGAAGGACCAGCCGAGCCCCTGACAGGTGTCTCCGCCGTAAGTGCCCTTACGCAGTCACTCGAGGACTGACAGACTTTGCGTTTGTTATTGCTGCTGCTGCTGCGATCTTCAAAGATGATGTTGGCAGAGCAAGCCCAGAAGTGGTTCCCAACTCACGTGCAAGTTACGGTCCTTCAAGCCAAAGGTCTGAAGCCAAAAGGTAAAAATGGCAGCAACGATGCCTACACCATCATACAGCTGGGCAAGGAGAAGTACTCCACCTCGGTGGCTGAAAAGACGCTGGATCCCATCTGGAAAGAAGAGGCCTCCTTCGAGCTCCCTGGACTGCTCATGCAGGAGAATCCAGAAAAATACATCCTGTACCTGATTGTCATGCACAGGTCGCTGGTGGGGCTGGACAGGTTTTTGGGACAGGTGGCCATAAGTCTGAATGATATATTCGAAGACAAGCAAAGGCGGAAAACAGAGTAAGTGATGGTTGGTTTTTTTCATTATGATTTGTATTCCTTGGACAATTGGACTTGGGGAGGGTGGGAAATAGTAGCCTTACTATGAACGTACATACTTGGAAATGAAATTAGTACATTTCTGTCATTGATTCTGTGTTCAAATCTCTTAATCTATACAGTTATGTCATTGTGGCCTGACCTCTTCCAGGGAAGTTTACTGTAATCAAAGTGCTTACTGTGCACAGGATCTACCAATAACATTAACTTTTCTGACAAACTCTTGTGTATAACTTTAATTCATTACAGTCTTTTTTTCTAAGCATTTTTATTTGTTCTGTCTAGGGCCATACCCCCATTCATGTCCTACCTCAGTTTGAACCATGCGTGAGACTCAGATGCCCCGAAACCTGGTGTGGTTCTCTTTAAAATTGTTTTCCTTCACTTGCTTCAACCACGTGTCTTTAAATATTTTATATTTATGTTTTAGTGGTCAATGAGCTGTGACTTAATGAAGGCTTACCACAAAAGCACAGTGCTTTGCTGGTCCGGATTAATCTTAGGCCATGATCCCGCAGGCTGCTCTGTACAGCAGGCCTCAGTTGAGAAGACTGAAGAGAAATTTCAGCTCTTGTGGTAGCTTCCATCACTACCTGCATAAGCCTTTGTCAAATAAAGTTGTGTTTGCCAGGAAGTTCAGGCATTGGAATACAAAAAAAAAAAAAGGAATTAAAAAGAAAGGCATCATAGCATTTTATTAAGTTGAACTGTACTTATCTAATTCTCTGAGTTTTTCAACTAAATGAGTAAAGTTGTTATAATTCCTAGCCAGAGCATGGTTGCACAGAGGTGTTTGGTACCAGTGTGATTTATCCTCCACATGTACATGTAACTCAAACAGTAGGTATGAGAGTACTGCAGGCATGCCTATGACTCCATGCCTTGGCTTTGGTTTAGATATGCTTGTCCCACAGAAGCTGAATCATGAACAGCATGGAGACCTCCAAGTGAGCTCTGTGTTGGGAGTGACATACGAACACTGACAGACCTTTCTGCAGTGGTTAACAAGTTCCTGCTCCAGGTGCCTTTCCTCCTCTAGTGTCTCTTCAGTAGAGTACAAAGACTGCTGTGCCCAAATCCCAGCTGTTAAAATTAAAGTCTGGTATCCATAGTGATGGTGGGTCTGTGGTGAGGTGCTGGACTTTGCGTCCAAGCCACTGGAAGACTGGCATTGCCTGTGTGTGTCTGGCTGTGCTGGAGTTGAACCTCCAGCAGCGTTGGCAGTTGGAGGTGGAAATCCATATGGTTAACGCCAGGCAGGGCTTCTTGGTCAGACAACTGTTCCTGTTGAAACCACCTCAAAACCTGGTCCTACTTAAATGCATGGCTGAGGTTGAAGAGCACCGAAGACAAATCAAAGCTCTCTTTGCCCTGGTGCTTGTTTTTGTAAACGGAACTTTTTGCAAACCAGTATGTTCACAAACCATATAATAAGAAAGAAGTCTGTGCAGATTCTCTTGTTGGTTCACTGTCTGGAGTATTACGCTTTTTAATTGCTTACCTTTTTAGGGACAGCCAGTTATCTTGATGCCATACATGGTAATGCCTGTAGCCTTAGGGTCTTAATTTCTGGTAACACTTGATTCAAGAAGTTTCACTGCTCTTCAAGCACCTATCTTAAAAATTCTTGAATCATTAGTTGTAATTATCTTGCAAGTCAGTAGTCAGTTGCCTTAGTTGAGACACCTAGCAACAAGGTGGAAAACAAGGTGAATGAATGAGGGAGGAATGCTACTAAAAGTAGAGTGCAAATCTAGATAGAAATATGTGTTCAGAAACTGGAGTAGAATTTGTAAATTATTCCATTATTACTGTGAATAACAAAACTTCTTTTCCCTAGAAGAAGAAACATAGGCTGCTGCACCAGTTTTAGCAAAAAGTAGTACTGGAGTCTTGCAAAGTTATTCCAGAAATTTTTAAGTGGGGTAAGTAACACAGTCCTCGTGATAGTTAAACAAACATTCAGATCTGCAGTATTTTCATAGGAAGTTATGCATAGCAGGGCTCCATGGGTGTTCTTTATTTTCTCATTTCTGTCTCTGAAGTGTGAGAGAGGAACTCCTGCTATGTAGCCGTGAAGCAGAAAGAGCTGAAATCACCCCCAGCAGAAAGAGCTGAAATCTGTAGCCCCAGAGCTGAAATCACCGTGGCTCCCCGGGAACGCCGCGCGCTGCCCGCGAGCTCTGCTGCGCGACATGGGGGCCTGTGGGGAAAGTTTTACTAACAGCCCAAGTCCTTTCTTCAGAAGTTACTTGAGCATTTAAGATTGCAAATCTTATTAAAAGTTGATGGGTGTTAGGCTTCTAGGGCCGAGCAGCCGTCCTTGTAAAAGTCTTATGTAAGTGTAAAAGCGCATCTGGGCGGCAAGTGGGATTTTTGGCAGCGCGTTCTCGCTTAACGCAGGTTTAAATTCTTACAAGGAAGGAGCCACTGAAAGTCCAGTTTTCCCCTTGGCGTCTTTAGGTGCTTAGAAACCTCAGAAACGTCCTTTCAAAAACTCACTTTTTGGGAAAAAGTAACGCTGAGTTCCTGAGTTGAGATGTTTTTGGGTTTCGGTGGTTGCGTGCCCCCGCGCCACGCGGGCGTGTCGTGGCTGTCTCCTTCCAGCGTTCCTTGGAGATGGGGATGCAAGATTTGTACGTGTGTGTGGGGCAAGGGCAAACTTTCAAGAGTAGATTTACGAATGCAATCTCAAACAAAATGCTCTTTTTTTTCCCCCTTCCTCTTTATTAAATCCTTTTTAATAGAAAATATTCCTAGTGCTGTGTTGGCAGTAAACTCAGGGTAATATATTTGGACCTAAAGACCTTCTAACTGTGACTGTGGTGTGGGAACTGAGATACCCAGCACCTTTCGAAACCAAGTCCAATGTCTTTGTTACCAAAGCATTCTGATGGTTGAAAGCTATATTCACTGTTTCAGAAACACTAATCTGTTTTATTAAGCAATGTTTTTACTTTCAAATATGTTCAACAGGCTTGTGCTCTTATTAAATCCAGAGTTATTTTCTTATGTTGATGTAACCTTAACATTTCTTGCTTTGTTTGGGGATGAATGAGATCCAGTTATTTGATGAAGTGTCTATTGGTAATATTTCTACTTTTTAATATATTTAATAGCTTCCTCTTTCCAACACAGCTCTACATATGGTGCTGTAAGAGACAGACTCAAGAGTCACCAGGGTATTGCAAAAAAGATATTTAATATTCTGCACAATGCTGAACCCTGTCAGCAGTTCCCTAGTGCTTTTTTAGTAAGGAGGTATGAGAAGTGAAGGCTACCAGCTGATTCTCAATTCCTAGGAAGGCCGTGGGTGTGTGTGACATTTGGCTTTTTACATATTTTTTTAATTTAATATTTTATAATTTGGAAGAAATAAATTTCAAAAATCGTTGCAGACTCAGGAACATGATGTTAGGGAAAAAGATATATATTTTTTTTTCTGTGGAGGTTTTTTTTTGTTACTTGTCACATCTTAAGACAAGTACTCCCTGCAGTAAAGTTTTCAGGCAGAGGCCTCATGATAGGATTTGTCTTGTGTTGTAAGAAACTTGCTCTGGCTCAAGACTTAATGAAACAATGTAGTCTTATTACTATAACTTGATAGGGAAAATTTTGTACATAGCATCATAGAATGTCCTTTTCCTTTCTGAAACTGATGATTTTTCAAATTCTTAAAAGTAAAAATTCTTGGAACAGTTAGATCCAGCTGTGGCTCAGATGGTCCCTCACTAGATCTCTTCCAGAGACTTCATCCAAAGCATCTGCAGGATCCCAGTTCATTTTCTTTCTGTCTTAGTGCAGAAATGCCCATTGTACTGTGAAAGTTCATAAATTTGTGTCTCTGACATCCCTGAAATGGACAGGGACTTTTTACTTCTGCTCTTTTTTCTAGAGCTGAAAAGTAGGCTCCAGATGCCGAAAGATTTTACTGAGGTTTTTTAACAGTTCAAAAAGCTTTGGAAAAACTGCTTTAATAGAGGTGTATTTAGCATAAGTTTTCAAATGTTACATTTCTGACATGGCTTTTATTTTTTGCAATAACATTAATTCATCCTGAGAAATCCATGACAATTTTTTTCCGTCTGCTCTTGCAAAATAAATATACCTCTTCTGCTCTTCCATTTGAAATGTAAATTATGATCAATGAATGTATTGTTTTAAAGTGTATATGCTTTTTTGTAATAATTTCAATTCAGTTATAACTCACAGTTACCTTAATGCTGCTGATAATCTGATTGCATAGCATCAAAACAAATTTTTGGGTTACCATGGAATAAAAAAAACCCTCATTTGCTGACATGTCTTAATTTACTGAAATATTTTTCAGTTGGTTTTTGCAATGACTGAGCTTAGGGTTTTTTTCCTCCTGTGGGCTAAGTGAACACAGTAGTGGAAAAGCAAATTGCTGTTACCTTTCCCCATGTTACTTATGTCCTCAGCTTTTGCTTCATCCTTGTTACGCTCTAATTCCACTTTGTTTATTGTCCATTCCTTTATGAGCTTTCCTGGCTCATTTTATTGTATGTTCAGCTGATTTAAGATGTAACACTTGTTTGGAATACTATAAATTTGAGGAGGTGATGTAGAGTTATTATTTCTTATGGAAATGCTGGAGGAGACATCTTTTATTTGTGATTTAGTTCCTCTTCTCCTTGGAGTCTCTAATACCTCCACAGCACTCCCCTCCACACACACACAAATTGTAGCACTTGTTAAAAAAATGCTGGCTTGAACATAATACAGTGAAGGAATCTTGGCTTTTTCTAAGGGTGCTTCTTGACTTAAATTGATCATAAAAAAAGAGTCAAAACCAGCTTTTCAGCAAGCAAACAAAAAGAGCTCGTGGTTGACCATGATCAGTACCCCTGTGTTGTAGTCATTGACTTTAGTGCTGCTGAGCTTCCTGGAAGATATGCAAATAGTGTGACTTTTCCCAAATTAATGTGAATTCTTTCTTGGCAGCCTCTGTCTTGGATGTAAACTCAGTCTTCAACTGCCTCTGCTCTGTCTTCTCTCTCATCTGTAGCAGCATAAGCAAGAGGGAGGCTTCAAATACATCTGGAATTATGAACAAACAAACTAGTAAATAGATAATATATGGGCTCAGTGCTTGTTAATGAGTGGAAACCATTTTAATAATATTTCTATAAATTATAACACACTATTATTTACTCATTTTTAGCCTTATATTTAGTTTAAACAAGAAAAATGCATTTTAAGGGGTGGACTTCAATAATAGTGGAAATGGCAGGGTGTAATAGAAAATGTCTTTATTGTGGTTAAAGCAAGAGAAAAGCCTTGTTCCACTCAAGCCAAAAGTGGGAAGAGTAGTAGCTGAGAAATTTGTGAAAGGCCCAGAAATAAAGAGCAGCCTGGAGATTCCATACAGGTTGTCTTGGGGTACCACTCATTAAATGTAAAAAAAAAGAAAAAAAAAAGAGGAATGTGAGTAGTGAAGAACAGAAGAGAAAGACGGTTATGGGAGAAAACAAAATTTTGCCCAACTTTAGCTTTATGGACTTATAGTGTTATTGTCAAATTATTTAGTAATATTCCCAGCATTTGCATTTTGACAACAAATCCATGCACATCTTCTTAGTAAGTCATAACTCTAGTCAAAGTGCCATCTGGATTGAAATGCTTCTCCATTTTCTGTGCACACATGCACATGCTCGCACACACACTCCACTGGCCTTAATTCTCATACTTTCAGTTAGTTTCTAATATAAAAGTATGCATACATAGTCTTTAGCCAAAATAATAAGTAAACTAAGACCACTTTAATGACTGATTCCAGCTGATGTTAGCAAACTCCGTAGTGAGGATGTTGTGATAGCTGTCAGTTCCCACATGTTTTGTGGTGTTACAATGTCACTTTGTAGTATTTATTTTAAACTGCTTTGAATTTCTCATTTCAGTTGGCTTCCAGAAAAGTAGGAGTATTCATCTTTGTGAGTGTCATCACTTATTTTAATGAATAATTTGTTTTCTTCTTCATTTCCCTTCATACATGTTGTAGTCTGTGCTCATCCCCTTGCCTTAATTTTCCTGCTTGCTGACTTTTGGGGCAGCCTCTCAGTATGGTATCGGAATGATTTATCACAAAACATACTGCTGCGTTTCTCAAAGTGCACACGCTGCTAAATGCAAATGTCAGACACTTCTGGGCTTTGGATGTTGTTTTTTATCAATTAGCTGTGGACCTTTATGTTAGTGGGCTTTTGTGAAGCAAGTTTCTTCAGTGTATCGAGCTTGACAGTCATCATCAACCTCGTGTTTGACAGCTGATGGACATGTCCTATCATTGAGGTCCTGATGGTCTTTTATAGGGGTAAGTTTAGAGTATCTGCCTGTATAGAAAATTCTCATTTATATGTAGCTGATAATGATGCTGATTTTTGCCTGTAAAATCAAGATCAGAAGCCTTGGTGGATTCTGTGATAATTATGTGGCTTTTTGCGAAATTTCTTCAGTAATTTGTGAATTGAAGTAAAGATTTTGCAAAATTCTTTGGGTTTTTCAGCAAAACAAAACTACATCAGCTCAACAGATATTTACTGGTAGAGTGAAGAGAGAGTGGTGTCTTTGAGAAGCAGAAAGATGGAAAAATTCTTTCAATACTTTCCACCTTTGGCACTGTCCAGAAGACGGAGTCGGGAGATCATCTGTCATGCACAGGATGAATGTGCTGGCTGGAACACTTAATTCCTGTTGAAATTGGTAGATAAGTTACCCAGTGGTTTTGGAGGCTGTCAAAGTGTATAATTAAAATGTAATTGAAATTAGGTAGTGCTTTTTCTTACCCGTGCTGTCAGCCCATCCTGCTCACTGTTACATGGTGAGCAGAACAGGCTGAGTGATGCTGCTCCAGAGGAGAGAGAGGGATAAGACTTGGAAATGTCAGATCCCGTGGCAGATTTGGGGGACGAATAGAATCAGAAAAGGGGAGGAAAAAGACAGCTGAAAGTCTGTAGATCACTAGTTATTTAAATGAAATAAGTCAGGGTTTTGTAACTTGCTCATTTATAGTAGCTTTTTTCAGTTTTCTCCTTCATCCTTCCTGCCTGTGTTGCCTAAGGTGAAGGGTTCATTACTGGTAAGACTGCACAAGTTACCAGAGTTTGCTCTTTCCACCCCGAATTGAAAGTATGGCCAAAATCAACTGATTTTGTCATGGGTAGAAAGTAGCCATGCTGCTTCACATAGGGGTTTACCTTTTCTGGGCTGCCTGGTCAGCAGGATTTTTCCTATTTTTTGGCCTTGTACGTTGAGCTTCTCTTTGCACATTCAAGAAAATTGTCAACATGCAGAGCGGCAATTTATAGAATACTTAAAAGTAAAAATTAACAGAAACCTGTGCAAGACAGGCAGAGCCCATTAGCACACTGAAAAACAGATGAGAGAAAGAAGCAAGGGTTGTTCTGATGGAAGCCATAGGGAAAAAGTTAAAAAATTAGAGTGTGTATGGAGGACGTTGCCCTACAGAACATTTGAAGGTGGGAGCAAGAAGAATGAATGTGATTCCAAAGGCAATAGGGCTTCCTTTGAAGTTGGGAAAATTTGCCAGACTTTGTACAAGTCTGTTTAAATAAAGACTGTCTGCAAGACTGGATGTAATATTTGGTTATTAAGTAAAAGGGCATCTGCTCTCATAACAGCCACCCTGTTTTGTTCACGTATGTTATTGGCTATTTTCCTACTTTGTACAGGCTTTCTATAGAATAAGCTCATGGCAGCCTGACAAATGGAGCATTTATTGTGGCTAAAAGTACTGTAAACAAAACCAAAATAGCAAGTTTTATTGGCTTTTATAATACATTTCAATTTTTAAAATTGGCAGTAGTATAGTGGAATTTAATGTTTTAGGACCCAAATGTTGTTATCTGAAAACAGCGGACTTCATTTCCCGATTCTTTTTTCTCTCCTGTATGGAGCTGTTTTTTCTAGTTGTTGCTCACGCCCATGTGTTGTTGAAACAGATTCTAATAAGAAACACTTACAGCCTTAGTTGCTTGTTCATGTGCAGCTCCACGTAAATGCATTTCCCTGCATTTGTTCTCATCTGTTTAAAAAAAGTAATTAGTTGCCTTTGAATTTTGTAGAAAATCATGATTTGAGTCTGCTTCTCTTATTGTCTTGTTAGAAGCCGAGGCATATGGAACCTTCATTATAAGTAAAACAAAAAACTCTCCAAGGTAACAAAGAAACCTCCTTGAAATGCCTATGAAAATTAAATATCTGTCTTTCATACAAAGATTTGATCCAGCAATCATTTTTCAAATAGAAATTCCACGGAAGAGCAGAGGAATTTTGCTGGGGTAAAAAAGTTTATGATTAAATTCTGTTGGAATCAGTAGCAGTGTTGAACCTGGTTCCAGCAGGACCTTCTGGTGTCTTCCCAGGGAAAGGAGAGTTTCTTTGTTTTCCCAGCTGAACTTATTTTTAATGTCAAATTCTTCAAGATATACTTTGAAAAGAAATGTAGAAGCTATGAAGGCAAGGTATTAATTGTGGGCTTCTCTTTAGAAAGAGGTAAATGTTAAAATATTACATGGCATTTACCCTTAGCAGATGAGTGCTGATAATGACCCAGCGTTGATTGGTGACAAGAATTCCAATAATTGAGCTAAATGAATTTTTAGAATAAAAGGTGTTCTTCCCCATAGCAAAATCTTAAGAATTTATGTCTTCTTGTTCTAAAACAAGTTAAGTGTCATGGATCAATTTAAGGTTTTGATCATTCAGAAGCAGAAATATAGAAAAATTCACCGGTTTTATCAGAGATAGAGTATTAATGTTTGAACCCTTTGAGGAGAGGGAAAAAGGGAATGTTTTGTTACAGTGTAGTCTGAGCCATTAAATTTGTATATCAAAAAAATGATGTCCTTTCTGCCCTTATGGGTTTCTTAAAACACTCATGAGCCTTATTTGTGCTGATGTGTGTTTAGTGTCTGGCTGAGGAGCCAAAAGACTTTCTCAGGTCCAGGATGGTTTTGTTTGGGGTTTTTTATCTGCACAGGAGCTGTCTGAGCAAGGCTTGCTCATTATGGCTGCGTACTCTTTGTATTTTTTGAAGGGAATATGTGAACATATTTTCTTTTGAAGAAGAGTTTTAATGAAAGTAGGCTATCACATCTTCCAGTTTTTGTGATATTATGTAGCACAAAGGCAACTGACTTTTGGTTCTGTTTTTGTTTTCTGTAACATCTATAGATGACTTAAAGTGTTTCTGGAATCAGTTACCAAAGAAGTGAAGCATTATTAACTAAAAGGAAAAACAATCCATCTTCTTCAGACGCATATTCCAAGTTTTGTATTTCATTTACGGTATATAAGTGAAGTTACCTCACAACAGAAGAAAAGCTTTTTTCCTAAAGATTTAATTATTCTTCTACTGGTTTGAGCTTCTGGATCCACTGGTCTGGATTCGTGTTGTTGATTGTGAGAACAGAGGAGGTCTGATATTTCTTAATTATTTTGCTTTAGTATGAAATATAAAATCTTGTGAATATCACAAAGCAACAACAACAACAAAAAAAGGCATAATATTCTCTGTCCTTTTGTTATGTCTTTGGTGTGTAACTTTTGGAAGTATTTTCTCAATTCAAAACAGGTAAACCTGAAAGTTTGATTACAGCTGCCACCTTTAAAATATATTAATGAAAAAACTGAAAACAAATGCAGGGCCAT
This sequence comes from Cyanoderma ruficeps, assembly GCA_008694505.1. Taxonomy (NCBI): domain Eukaryota; kingdom Metazoa; phylum Chordata; class Aves; order Passeriformes; family Timaliidae; genus Cyanoderma; species Cyanoderma ruficeps. The sequence goes on along the minus strand of VZDJ01000116.1, from coordinate 24,371,497 downwards.
GTTTCTCCTTTCCTGACCTTACCTTTTTTTCTGAATTAGGCAGGATTGAATAATGTATGTATAACTGTATAATCCATTCTGTATCTGTGTTGATAGGCAATTTATTTTTCAGTCTCTCCAATTCAAAAGTTCCTGGTGGTAAGGCACTGTTGTGGGAGTCTGTGCACATGGATTTGTCCTGACGGTGGGTTTAGAGCACTTCTTTGGAGCTGCTGGATCTGAAATACGCCCTTGTGACCTTCTGAAATAGGGAAAGGCTCTTGGTGATGGTTGTGGAGAAGGGATTGTGTGTTGGTCATTCATTTGGGTGAAGCTGTGGAGGGAAGATTGAGCCGTAATTCTGCAGATGCTTCCATGGGACAATGGAGCACAACAGGGAGTGAATAAGACACTTGGATAATGATAAAGCTTTTGCTGGACCTGGCAAAGAAGCACACTTGGCTTTTTGAAACAGATGATCACACCTTTGATCTCTTTTCAATGAGTGGGGATTTATGTCATGGTTCCAAAGGAAATATTTCTGAAGTTAATCCCGTTGGTGACCTGCAAAAGAGAGGATGCTGTTGGATACACCTACGTGCTCACAGTTGTGCTGGTGGAGTCACTGAGCATCCAGAGGGGAGGCAGTTGCAGAATTAAAATGGTAGCTGACTCTCAGATGTTCCTTAGCCAGCATTGCTGCAGCTGTATAAATCTTAACCGTTGCTTAGAAGGAAGGAAAAAGGGAAAAATGTTTGCTGGTGTGTAAACCTGAGCAAAATCCAAGGAGAAAAGGTTACTCGATCAAGTAGTTGCCACATAGAATACATTAATATACATCACTACTAAATGAAGGACACTTGAAAACTATAAAAAAAGAAAATAAAATGTATCTGTATTTATGACTAAGTACAAATTCTCCTTCATAAGCAGATGGAAGCCCTTAACTTTGATGGGGTTTGGTCAGCTTCCAGAGTTGATTTTGATTTTGAAACAGGTGAACACTGAAGAGTTTCCTCTTGCTTAGGTGTTTTCTCTTTGAAAACAAATATAAACAAAGAAGTTTTTCCATACAGGAATGGTAGTGTCTCTGATACAGGATTTGGGTTTTCATACTGTAAATTGTTCTAACCAGATGCATTAACCCTAACACCTGAGTGTAATGATAGCCTTCAGAAAACACAACTTAATTTGTTCTCTTTCTCCTTTAAGGTGGTTTCCCCTAGAATCCAGACAAGGGAAGAGAACTAAAGACAGAGGAGAAATAAACGTCAATATTCAGTTTATGAGGAATAACATGACAGCAAGCATGTTTGATTTGTCAATGAAGGACAAAACCAAATCCCCGTTTGCAAAACTAAAAGACAAAATGAAGGGTCGGAAAAACGATGGGACGTTTTCAGATACATCCTCTGCAATCATCCCGAGCACTCACATACCCGATACAAATCTAGAGGTGTGTAGTGGTGAAGTGCAAATGAAATCAAAACCAAAAAAACCTTTCCTCTTGGGCCCTCAGCGGCTGTCCTCAGCTCACTCCATGTCAGATCTAACAGGACCGCACGTCTCCTCAGAGAAAATGAAATCCAGCACTGTTGGCTATGCCCACCTTTTCAGGCGTCAGCTGGAGTCCTTTGGTTCGGTTGATGAAGGGGGTAAGTAAAACTCACGACCATTACAACTACAGCTCATGATTAGAGCATTCAGAATCTGTTACTTTAGTTTAGGAAGCACTTACAAGGCCAAAATGTTAAGAGATATTGCTGGCTTATTTTTTACGCTTTCTTTAATTGCTGGTAACTCATAATTGCTGTTTCTGAGAATAAGAAATAACTTACATCACTCATGATGTTTGGTAATTCAGCTTTTTCTCTTAATATGTCCTCATCTGAGAGTGTATTGCATTCCAGAGGGGATTCTAGGCAAAATAGCTTCTTGTGAGAAATAACTCTAATTAATAAGTCAAAAACTTTTTTATCACCAATATTTAAACCTGATTTATACGAAGAGCTGAAAATACTTTGCATTGCTCAAAGTTATTATGCAGCAACATATTACTGTCTCTTTCTGGAATGGCATCCTAGTCATAGCTGTCTCCTCTGTAGAACTTAGTTTTCATGCAGAAAGCAAAAATTTCCCATGGTGCCTATCCATAAACATTTCTGAAACATGAAATCGAGGCCACAGCTGTTAAATTTTTTTTTAATAGCTTAGTTACTCACCAGTGTTCTGAACTGAGGCTCGATTGCAAAGCTTCTAGATCTAAGCTAAAATAGGTTTTCTGCATGTCATAAACTGTGGTATAGTGTCGCATTGATAATATACTAATGACAGATTGTTTGCAGGGAGTCTAAAATCTCCACACAGAAGGACATTAAGTGTTGATACTTCTAAAATGAGCCAACTTGACAGCACAGTTGATGAAACTGCACTTGAAGCACAAAATGACCCATTTAATGTGAGTGCTTCGTTACCCCAAAAATTTGCTACACTGCCAAGACAGAAGAATCCATTTGAAGAAAGCCCAGCGACGTGGGATCAAAACATAAGTCTGTTTTCCAAACCTGTCGAGATCAGAAAAGACATTAAAAAAGAGAAAAAGGAGAAAGTTAGTCTTTTTGAAAGAGTGACTGGAAAAAAAGATAGCAAGAGGTCAGATAAACTTAGCAATGGGGGATCAGAGAGTTCTACTGACTTGAAATCACCGAGTGCATTTGGGGAAGCTCATCAGGAGAGTTTTGATTATGAGTCGACTAATCCGTTCATGGCAAACTTCAAGCCTACAAGCATGTTGCCATCTTCAAGGTAGGTATTTGCTGGATTTCAGTCTGATATCTTGAACATGTTATATAAATGAAAATGTGAAGTGTTGAGGAACACAATTTTTGTGCTTTATACCCGTCTATGTCGGTGCTTGTCCGTTTCTAAGTATGTCACAAACTTTTTTATGTAATTTGATCGTTTTGTACTTTGTTTTGGAGTGACTTTTTTACTACTGACATGTGCTGTGAAGGTTCTTGGGTGCTTGTGTCTGTGGAGGACCTTGTTTGTGCTTCAGAATGGGCTCTCCCTGAAGTCTTCTGCTTTCACTGAACATTCATTGCTGATTTGTTACATTGCCCTAAGTCAGGTTTTGAGAGGGAAAGGTTTAAAGTCTAAGGGGAAGAGGAAACTGAACAACTAAAAGAATGCTGCAGATGGGAGTAGTGAAAAGAAATCCTGTCACTGTTTGGGGAAAAAAAAAGAAAGAATATTTAGGTTCTATATGTTAGAATACAAGAATTAAAGAATGTTCTGTTTCTACATGGGAGCACTCACATGAACTCTTATGTCACTTGAATTTTGTTTGGCTTGCTGCAGCTTTTCTATGGATTGAAATGGTTGCATGAGGCAGCAGTTTATGTCTTGAGCAGAATGAATTCAGTTACAGGGCTGATAAGGAGCTTTGATTTAAATAATCCATTTTAATCTTTGTTTGTCTATCTTATTTTCCTTAAGAAAAAGTGTCACCTACAGTTAGTTTCCTTCCTGGGTTTTGTTTGTGAGTGAAAAAGATAGGCTGTCTCTCTTTATACATGTATAAATATATATATATATTTATGTACACTGCCACCCACATATACTCTTCACAATAGATAAATGTTTAAGAAGTTAATTAACTTTCATTCCTTTGCATTTTTTTTTCATTTAAATACCAGAAATTAGCAGTCCTTGCTTTTTCAAGGTAATGATTCATTTCTGTGTAATGACTTGAATTTGGTACAAAATGCATTTGAAATGAAAAAGCTTCAAGCTGAAATCTAAAGGCTGTAAAATCAATCACTGTTTTGAATAGAAAACATGGTTCTAAAAAATTCACCTTTTCCCGTNTTTTTTTTTTTTTTTAATGGATTTTTTATCCTGTTCTCTTAGAACAGAGGGTTCTTATTGTGTCCCAGCTCATTTTTTTTCATGGTTTAGAATGCATGCACTCCTGATTTAAACTTAGAATCATTTTCTTAACGAAACTAATCATGGATGTGAATCAGGGAAATGGACTGAAATGGAACTGCTGTAGAGAAAAGAATTTGTTGCTAGTAGCTCATCTGATCTCAACAAATTGTCTTCTTAGCGCCTTCCATGATTCCAGTCAGTTCCTAGTGTCTTAAATAGCATGTTTATAGACAATCTTAGAATATTTTTTATTTAATGAAGTATTTCTCTGGATTAGCATAAGTTTAGGTTGTTGCTTGATTTGTCAGAAGTTAAACTTCCATTTAAAATAAGCTCCTTTAAAGAAAAATAATTCAATAACAATTAAAATTGCATAGCATTTGATTTTTTTAAAATGAAACACTGTTCAGGCAGATGCTAGATATAAATCTTTTGAAGTTCTTGAATGCAGCAGATCTTGATAAATATAAAACTTAATGGTAATCATGATGGACTTTTTTTCTTTGTTTTGTAATTAAAAAGCTCATCACAGTGTCCATTCAGAAGGACTCTAGTCATTTGTTTCTGTCTTTGTATGAGAGTCCCTTTTACGAGTTCTTGGCTTTTATGTAAACAAACTTTTGATAAGACAAATAGATATTATTTTATTTTCAAGAAGCCACAAATAGTAAACATTCTGACCTTTCTTGTGAGACAGCTATTATGGCATAATATCTAGCCTGCAATAAGTGAAGTTAGAAGCTCTTGATTTTTGTGTGTTCATTATGATGTTCTGCCCAAACCTTTCAGACTTAGTTTACTTTCTTTCAAATGTATCTTATACAATTATTTTCTTTTGAAGTAGAAACGAATACAAAATGTGCATATTTAATAAGTTTGCAGTGTAAGTTTACCTTTTATCTGTGGAGAATTTCTCGAATGGAATCCATTTTTAATTTTTTGAACTAGTAATACTGAAGAAAGAATTTGTATGAATATGTGGGCACACAATAAATGAGGCTGGGTAACAAATTCCGTATGCAGAAAGCGTGGACAGGGAATTTAGTCTCTGGGTTGTTTCTTATTTACTCAATGTGCTCTTAAGCTTTTTTGGGTAAATCCCATTTCTGCAAGTAAACCAGGCAGTATATTTTTTATTAAGGTGTGTCCAAATTTAGTGTTCTGTTGTGGATCAGGCGTTCACTCTGCAGGTGGATCCTCCCACTTAACCCCACTTAGCTGAGCCGTGGTTTGGGTGATGGAACGTCCTGAGCTGGATCCCTGTCTGATGAAATCCTGCTGGAGGATGTATTCCAGGGCCACACTGTAGCCATAAAACATCCAGTCTGTGGGACCAGGCTGGACACAGAGCAAAGGGGAAGGAAAAAACCCCAACCCGTAGCAATCCTCGTTCACAACCCTCAAAAAAAATCAAGCATACCCAGCTCCTTCATGTTTGTAGCGTGAATGTCAAGTTCTCAGTGCTGAGATAAAGCCACATCTGTAACCTTAGGGGGAGGCTTTTCAGTGACTTTGGTGAACTTTGGGTCAGGCTTAAGTCCATCCTAATTAATTGTGGTTGGTGATGTTGAGTGAGCAGTAACAATGTGGAGAGCAGCAGCTCGTAACATCAGCTGGGTGAGCTGCTGAATCACCCTTCACCCATCCTTGAGTGCTTAGCTGGCTGTCTGCATGCTCTGTCACTAATTACTCTTACTTACTAATTAAATAAAGGAAGATAAGAACATCTTCCACGTGTTGCTCTACGGCTGATCCGAAAATTATAGAAGTGGTTCAGCAACACTTGTAGGATTTTTTTTCCAAAAGAAAGTATGCCAGGATTAGTTGAAAATTATTATTTACTTTTATTGATATTAATTATTGTTGTTGTTTCAAGAAGGTTTTAGAAGTATTTTGGAAAAGCAAAACAAAACTTACTTGGTTTATATATAATGCTTATTGACAGGAAATCACAAAATATGGACCCCTAATTTCTGTTAATCTCTGATCTGGCAAAGGCTTGTTCCCTGGCTTTGGCTAAATCTGTAAAATAGGGATAATACTTTACCTTCTGCAAATGCCGAGTGGATAAATGAGTGTTTTTAAGATGTTTTTATAGACATGATATTGCAGTGTTATGTGAGTGTTAAGACTGGGGGTTCCATTGTCTGTTGTAGGCATAGTAGAGATATTTATGAGCTGATTCCTTGACAATTTAAAAATGCAGGAGTCTCATAGTGAAAAAAAACCCCGCTGGTTTTGCAAAGATTACAAAATCTGTTCATTCCAGAGCTTTCGTATCGTCCAGCCCATGAATTTTTAAGCAAACAATATCTAGTGCTCTAAGCCAGCATTTACCAATACTAATTTTGGTTTTGTACTTCTTAATGCACTGTTGAAACTGTTTTCACTGTTTTGAAACTTTTACCTAATAATGCCTTAAATTGCACTCATTCTTACAATTACTGCTCTTGTCGTGGCTCTCGGGAGGTTAATTTGCAGTCAGAAGCCACGTGGCTTTTGTGTTGAACACAGTTAAAGAAGCTGAGGGTGCCCCTGGAAAACAAAGATTGTTTTGTGCCATAACCAAAGCTCGTGCATCGTTTTTCTGAAATTGTTTTTGTTTAGGAAAATACATGACACTGCACTACAGGCTAATAAACGGATGTGAAAATTTCTCAATTTACACCACTTGACAAGTGCTAAAAGAAAAGCATCTTTAATTTTAATGTGTTATTAGGACCTTTTTAGAGAGATTGTACAAGTTATTAACAAGGTCCTCTGAGACAGGAGACGGGTAATTAACAAGACCTACAGAAAGGGAGTTTAGGTAATTAACAAGATCTTAGGCACTGGACACAGGGAGACAAATAGTCCAATATTTAAAGCTGACAGGTTGTTACTAGTCAGATCAAATTCCAGGTCTGGGAAACTGGATTGGTGAGTGTTTGGGAGCTTTCTACTAAACATTTTATGTATATATAAAATACACACATACACGAATAATGTCAGTGTCTGTATGTATACATGAATAGAGAGAGGCATTAAAAAAACCTTCTAAAGTAACATTTCCTTGACCTAACTATTGTTATGCTTCAGAGAAAAGAAGATAAAGCTTGTGTCTACATAGGGATTACCCTTTATCTCAAGTTGTGGCAATAAGCATGTTACATTCTAAGCAACGTGGAAGATGGAATAGTGGAGGAGAAAAAAACTTGTGTCTTACTAGGATTCACTGTAACAATTACGAATAATGCTCATATTTATATTAATCGCTGGTGAACTGGAGCATCAATTATGAAAATATTACTTAATTTCTTTTTCTGTATTCTCCTACTGCTTCAGCAATTTTTCAAATTTGCAGCTCAAAAAGAAAAAAAATGCCAACCCAATCCTTCAACTCTTTTCCATCTTTCTGCTTTAATTTCTGAATGTGGTGATTTTCTTCAGCCTCTCTCACCTTTATCACATGTGGCTGTTGGAGCTGCCTCAATGTCCCACGTTCCAAACAAATCAGGGGCTGCAGTTTTGTTTTTCCCAGTGGAGGCAGTGTTTGAAATAAGCAATGTCTCTGCACTTGGATATCATCATTATTGAATTTGTTAAAAAGCGAGTGAGGTGCCCTGAAAACAGGAGGCTTTTGATAACAGTGATGTGTTTGGATCGTCTTAAATTGTTAGGTCTGAAGAACAGCTAATGTCTGCTACATTTCAGCACACATTAACATTTTGAATGTGTGATGATCAGGTGGTTAAAGAAGGTTTTGCAACATCCTGGTGTTCCTCTGGGTTCCTGCTTGTCACTTGAGCTGTGGCAGCAGAGCAGGTGCCTGTCTGGAGTCAGCTGAAGTTCTAAAGTAAAACCTGTTACCCCAAACCACACTGAGGGTGAGTTATTAGTGCAATAGCTTCAATTATTTGCAATAATCAAAGTCACTGTTAAATGGTTTCAGTCTTGCAGAGTTGCTGGCAGCAGCTCCATTGGAATGAACCCCAAAAGTTGCCTGATGAGAGCAAAGGATTGTCATGGCTGTGTATTTCTCTGCCAAATAGGAAATCCAGTGTACAATGCAGTTCACTCTACTTTGCACATGCCTTTTTCAGAAATGTTACTCTCTAGATATTGCTGTGCTTGCTAAAGCAATAAGATCTGTTAAGACATTTTAGCACATTTATTTCTCAGTTAAAAAATGACATCAGGTGAACTATGGTATTTTCAGAGTTTTGTTTCCTCTGTCAGTGTTAGCATGTCTTATTTTAAGAACAATGTACTTGTGCATTGCTTTTCTTGATTTGAATAATTTTTTTTCAGTTCTCTATTGAAATTTGACTAAACTTCAGTCAACTGTGAGCTGCAGTCTAGTTAGAATATTGATGGACTGTGACAGTGCTTTAATTGTACTCTAGACTGTTAATATTTGTTAATTCGGTGTGGTGAAGCTGTCGGTGGGACATTATTTCAACAAGAGAAACACATTGCTGGTACATGAGATGTAAAGAGAAATTACAAAACAAGCAGAAGTCATGCAGAGATCCTCAGTCTGTCCTGCCAGGACTGTTATCATCTGATTTAAAAGATCACCGCATGTGATAAGAGAATAATGAAATCTTTTGCAAAGCTCCTGCAAAACAGTGGTCAGAGCATTTGGAACAGGACTAAAGTGGGCTGGAGCAACCAATTCTTTGAGGGATATTGTAGAAATACTTGGTATTAATCTTGACTTTTGCAGGCTCCTCACCAGCAATCAGTCACTCCCAATTAGTTGACTGTTTTAGGAATACTGTTAGGAAAGTTCATCCTGCTGGCTGCATGACAAGATTTTTTCAAGCTTTCACTGTCTCTTGGTGCACATTAGGGCATGTGAAATCTTTTCTGAGAGCATACATAAGGCATATTATCTTTCCCAAGGGAAAATGCACTGCCTGTTCTATTTTATTTTAAAAAAGAATGATTTGTTCTATTGTTTCTTTATTAATAAATTCAGAAACTATGTAAAGGCGATGCACTTTTTTTTTGTCTCTCGTTATAAGGCTAAGGATTAGTTCTACTCTTATAATTATTCAAAAATGGATCTGTAAGTTTCATGGTAAAATGTAATTTTAGGATTGTTTGATTTGTTTGTTTGTTGCTGACTTAGAGATCTCTAATAATAGGGTCTTCCATTGGAGATGCTGGCACAACTTTTAGTCTAACATTTCTTTAGTGGTCTCTTGAGAAATGAACTTTTTTCCTATAGCACAACTCCTAGTAAAAGGAGAAATGTTTATACACTTAAAACTCTAACTAATCAAGAAAAGGCTTGTAGTGATAGCTACAAAACCTGATCCTCTTTTTGTGTCCTCCTGGGGTTACCCAAGCTCCAAAAGGCCACGGAACATGGCTTGACATCAGAACAGTTTATACACTGAAGTGTCTGAAGTGATGTTCCCCAGATTCTAATTGCAAAATAAATGGTAATAGTCTTATTTCGTACTTGTTTTAGCTGCCAGAAAAGACAGTCATTCCTTCTCAGAATATAAAGTGAGCTCTGCACTGCCAGGCACAGCAGGCTGACAGTATTCTATGGAAGGCTCAGTTTCTGAATTTAATTATCTGTATCTGATTTTATTCATTTCTTTTTTTTTCCTAATGTAATAGTAATAACTGAAATGGCATCCTAATTTTTCAAAATATTGATATATGTGGTGAGACTCCAAAGAAAAATGCATAAGCACTGTAGTAGGAATCAGTCCAAAGACCAAGAAGTAGGATAGGAATAGGAATTTCAACTCTAATGAAACATGAATATGGCAGAGCTTTGCTAATTACCTGTGTGCAGACATTCCTTATTCAAGGAAAGAAACTGAAAGCTCACACTTAGCTCATTGCTATAATGGATATTTTACAGAATGTTAAGTGACATAAATTTTAATACTTCGAGTAGTAATGATTAATGTAAATATCCTCGTTTTAATTTCTAACAGCATACACTACTATCATATAACTAATATGAATAGCAAAAGATAAGTAAAAAGCTTTTTCTCCTGAAGAAAGCATTCTTTCCATGGAGCATAATTTAGGACTGTGATTCCCATTCATTAGGTTGTCAGACTAAATGGGACTGAAATGTTTAAATCAGTTATAGGAAAGATTTGATAAAGATTGTTTTAATCTCTAGGCATTCAGAAGCTAAATATTTAAGCAGCCACAAGACCTGATGTTTGAATTTTTAACTACTATTAAACTTCAACAGACAAAATCATAAAATGCAGTTACAAACTTGAGCTTGTGATACATCCTGAACTCAACTCCATTGTATTCTTCCTATACAAACTGTAAATTATCAACATGCAATGGAATATTTAATTACCATTAAAAAAGTGTTATCAAAACCCCCCATTTTTTGTAGTTCTAATGAAATATTTTTAAACAGAGAAAATAACAATAAAGTACAAAATACTATGCTTGCTATGATTGTGAAATAGTAACCCAAAACACTCTACAGAATCAGCTCTGCCCTATATCTGTCTCCATTATTAGTTTACACTATTTTTATTTCTCATCATTTTCTCCCCTAAGGAGCAGGGTGATAGGAAAGGATTCTTGGCTCAGATGAGCTAAAATTGAAATCTAAGCTAATAAAACCCCAGAAATTCAAACAAACTTTATTATTCAAGAAAAATGTAAAAAGAAAGTTATATCCAAAGCTGCAAAATAATATGGGCCCATAAAATGATGGATATGATTTAATCTGGTAAAATGTCTGTTCTATAAAGTAACTGTCAAGGACACAAATTGAATTCCCAGATGAGTGAAATGGGGGACAGGATTAATTGTTGTGCTGGATTGGAGAAGTTTGTTCTACCTAGAGAAGGGTAGGGGTGATGTGCAGCTTGGGTGGCTCAGTGTCCCTTCCACGATCCTACTGCAGCTGATTTTCAATCTGTGCTGGTAGGATTTACCTCCCTTTTAGTAGCTCCTGTCTTGAAGGTGATCTGAGAGGATGAAAGTTTATTACTTGTAAGAGACAAACTGCTAAAAATAGGTGTGAGACGTCATCTGGAGGTGCATAAGGCACATGAAAAGTCCATTCGTTAGAAAAGAAATATCTTTTTTACTTGTAAATTCAGTTTGGGTATAGTTGACGAATAATAATTATAGAATCCCACGGTGCCAGTTTTTCACAATCACTGTTCACAGTAAGCCTCACTCCAAAAACCCCTACAAAAATCCAAAAAGATACTTTTTTTCCAAGCTGTGAACATGCGAACTTCTTCTGTAGCAGGAGTTCCCTGCCAGTTTATCAAACTCTGAGAAAAAACCCCAGAGACTGGATTATAACTAATTCTATCACTGTGAACTGACTGTAACACAGGAGAAAACAATGTTATTTTTTTATAATTGTTTAGGTCAATGATTTCAGAATGCTTTTAGGAAGTCAAGAGAATGGCTGCTCAGAGGGAGCCTGTGATGCTTGTACAGTGTGGGCTGCCTGTTTTATATAATTATTGCCAGTAATCAAGTGAGGTGGTAACTTTAGGGGGTCTGTTATTGTGATGAAATTTAAACCAAAAAAATAAAAAAGCTCTCGTGAATTTCAATGCATCAAGCAGACAACTCCACCGTTTGCATTCATAATTTTACAGGATTTTCTTTTGAGGTGTTCCCTGCTCCTCGGAGAGTGAAATAGGGGTGCAGTGCTGGGGATCTGCATCTGCTCACACTCACCTCGGGCTGGGAGCCCTGGCAGGAAACCTTGCAGGGCTCAGCAAGGCTGACAAGCTCCCACCTTACTTAGCAGACACTTCAATTTAAAAAAAATGTTATTATATGCAATCTCAGCACCTGTTTCTTCCTGGAGAAGCAGTATGTTTTCTACAAATCTCCTTAAAGCATGAGTTTTCGTGGCATTTGGATTTTTATTGGGGAATTTTTTAATAGCTTTTCTTTCTTTTTTTTTTTTTTTTTNTTTTTTTTTGCCAGCATATTCAAATTTCTTCTTGCAAAATACGCAGATGTTCTCTTTTGTAATTGCAGTTATGATGTCCACGATTTTACAGAAACGATTGCAGGTTTTTTACTGCTTAAAAAAGAACCCCCAAACAACTAGTCCATATTGCCAGTGATTTATACTTTTAATTTCGAAACGCAGCTTCTCAGAGTCAGGACTGCTGCTTTCATTTTAAGCTGCCACTAGGAAAAAGAATCCCAGAACTTATTTCACAGAAAGTATAAAGTCATTCAAAGGCAGTGAAAGATCCTGCTTTTTGAACCTTTCAGAAAGTCGCCCAGTTGAGCAGTCAGGCCGTATTATTCTATATCTTGTCTAACACGAGGAAACAGTCCCCAAAAGAAAGATATCCCAAATTACCGCCACACTCGGTTAAATAGAGACATTCTTGGTTTTCACCGAGCTAATTCGATCCAGTTCAGTTAACTCGGGGTTTTTTTTTTGTGCTGGGATCACGGAAGGCAGCCGTGAATGGAGCGAGTTCATCATGTGTTTGACACAGCAGGGAGAGGCTGAAAGGAGGCTGGGAGAGAGGGACCCTGCCTTTGCCTGGGTGGACAATACCCCATGGAAAAATGGAAAAGGCCCCTCGTTCAAAAGGGGTCTCAGGGAAACGACGGCTGGGGGATCCCTGTGACAAACAGGTAGGATGGCAATTAGCCAGACTGGATTCCTCACACACCTCTGGGTTTGTGGTTGTTCCTCTAACCCAGTCTCTGTCAAATACTCTCAGCCCACAGATGGTTTACAGGACTTCCGTGTGAGCAAAAGTTTGCCTGCTTTGGAAATTAAAAATCATGTACAGACTGGGAAAAAAAGTTAAAAAATAGAAATAATAATAAAAAAAACTTATAGAAAAGTATCGTCATTTTTATTTGACGTATTTTTAATTCATGAATTTTTACCCTTCTCCTTTTACACCATGAAATATGTGGCTTATAAATTCAGATAACAGAGTGGCAAACAGTCACAAAATACATGTTTTCTAATATTAAAAAAATCTTTAAAATTAAAAAAGAAATTTCGTAGCTCTCAGTCACATATCACCCTCAAAGCCAGTACATGCAGTCTAACAAAACAGATTCTGTGATGTGAAAAAGCATGTCTGCTGTGGTGCTACCAATTAAATAATCCTTGTGAGCCATATCCTGATTTTCACATTTTCAGGGAATGTTTTCTCTACTTGCTGTAGCAAGTACATAAGAACACAGCATAACTGATTTTTGGAGATACTTACTAATAATTACACCAGCCTGAGTGGACAGTTTCTTAAGCCTGACACTTAGGCAGTCACAGTTTTTATCAGTGTCAACAACATTATGAAAGACCTTTCCTTTCTGGATATGCACAATAATCACTAGGTTTATAAAATAATAGATTATTTACTCGATTTGAAGTACAAAATAAATGTAGCTGACAGAAGATGGCCTTTTAGCCCTAAGCTGGTGACCTCGCTGGAATTTCTGCAGGAACTTTGTCCTCTAGGAGCTGCCACGAAAGCTGGGAATTCGTGTCAGTCTGTTGGGTTTGGTTGTTGCTTTTTATCAGTCTCATCCCAGGGACCTGTTTCTAGGATATTTCATTTAAAGTAGCACTCCATGCTTAGAAGCTCAAGCTAAGTCTAGAGATAAGAGGAGAGATAAGGAAGCCAAATCCATAAGAGTCTTTCTTGCATTTCTTAATTAGTTATTCAAATTTTATGACAAAAAGCATATGAAAAATACAAAGAATTGTAAACAAAGAATGTATTAAAATTTCCTTTAATTTCTAATATTTTCTTTCCCTAAGTTTAACAAATCAAGAAAATAAACCATATTAAATACTTTGTAGCTGTGTGTCTAATTCAGTACTGTATTCTAGCAGATGTTTTGGTCAAATAATCGTGCACTGCTAATATTTGGTATGTTTTTTTCCCCCACAGTTTTAATGTGAATCCTTCTGGCATTGAGGATCTCAGGAAAAAAACGGTGAGTTATGAAATGTTATGGAAAACCATCAATAAATGCCAACTGATTGGTATTTGTATAAGCTTATAAGCTTTTATTCTTTTTTAACCTCTTATATGGAAATGTTGGGGTTTTTATTTTTTCTTTTCTTTCTGACATATCCAGAAAACCTAAATAGAAAAGCACAGGCTTAATGTAAATTTGGAAATAAAGAAGAGTTTTGCACTCAGTATCGAGTTTAGCTGTGGTATGATGAAGGAGGAAGTATTTAGTTCTTTGCACAAAAAGTAAAAAAAAACCCCAAAACCTGAAATTTTGGGAGTGGTTTAGATGACTCTAGAGAAGTAATGGTCAGATGAGGAACTCTGCATTAGGCAGTGATATATTAATTGACCAAACAGGAGTTTGCCATCACTATAATCAGAGAATTGAGGACAGTCTCCAGAAGGCAGATAAAAAGTGAAAATATGACCTGATATATTGTAGGATTAATAAGACACATAATAAATGAACAAATGAAAACACTAAAACATCGAGATACTAGAATGTGTTTTTCAAAATGCTCTTGTTTCTAGAAGTACTGAGAATGAATTGTGTACTAAGAAAAGACAAAAAATAATGCACAGATTGCCTGAGCAGTGTCTTTGTTTGAAGGAAAATGTGGTCTTACTAGAATTTGTGCTGTGAATAGATGGCATCTTTAAAAGTGGGTTTGTTTTCAATCTCTAAAATATATAGAAAACAAGTTTCACAAGCAAATGTGACTTTGTACTGTTTGTTTTCTGCTGGTTTATGTAAATGATTTGTAATAACATTTGATGTTATTGTAAATGCCCAAGTTTTTATAATGTAAGTAGCTGGTGGGAGATGTCAGAGTATTTGAAGGCTGCCTTTGATCAGATAGTAAACTGAATTCTACCAGGCAGTTACTTAATCTCTGACGAAAAGAGACATCAAAAAATTGATTTAACTTAGCAGCCATTGTCTGTAAAGTAACCATAATTACAGTTTCTATGTGCTTGCAAATGTACTGCTGCAAATCATGTAATTTATTGCTGGTAAAAGCATCGGTTTAATTCTTTTAAGAAATCAGATGCGAATTGTTTTATTTAAAGGATTTAAAGGTGATAAAAGAAATCCTTGATGGTTTTTCTTTTGGAATACCAGCCAGCCTAAATGTCAGTTGGAGGATTATGAGGTGGTGCTCATTTAATGCAAAATACAAATTAGGTGGGGAAGAAACTCTATCTCACCCATAGTTTTGAATGAAACCATTTGAATTTCTTTTTAAATATTCAGGATTGCTTTCTAAGGTGTTTGAAGTAATTTATTATTAGATTCTGTAATAATAGCCCTCACCAAGTTATTATATTTCTTCCTTGTGCATGTTATTTAGTAATTATGTTTGTATGTCTTCTCCTCTGATGCCAACACCTGTCTCTGAAGGCAGTGTTTAAATGGGAGCAGTAGCCAGTTGAAAGGGCAGTGTGAGCTCTTTAAGGCCTAATTAAGAACTGAAAGGAAGATGAAGTAAGTAGGACAAAAGATGTGAAAGTAGCTTCGATGATATTCCCAGAGCAGAATTCCTCATTAGAACAATGAGAAGATGATCAGGGATTGCCAGCCCTTCATTTTATCTAATGTTGTTTCCTCTGGCTGTGGCAGTGTGTACCCCAACAGGGTTTTGTGCCTGAGAAAACCATTCTTTGCATGGCTTGTTTAGCATCTTTTTTTTTCCCCTTAATAATTCATTATAAGATTATTGTTATACATTAAAACTGTGGCATCTATTTTTGTAAAGAAATAAGTGTTCCTTATACATTTAAATATCAGCTATTGGCTCAAGCTGTACATACCCAATCTTCCTAATTTTAACAATATTAATTTCTAAATACTAGCATACTTCATCTAGAATTTTCTTGCATAATTAATATGATAGGTTATCCCCTCCCCAAGATGGGTGGAGCATGTATATAATAGAACATCTTAGAATATATTTTACACACAATTTCCCAGTAAACTTGATTGCATAATTAAAGTCATTATTGCACCTTAACTCCTGTTCCTTTCCCAAATCAGAAAATTAGACAAACCCTACATTTCAGGCATGTAAGTGTTAATGATATTTTCTCCAGTGTGTACAAAAATTTAGTAAAGAGAATAAAATTTAAAAAAGAGAAAGTTTACTTCCTTCTTGTAGAAGAAAATATGCTAAAAATAATGACCACAAAGTGAAGTTACTTTCTCCCCTATACTTGTGGAAAATCAATTGTTAACCAATTTATAAATTTCATCAGGTTAGCCATTGTAATATAGTGGGAGTTCCTGATTTCTTACAATCTCTTTACTTGGTACTTTTAAAATACTGAATATACATCCATAAATGGGACGTTAAATGTCTCAAGTGCAGAGAGAAACCCTTAAAAGCACGTGTTTTTGAGAGCTACTGTTAGGATATAATTGATGGAGAGAGTGATCTCACAGAGATGTGATCTGTCACACTTCACCTCTTTGCAGGGCACCATCACTTTTAGTCAGGTTCCTTTGAAAACTTTGGCCAGCTGCATATTTTAATGGCTCGACATGTGCCAATGTGCAAATATGGAGCTGCATGGAGAGGAAAGAATGGGGCATGGAAAAGGAATGAGGATGACTATTATGTGGTGTGCTTCTTAGCTGTGCAGCTTTATAATTTTTAATGCCATGCTTTGGCTGTAAACAAAAGCTATTTTGTGTGCCCTGTTAGAAGTGCAGGAATTTTTAGGTTCAATATCTTCTAAATGGTATTTCTGAATGAGATGAAGCATACTCCTTAACATGTCTAACAGTGCTGATGCTTTTATAAACCAACACAAAAGAAAACATTCAAGTTTACAGTCTTTTGGTTCACATGTTGTCCTTTTTGAGATGACTAATTTGTCCATCTCTGCTAATACCTGCACTTACTGAGTCATCGGAAATCATTACAGAAACAATTCTGTTTTCCCCACTACTGAATTCTGGGCCTCTCCTGCTTTAAGGAAAGCAAGGTCTTTTATAAGTACACATTTATTTCTGCCTTAAGTGTTCTGGTGCATGTAAGATGCAACCTTTTACCTTCACCTGCAATTTAAAATTGAAAGTTTTATTATGTGATTCAAAAGCGAAGGCCTGGAGAACCACTGGTGACTAAAAATATGAATATGAAAGACAGATGAGGGCTGATGTAATTTAGAGCTGAGTAAATGCTTTGCTGTGATGTTCTCCAGAGGCAAAGACTCAGTGAAGTTACAGTAGGAATTGAGTTCTCAGGGCTCTTCTCTCGTTACTCTATAATTAAGGTGGTTGGTTTCCCAAAATGGACCTGCCAGCTGTTGTTGTGGTCACTGCTCGTGTGGTCACTAACTCCGACACACTGACTGTGTGTCCACCTCACTGAGATTTTTTTCTGAGGTGACAGAGTGGGAAATGTTCATCCATGGGCAGCTCATCTCCAGTTGTCTGCTCCACTGGGGGTGTGGGAGGGAAAAGCGCTGCAGCAAACAGGGGGGTTGCTGAAAGAAATTGCTTTTCATGTCAAGAGATGCACATGAGAAACATAAAAAGAAATAACCAATCAATTTTCTGGGAACGCTGAACTGCTTAATAAAATCAGGTGTTTTTCTACACTTTACCTGCAGGAAGGAAATCCTTTTGACGCCACTGCAGGATACCGAAATCTCACTTATGAGGAGGTTCTGCAGGAGCTGGTGAAACACAAGGAGCAGCTCAAGAAGAAGGACACCCACATCCGTGAGCTGGAGGATTACATTGACAATCTCCTGGTGCGAGTGATGGAGGAAACCCCCAGTATCCTCAGAGTGCCATACGAACCTTCTCGCAAAGCTGGCAAGTTCTCCAAAAGCTGAGATACTCCTGGGTACTTCCTGCTGAACACACTAGTGGAAGGAGATCACACTTTAATATTTTGACTTCTCTTCATTCCTTTTCTCCTAGAGAAATTCCAGGAAAATGGGAAGAAAAGACAATGGTGTGGGTTTTTTCCTTTTTTTTCCCTTTTTTTTAAAATCCAAACACTAGCAGGGGCTGCCAAAAGTTGTTTTCTGTTAGATTACCTAGGTAACTTTTTCTTTTTGAAAACACATTGAGGTACAGAATACTTAAATAGAGTTAATAATACATAATAAATATGTCCATGCAGTTTATATAATAGCTTAGTGTTCACCGTGTGGCAGTTTCAGCTGGGAAGCCTGTGCTGTTATGAATGTTTTCTTGAATGATTATTGGTATTAGGCAAATATATTGATTCTTTTTTTACAGCATGCCATCAAGACCACTGTTTTCAATCCAGTGTAGTACTCTGCTAAACCTGAGCGTGGTTTGTTGCAGTGGAATGTAGTTCTGCACATATTAGAGGAAAACAGTGATGCACAATCCTTGCACAGTAAATGCTGTATTCTATACGATGTGCTTTTTATATAACAGTGTAAAAAAAACAAAACAAACCCGTGGCATTTCTGTCATGGCACATGCTGGAACCAGTTATTTTACACTTAAATGCTGAATTTTGTGTATGATGAGTGAACTTTGGTAGTGAGCTCATGACATAAGGTTGTTTTGAGGATCTTTTTGTATAAGTTACTGCATGCCTTTTTATGTGTTAAAAGTGCTTTGAACAGTGTTCACGGAGTCAGAGGAACAACTGGAGAGCTCAAGTATGGAATGAAGAAATGAATACTTTTGTTCAGTCCAAGTCTACTGCGATGAAAATGTAGCAGAAATGGAGAGGCTGACTTAAATAGACACGATAAATCAGTTTAAGGTTGAGTTTTACATGTTATAGGTGTCTTAACTTTTTTAATCTTATGACAACAAAGTATATGCCTTTAGAAATAGACCATGTTGCTTAAACACATATAGAGTACTTAGGCTTTTCATTAAAAATATCCTTATTCCATGTAAATAGTTCTAAAAGTCAGTTTTCATTGAGGCAAATGAAAGAGGAATGTAGTAAATATCTTCTTGGTCATTTAATAATTGTTTGTAAAATGATGTATGAAAATGGTATCTGTTATTCAATGGATTGGAAAAATCTAGTGATGAAGGTATAATGGGAAAATACTGTAGAAGAACCCTCAAAATATTAACATGACTTTATTTTAATTTCCTTAATAAGAGTCTTACTTGGATTTTCTGTTGCTGCGAGACAGTAAAATGTTAATTAAAACGCGTACAGAGAATATTTTTGATTTGGATTTAAGATAGCTGTCTTTTCCTCTCTTTCTGCACCTGATCTGTTGGGGTTTTTTACAGCACCATGACATGGGTGCTGCTGAGGTGACCAAAAAAGCTTGAAATTAAATTCCAATTTTTTTGTTGTTTTTGTAAAAGATTTTAATATATTTTCACTTTTAAAACTGCAGAAATTGGTAATATCTCGAATACTTATTTGTGGAAGGGTTGAGAAAGTTCTGTCTGACTGCTTTTGACATCATTGGTATTGTAGGACAGCGCAGAATTATTCAAGTTACAAAGAACTTCTTTGTACAAATATTCATAGATTTCATTTACTTATTTGTGGCTTTTTCTTCTTTATTCTTTTATTTAGTAACTACCTCCCATCCCCATTTAGCACTGTCCCTAAAATGTGTGCAGCCAGAGTTCTCAACCCACCAGTGGGATCCCTTGGTGTGAATCCCTGTGCCTGGATGGACCCTGAGACATCCCAACCTTGCCCAGCTGTAGAGCTCTGCACTCGTATTTTGCAGTGCAGAAATCCATCCCACACCAGGCAGTTTCTCTTTTGTCAGCCTAAGGATGTATCAGGTTTGGTACCTCAGAAACCACATGAATGTTCTTTTGACCCACTTAAGGTCTCGGTGACTGTAGATTTGCTGTAATATATTCAAAATGCCAAAGGTTGTGTACTAGTTTATGGTACTCTTGCTGTTGGAAGTTGGGGTTTACACTCGATTAGATTTTAATTTTTTAATTACACCAAGATGTGTTTCAGTTACTCAGTATTTCCATAAAAGTTCTGAAACATTTTCAAATGCTTGGCCGAAGCCAGCGGATTTCTCATGTCGTTGGTGGGGAAATGTTCTGCAATTGTTTTGAATTCCACGCTCATTTTCAGCTGACTGGTGTGAGACCATCTCTAGTATCCACAGCGCTTAAATCATCCACACCAGTGAGGATTAACAACTGCACTAACCAGAGAATGTGCTCCAATGACTTCTTACATGCAAGCCAACTTATAATTATTAAAATGAAACTCAACTATATTTAGCACCTCTGAAATCACTTCTTTTAGAATGTAAATGTAGAATATCAAACTGCATAATTGACTAAAAGCAGATCATTTGACATATTTGCATACCGAGAACGATAAGCAGATTAAAGGTAGTGAAAAGATCAATTTTTGTGCATTAGTGAAGAAATTTAGTGAAGCTTTGAATGTGCTATCTAGTCTTTATCTGATCTCTAAGTGAATAAAAGCACCTTTTGTTTCTAACAATTTGTCAAGAAAGAGGGGAGAACAACAAATGCAATTTAGGAAAAGGTAAAGTTACTGAGAGACAGAATGGGACATTAACAACTATGAAGATATTTTTTATACTCTAGAGGTCAAAATACATGCTGCTTTTGGAGCAATTTTTGAAAGATGACATGCACATTATTTTCTGCTTAGAAAGGAAATTTTAGCATTTTTATTTTAGATTATTTTTAAAAAGCATCTTCACCCCACATGTATTTGTTGAACCATGCAGCTTTCAGATGACAATGTTTCATGCTGCGTAGTTAATGTTGAAAACAAAGAAAGTTTTGTTTTTCCCACAGGATAAAATCATAGACTTTCTTGCAGATCATTTTAAACCCATAAAAACTTGCCACTTGTGATCAGTCTTTCTTGCCCTTTAAAATATAGGGTTGAAATTTTTGAACATCTCCATACTACTTTTATATTTTCTCTCGTAGATTAGCATGAGAGTTCATCCATGCATGTACTATACTTTAAAATAATCCTTTGAAACAGCTCTGCTCATAGCCATGTATTTTGCTTACTTAAAAGGACAAATATGAAGGCCATACTTTCATGTTGTAAGTCAGAAATGTAAACTTTCTGCCATTCAAGAAGGATGTTTAATATTTATATATGTTACCTCTTGCTGCTGTATTTTACGTTTAGCTTGGTTTTCCACCTCCTAATGAATGTAGCATTCTCCCTAGATTATAACTGCATTTATTGCTGTTGGCTCTGTGTCAAGAACTATTTGTAATTTTCCAGCTGTGGAAATGTTGCCTTGTATTTAGAAAGGTTTCATGACTCGGGGACCTGATGGAAATCGTGCTCATTAGATACTGGCCTGCATTTCTTTCTGTGCAGGATGCCCTTTCTTAGATGCATCTTAAAACAAACAGAACTGCTGTCTTAATGTGTTTACTGCTGCACTGGGGGTTTATTTACACTTCCAGCTTTAAAGGAAGATTGTTGTCCTAGATCAGGTATGCAAAGTGAGCTCATGCTTTTCTGCTCTTTATGTGCCACTGCTGTTGTAGATAGGATAGAGGCGTTAGCTGGGCTTGTACAATGGTGACTTTGGAGCATGTTGACTAACTTCCCCTTCTTTGGAGCACTTGCTGAAGGATTGTGCTGTGTTCATGATGCTACATTTATTTAAGGGTCTGTCAGCACTTTTGGTAGGAAACCCTATTTTCAGGGATTTATAACTTAAAAATTTCCATCCAGTCGCTGGAAGTATTTAATATGCAATAGGTAGCACTTTAATCTGTTTATGGAGTGGTTTTGAGATTTGTTTCTGTTGAAAAGGTCACAGTCTCCTAAAGCATGGTGGGCATTTGCTTTATCTTTTATAATTTCTACATTGAAGAAGCCACTGTATGTTACAAGTGGTCGAGCCATTCCTATTCATCTTAGAAGCTACCAGATGTCTTGTATTAAAATGTATCATAAAAAAGCTGAAGATCCAGGTTGTATAGGAAGTTTGTAAAAGATAGGAACATTACTTATAACTTAAGGGTTTTATTTTGTCTTGTGCAATCAATGGTAGTTTGTCTACATTTAATAATGGTACAGATCATAACTATATGCACTTGTGAGAGCTATAAACTTAGAATGCATGAAAAGCTTTATTTTTGTTCCATTATTGCAACTTCAGATCCTTTAATTTTATTAAAATGTTATCTTAATATTTTAATTTCTGTTCATTAAATAAATATTGCATGTCTAACACTAATAAAGCACCACAATGCAGTATTTATTGAATTGTGACATTAATCTGTGTTTATGCAAAGCATGTGACTCCTAAACTCCACGGTGTTAAAGCTCTCAGACCACAGAGAGGGGAATTTCCTCAGGGACAGCTCTAAATGAATATCCCAGATGTTTGCAGGGTAGCCATTAAGGGAAATCTCTTCAGTAGTGTCCAAAACTTAGAATTAATGAAAAAAATGGTGTGCTCTTAAATGTCCTAATCTATATGGGTTTTTTGGTATGGTATCTGCAGTCCCTTTAAATGCACTATTCCTCTGATGCCATGCCTGGGTAAATATTACCAGGTGATCTTTGGCACTGCAGGCTAGAACGGCATTTAGCATGACAACAAACACTGTGCAAATTCTGATATGGAAAATATGACAAATATTTCTCTTAATACTTGACTGAGTAAAAACCCAACCAGAATGACAGAAAACTGGAGTATCCTCCCCCATCGCCCAGAAGTATTTTTTTCAGTGCTCCCACAAGTTTTTCTCCTCTTCCATGAAGCAGCAAAACAGCCAAGTCTGTCCACTGACAACAGCGGGTTTTCTGGATGGTGAGGAGGTATGGACAACAATCCTGGTTTGGGAGAACATTGTGAATCTTCCACCCAGTTTCCTGAAGTTTTGAATTCCACAGGGATGTGATTCTGTCCCTCACAGTTAATTTGCTCTGTGAGCAGGTCCTTTGTCAATACATCTATGGACTTATAAAGCTTAGAAAGGGTTCTTCTCTTGGAGGTGTCCATGAACTGTGGTCATGGGAGATCGCAGGCAGTTTGTGAGCTGCCCACAGGCTCCCACGTGTGTTGTTATGCAGTTTCCATCAGCTGTGTCTCCCCATGGCTCACAGATTTTGCAACTGTCCGGGTGTGTGAGAGCTGAGGAACGAGGGCAGGAGGGGAAGGCGTGTTTCCGAAAGCACCACACTGCCTGTTAAATGCCACTTTCCGTCTGTAATTCACATCTGGTAACTAATCTCAGCTCCTGTGCCCATTTGAGAAGGGAGCCACACCTTTTCCCTCCCTCAGAGGCATAATGTTTATTGGCTGATACCAGCTGCAATCCTGTTGATGATATGAGAGCCCAACTCGATTAAACAGCTTCCAGTTTCCCCAGCATGAAGTTGTCTGTGGAGTTTTCATTATTAACCATCTCAACCCTCTAATAAAGGTTTTCAAGGATATTTTAAATATAGTTCAGCAGTTAAAGAACCATTGAAATTAGATGTAAACTAGAAGTATCATTAAGGACAATTCTCTCTCCAGTTGCACTTATTGAAGTTATTTTTTTATGGAACCACAGAGAGTAAAATTTAATCAGGAATTCATTTCCCTATTTTAATTTGTTTTTATGGGAGTGTTGTGCAAGTTCTGGCTGCAGCTCACTCGGGATACGTTGCCCTTTTGTGTAACACTGGGCATGTTTGTAAAGTTATAAATAATGATGATAAAAAACCCGCATCTCTTTTTCTGGATTAATGAATTAAAAGTTGGATTATTTTGTTGGATTGTTTTGTAATAATGCCATTTTATAGTAGATAGGGAATAAGACTATCTACTAAAGGAAGCTGTTTTCTCTTTTCTGTACTACTTACTGAGTAATTATGAGAGAAGGCTACCACACTGAGTGCAGCCCAACCTGGAAACTGTGTGGCCTTGATTGTGTAATGTTTATATAAATATCAGTATATTCAGTGCTGGAAGCCAGTGGCTATTACATGGGGATTATTGCAATGTATTTATAATGTGTTTTTACAGCATTTAGTAATGTAGATCGGTCTTTGATAAGTGGATGATGATTTAGGACAGAAAAGTACCCTCCGTGGCTAAACACTGACGTGTTTATACTTTAAAAGTAAGCAGCTTAAAAAGGTTTTAGGGCCATGCAATGTTTAAATGAAGCTGAATACTAAAAAGGAGAGAAACTTTGTGGGATGTATTTTGTTTGTTTCAGCCCAAACAGTGTCACACACAGGGAATGAGTAGAGGCAACACTGAGGAGATTCCGTTGCTGGGATCCAAAAAACCCAACAAGAAGAAAAAGTCAGTCGGGCTAGGAGTCTGATTTTAAGGGATCTATTTGCCAGTATGTGCCTGGTTCTGTTTGTAACAGGAGGAGGTAACACAGCATCCCTTACTGACAAGATTATTGGCAGGGTGAAAACCCCCCAAAAGTGGGAGTTTAACAGAGGGATGAATTCTCAAAGCTGTGGATGTGGGACAGGTGTGGAGCAGAAGCAGCGCTGCCACTTCTGCTTTTTCAGCCCTGCTGACACTTGGTGTTAAATTCAGAGACGGAACAAACCACATTCCTAGGAAAGTTAGGAAGTGTCTGAGGAAATCTGGGGCATGCTGCATGTGGCTGGCCAGGTTTCCTCTGCTGTTACTTGAAGTGGGTGTCTGGCTCAGGGTATTGTGGAGTGGCCAAAATGTGTCGTTTCACCTCCTCTAAATCATTCATCTGGGGCCTTGCGAGGTGCTGGATGTCTCCTTCTCCGATAACTTGCTGCTCACATTATGAATTCCTTGAAAATTGACTCCCTGGGACATCTTTACAGGAGACATCAAGGGTCTCCATTTAAATTTAATGAATATTGTGTAATTTGCCAAGGACTTCTACAATGCATTAGGAAAATCTGCCTCTTTGAGACCAGAGCTTTGCCAAAATAATGGCAGCTTAATTGCATCCTTTAAAAGCAACTGCTGACTCTCCAGCTATGAGTATTTTCCATTTCCTAATAAAATGTTTTCCTATTAAAGCAGCTTATTTCATTAACTTATAATTCATAGCTTAAATATGCTTATATTTTGCTAATTGTAGATTACTTAGTTCTTATTTTTAAGGAACACTGAAGCACAAAATACAAAATGTCAGAGGTTTTTTTTTTTAAGAAAAGTCTTGCCTTGTGCATAGCAATTTCATTTGGATAAGCATTTTAAATATGCTATTTTTAAGGAGTTTTTACATGCTATTTTAAACTAAATAATTAAACTTCTATAACAAGAAACAATTTGAAGTGTTCGTGCAATTTATAGTTTAATTCCTTTATAGATATGTGATTCAATATTTTATAGTTATGATTCAAAAGCTACCACAGTTACATATTTTAAATGGTGAGGATATATTGTTAGACTTCAAATTATTCTTTTTCAAAGCACACAAAGCCAGAGTATCTGATAGACTCTTGTAAAAGTTAAAAGTGAGCTCTGGGAGAAGTGAGGTTTTCCTAAAAATTTGTACAAACCTTTGTGCTGAACTGCAGTGGAGCTCGATTTGGGGATGTAGTTTCAGGCACTCCCTTATCCAACAGGATAACATTAAATTTGCTTTTTTTCTTAATAACTCAAGGACAAGAGAATAGGAATCTGCTTGCTGCAGGTGCTGGGTACTACTTGTAAGGACCAAGTTACCAAATGTGGCTGCTTTGTGAGATGTGGAATTGGCTTTTTGGTGTTTGTGAAGTAGATGCCACATGAGTACCAGGCTTGTTTATGTTTCCAGGATAAGATAGAAAACTTCCTATTTTCTGATATTTTCAGATTTAAAAACTTTTATGTTTTTTTTTCTTAGTGGCCAGATAATATTTGGCTACAATGCCTGTAACATTTCACTTGATTAATGTGACTGCTATTTGAGACCCTCTTGTAATTGGCCTCATAATCCACGCAGAGGGTACTGTGAAAGAGTGTGAATTTGAAACTGAGAGACCGATGAAAGGAACATCCATCAAAACTGGGGAGAATTGAAATACTCCTAATTAAAAGGAAAGTAATTTTGTGATCTGAATTAAGATTCAGTTGGTGGATACCAGAGAGTAGTTTTTCTGGTAAGTATTTTTATTATAACTGTCCAGTATAATTGCTTTGGAAAAAACCTCATCTCTTGTGTTTAATGGTATAAACTTTATTATCTCTTTATCAACCAAATACTCAATAAGGGTCTTTTGCTTAACCTTTGTTTCACTGGATATGATTTCAGAGGCTTTAAGCAGAATTTTACTGCTGGAGTCGATCACCACAGTTACATTTGCTGACAGGCTCATGGTTATTCTTTTATCTGTTTCAGGATTTTCTGTTCAGTTTTAAGTGCTGAACATTTCACCGCAGTCTATTTAGAGCATTATTTAAAACTTGTTCCAGTTCTCTTCATTCTTACCCACGCCCATGTGTTAAACTACTCCAGAAACTGGCTTAGCTCTGACCATATTTGGAGGCTGTTCCTCTTCTTTGCTCTTGGACTGGTTTGGACGGGGACTTACGTCTAGAGTAACAAATGAAATATGTGACAAGAGCTGACTGCCAAACCCGGGATCAAAGCAACTTTCTGAGGAGCTCATTGGAAAACTATCCTGAACTTTTGGAAGGATGACTCAAAGCCACATTCTGAACAGAGCAAACCACAGTGAAATAAATGGCAAGGTGAGAATAGATTTCTTGAATAAGGTATGTGTCCCCCCTAAGACCAGAAAGTCACTTCAGTCCTAGGGGAAAGGAAGCAAATTAGCTGCTGAATTTCAAATATCAGTCAGGATGATAATATTGTCAAATATCATTGCTCTGGATGTTCTTTGTCTGCAAGCCCACAAACCTTTGCAATTCCTGTCTGGGTTAACTGCCCCAGAAGTGTGTTAGCAGAGAGCATTCAGAATGAAAGGTAATTGCTGATCGTGTCATGTGGGACATCACTGACTTGCTTGAAAAGTTGCCAAGTCTGAGGGGGTGTTCTGTTAAATACACACAGTGCATCTTCCTCAGCTGACTTGGAGCTGTGAGAAAATTCAGCTCTGATTCATTAGTTTTAGGCAGTTCATGTGAATAAAGAGCAGACCTGAATAAGGAGGATTTCCCTGAATCCTTCACAGAAACATGCAGACTTGCAAAAAACAGCTGCTTTAACTGAGTAGAAGGCTGTGCTTTGTGGTCGAGAGCATGTTTGAAAAAGCTGGCATTGGAAAAAAGAGAGTTCTGTGAGAAACCTAAGCCTCTCTCACAATCATGGCATCTCTCAAAGTCACAAGACTTTAAGATGTTTAGAAATAGCTGGAGAAAACCATTCAGCAACGGTGGTCTGTAGCAATTGGGAGCTGGAAAGAGAAATGTTAATTTTAGTGGGAGAGGAGGGGTTTGGGTGGTTGTGTTAAAGATTGATCAAATGCTGATGGATAAGGTTGCTGTAGAAGGGAACAGCTGCTCCCTCAGAATATAAAAGGTGGAGAATGAGCTTGTTGAGTTTTCCAGGGGCAGGGGATGAGAAGCAGTAACTGCTTCCTTCCAGGAGGCAATAACTGGCTGGCTGCAGTAAAGCATCACCCTTCAGGAGAGCCATGGATGCTGTGAACACAAACACTAACAGGTTTCTCAGATTTTCCTAGTGCCTGGGAAAAAATCACACAAATTCTCTTCCAAAGTAAATTGTTTCAAGTACAAGCCCTTGGACAATAGCAGATAAAAAAATTAAATCTTTTCTTCTGTATTTGATTCTACCTTTGACCTGGAAAGAAAAATTGTGGATTTTAGTCTGACTAAAGGCTAGTGGAGTTGTTCAAGGACTGACATATAAGCAAAGAGTAATGCAGTTATAAAGGGGAGATGTCAGATTAGCAGAGTTGTTATTATTACAATTAAAATCTTTCAATGTAATGGGGGTTTTCTACCAGGACTGCTTGGGAACTGTCCTTCCCTCCATAAATCCCCACACAAAGCAGTTGACATTCTAGCTTGGGAAGAGTTACTGCAGTCCCAGGTACAAAGTGATGCTTTCCCTGAAGATTTTAGAAGGCAATGCTTTCTCATTAGAGCACCTTGAGAATTACTGAGGGATAAGATCATCATCCTGTTCTGAAATATGCAGGATTTGATATTTTTCTCATGGTCAGCCTAGGATATTCAGTGTCTGAGAACCTTTAAGCAATTTGTAGCCCTTGTAGGATCTCAGGATCCTATAGGAGAGGATCTCAGCACGACACTTGGATTGTTGTTATCTGTGTATTGTAACAGCTTCTATTACAGGAACACAGAATGGTTTGGGTTGGAAGGGACCTCAAAAGATCCTCTACTTCCAACCCTCCACTAGACCAACCTGGCCTTGGACACCTCCAGGGATGGGGCAGCCACAGCTTCTCTGGGCATCCTGTGCCAGGGCCTCACCCCCCTCACAGGGAACAATTTCTTCCTAATAATCTCTCAACTCCCTCAACTACTGGATATTAATTATTTAGGGTATTGGAACTGTGAACCTCCCTGCTTCCCACAGGTATAAAATGTGTTTATTTTGATGTGGCCCTGGAGGTTACAATGCCTGTTGCTTCCTCTGAGGAAAGCTGGCAGCATATCTGCTAAAAAACATGAATCTCTTTTTATCAGACCACTACTCATGAGCAGCAAAACTCAGGAGGCTCAGTTCTGTGCAAAACTTCTTTTTCTTTTTTTTTTTTTTTTTTTGGTCTCCAGACCCTTACTAAGAATAAAGTTGTGGAATCCTTAATAAATGTAATTATTTTTTTTCAAACTTTGGCATTAGTACACAAATTTGGCATCATACCAGGTCAAAAAGAGCTTAAAAGGCTACTAAATCCCCATATTAAGAGTTATTCCCACTTTGCCTGTTTTAATGGCTATATTAGATCCAGGGAAGTGGACCCTTTTCCCACCTGTTTTCAAAGCAGCAATTAGCTTTGCTGACAGAGAGGAAAATTTAGGGCTAAACATAAATCCTGGTCCTTGGGAATGAAATATTTTGGCTTAGTCTAATATTAAGCTTGCACAAAATGCAATGTGTTCGTAGCCCAGGATTTCTGTGAGTTGGCAATAGCATCAATCTGTTGCTTTCCGAGGCTTTTTCCTCATCTGGCACACAGCTAAGCAGGCAAAGATGTTGATTTGCCACAGCTTCAGTTGTGAATATAAACTTTTCCTTCAGCTATTTGATAACACTTTTACATGTTGGTGCACCTGTACCTGTATTTGGCTTCAAATAAATACAGAGCATGAAATCTGGCAAGTTGTAAAAATCAGTTGAAGAAGAATAATAAATAAAATGGCATTCAGCCCAAGCGTGTTGCGTTTTCATTACTCATGTAATAGCTCGTTGGAGTTATTTTCCAGAGAGAGTTCTGTGTGTTTAAGTATGTATCAGAATAACTGCACTTCTAAATCAAGAGTCAAGTACCTACTTTGTATGCTGGGCTTATCTTAAACAGAGTTTGATTTAAAACATTTATCTTCCCCGGTATCATCTCCCATGTCAAAGCACATTTAAATCCTGCTCTGTTCCTAATATCTCTGGTGTCTAAAATGGGATCTGAGAACAAAAAAGTTTGGTGATTGCTCTGTTGTTTGCCCACTTTGTAGTTATTAGCTGCTCTGTCATTGTTTTGAGTGTCGCCGAAGCTGAGAAGGAGAAGCGTCAGCAAAGTAAACTTTTAAAATTTAAAGCCAAGGTCAGACTCCAGGGTTAGCAACACGAGGAGACAGCAATTTAAGATGGGTCCAATTATGCAAAATCATGTGTTGAGTTACAGCCTCGAGTCTCCACTGGGACCTGGGAGGTTGCCTGGGTAAAAATATCAGAGGAATTTCAGGGGAGTTCTCTTTTGTTTCTCCCTTTATCTTGAGAGAGAACGATGCAGGCAGCTTTCCTTTTGAGGTTAGTAGCTGCTCTTATCCCAGGAATGTTTAGTGAGTGCATTTCAGTGAGGGCAGCAAACCCACACGAGGCTTGGGAGGCATTTGGCACCTTGCTGCATTTTATTGGTTTGCACAGGCAGAACACTGAGACACCTCTGAATCCAGGAATAAATCACTTGGGGACATCAAGTCACCCACTAAAGAAGGGCAGATTTTACCGTTTGTGTTCTTGATATTTAAACCAAGCACCATCACAGCTAGGTGTTTCTTTAGAAGATCTTAACTTTCCCTCATTTTTAATTTATCTTTTCCTTCCAGTAATTGGAAAGCACAAGCACACAGTGGTGCCAAGTGGTGACTCCCAGAAAGGCTGGGAATGAAGAGATCAGACTTGGTTTACTTGGATGATTTGTGTGGAAGTTGGGATAGTTATTATTTTGCCAAAGAAGGTCTATTTTACTTCTTTTTTTTCTGGGTGAAAGAAGATCATGTGCTATGCTTTTAAAGAACTTATCCCCAAGCAAAACACTGTAGAGAGATGTTGCAGTCTTCTGACTTCAGAAGACATCAAAATTTACCACCATTTTCTCCAGTTGTCCGTGAATCTCAGGTATATGGTTTCATAATTTTGATCATTTGTATGAAAGCATCCTTAATAAGAGAAACAGAGAGATTAGGTTCAACAAAAGCAGAAACACAATTCTAGATATGTTTAAACAAGTTTTTGCATTGATAAACAAAACTACTGGGTATTTTTTTTTTCAATCACTCAGACACAAGTACTTACTGAAGAATTTATACAGTGCTCAGGGCAAGTTACAGCTGGATCCTCTTAAAAACCTCAGTCTTTTCTAACAAATGACTCACAAAACTAGTGTAGCTCTGAAGTTTTTCAGAAAATATATGTAATTAAAAGGGATTTTTGCCATTTGAACAAATAGTAAGTTCTTGTAAATATCTTAAGGATGAGATAAAAATCTGATGTGTTGCTTTTGCAGAGCATTTCTCTTTCAAAAAAGCCAGAAGCTGAGCTTCAAAACTGACAAATTTGCTACAGGAATTGTTCAAGTGTTTTTGACAGTGGTGCTTCCTACCAAGCTGGGCTGAGGCACCTGGAAGGAAAGGCTTGTGCATCTGTGTAATCAGCTGAGTGCCTGGGAATTTGCTGTCCAGTTAATCCTGCAAGAGTTCTACTGCACCAAACACTCTTTCTTATGCAAGGAAAATGAATTTGTAAATATCGCTTGAATTCCTTTGAACCATTGGCAAAGGAAGTAAATTCAAACCCTGACTCCTTGTCTCGCCCTTTTTGGGATCTTCTCTCATCTTTGGATGTTGTTTAGCCCCTGAGGCATCTCCTCTGCCTTCCACAGCTTGCAGGTGGACTCTGGTTTAAGCTGTTCCTACATCAGCAGCTTTTCCTTCCCCTTTCCTTTTCCTTCATGTCGAAAGCTCTTCCCTTTACTCCCTGTGCCTCGTGTGGAGTCACTCTGGCGAAGAATTTGGGAAAGCTGCCCCTGGGAAGACAAGGACACAGCCTTAAACAGGAGAATAAGTTGAATTTATGCATCTCTCTTCTTCGTGTCCACTGTAGAAGAGACAGTTTGTGCAACAGGGCCATTAGCCAGTCTGACCTAGAGAGCTGAATAATTCCTTCATGGCCAAAGCACTCAGGGGAAAGATGTTCCCAGTCAGTTTTAAAAATATCTGGTGACTCACTGGGATGGGATGTCTACCACAGAATAACCCAGGCTGGAAGGGACCTCAGACTGGATCATCTAGTCCAGCTTCCCATACCCTCAGGCATCATCACCTTTCCAGGAAATCTGTGCTAATTAAGTAGTTTCTTCACAGGAACATAACCAGCTCTCGCGCTTTTTTAATCTCAAAATGCAGAATTGCACTGAGTAACATCTTTTAAGATGTAAGAACAAACAAACCAAAAAAAACCCCAATTCCCTTGCAATCCATTATAGGTTTACATTGACCTATTTATGTTAACAGGACTATGTTTGTCAGGAATGGGAGTGGAATTAGGTCGTCTTCTAGTCAGCTGACAATAATGAACTCAATAATGAACTCAAATCAAACTTTCTAATCCAGCACTTTCCAGAGATGTGTAAAAGTAGGTATTGTCTCTGTGCTGAGGTTAAAAGTGACTACTACTTCCAGAAATCTAAGAGCAGACTTCA
This sequence comes from Cyanoderma ruficeps, assembly GCA_008694505.1. Classification (NCBI taxonomy): domain Eukaryota; kingdom Metazoa; phylum Chordata; class Aves; order Passeriformes; family Timaliidae; genus Cyanoderma; species Cyanoderma ruficeps. Next base: position 24,339,591 of record VZDJ01000116.1, on the reverse strand, counting down.
ATAAAAACTAATCTGGGCTCTAAAAACAGGTATTGTTGAGTTTTATGTTTTTATTCTGATGAAAAATAATCGAGCAATATTAGCAGCAAAATTATTACTGTAGCAATAAAGACCACAAGTTTATAAAAAATAATACAATCCTGTATGATTCTGTGTGTTCTTCAAAGCTCAGGTTGGAAAGAGAGACTTGTAAAAAGGATAAAACTTTATCTAAGTGCACTGTCAAATGAAGTTCTCATTAACAATAAGGGACAAGAAATTGACCCAGGGCCAATAATAGATTTAGTTGTAGAATACAACATGGAATATTCTACTGATGGATTGACCTACTGATATTAGAGGGATAGAAACTATAATAATCTGGAATTTGAGAAACAATTTAAAATGTTGTGAGGTTAGCCTGTAATTGGTGTTTACCCAGGAGTCAGAGGACACAAAGGGAGCTGGGCTGACAGAACTAAAATCTATTTTTACACGAGTGAATGAGTAAATTCAGGAGGCAAGTTGGGCAATCACATTCTGGTATCCCCTAAAGCTCTGGATGTGGTGTGAGATAAGCAATGCATTCCTTGGACGGGCAAAAATCATAGACGTATAAAATTTATATGGAAATATTATTATTGAACTCTTATGAACCAATCCCCAATTTTGATGCACAAATGCTCGTTAACAAAGTGTGAACGGCATAGTTAAATAATGATCGATAATGAGATTAAGGAGGGGAAAATGGAAAATTCTGCAGCAGGAACAGAAGCGAAATGGTGAGTTCAGCACACTGGGAACACTGAGGCTCCTCCAGCCCAACCTTCTGCTAAGAATGGAGATGTGCTGTTAGAGGCTTGTGATGCAGCCTGGAAAGGCCAAGCCACGTTGTGTTGATTTAAACCAAAATAATAAAAAAGTAATTTAAATAATATTGATAAACAAGCAGGACACCTTTAAGGCTGCAATAACTTGCTTACATATAGCCCACATTTTATCTTGTATTTGTTATTTAGGCTCTTGTACAGATTTGTTTTTATTTGCATTTATTATGGGCTGGATTATGTTTATATCCTCATTTATGTATAAATTATAATTCCAGTGGATAGAAAATCTAGGAATTAATGCTACTGAAATAAATTATCCTGGATAGACTAGATATATAAGAAAACAATATAAATTCATCTAAATTCAATTATTAAACAAAGGGAATATTTTATTTAATTAGAAAATTGAATCAATTTACTTACATTCATCCTTATCTGTCATAACTTTAGAGATGATAAATCTCTCCCTCTTACACTGTATTGTTATACTCAGACAGAAAGAAGAAAATAATATCTCTTCCATTTTGCAATTCCTGTTTGATTTTTTTTTCTCAGCTGTGGATGAGCTAATTGCTAATCAGAACTAGTGGAATAAATGGAGGTAAAAGGAAGGCATTTTTATACAATAGAAAAACATAGTCTTGTCAAAATGTGGATTAGACTTCGACTAACTGATACAGATATTTAGCCAGGGCTTCAAATAACTTAGTAGCTTAACTTTTTTCTCAAAGTTTAAGTAACACTTGTGTGACTTATTTCCTAATTTTAAATTTAACAAATATTATGAATTTAGTAAATGTAACTATTTTTGAAAAACTTTTTTAAAAATCTAACATTTTTAAATATTTTTGTTACTCATCCCAATTTATAGTGGGTAAGTGGGAAACAAAACAAAGAATATGAAATTTAAGATACCAAATCCAGCTTTTGGAGCTTTCCTTAATCATTAGAGTCCAGTAAAAATTGGCTCCTTCTGAAATGGACTCTATGTAATTGGGGTTTGATGGACTAATTTTTTTTTTCCTAGGGAAGACTTAGGGCACTTAGGGTTACAGTAATTAAAAAATTGAGGATTTATTTTGATGCTGCAAGACGTCACAAAGTCCTGTACAAATCAGGGTTCAAATTGCTACTGGTCCCTTTCCTTGGAGCTGTTTGAGTTGGGAACAACTCCTAAGTTTTACATTCTCGGTTTTTGTGAAGCTTATTATCCCAAACGGGCCAACCTGAAAGTCACTGTTCTAAAAGCTTGTTATATTTGGCTGGGGTCTGCAATTGTCAGGAGTCAGTCCAAAATTCGGGGAAGTCATGGATTTTCGTCAAGTCAGTATAAATTAATACAGACTGGGTCTGTCACACTTCAGCCAACAATGACCTTTCTTTACGTGTGTGAGCATTCCCTTTCTGAATTCGATTACCAAGATATCTATTTCTTAAGCCCTACAAAGTACTTTTCTTGGAAAAATACTTTGCCTGTCAATTTTTCAACCAGTGATTATAAGTAGTCATGGTAAATCCTGCAAACCACACTGAGACTAATCCTGGGAGAAAAAGACCTGTGCCGGTGTCGAGAGCACAAGTGCCCAGTTTTTCCAAAGAAATGCAATTATAGTTAAGTATTTAAATAATACATTCATATTGAAAAAGGTGCAGTAAGTTTAGGGAGTTTCTTTGCATTACATTTCCTGAGAAACCATCGGGCTCATTTCCACACGAATTTATCATTGCATATAAAATTACCGCAGTTAGGAAAATTGCTGTTTGATGTATAAAGGAGTGAATTGTTCTTCTGAAAGCAAGATATTATAGGGCTTGGCAGTTGTTATATTAGGGTTTATGAACTGTGAATGTTCTACAATGTTCTCCTGTACCTCGTGGACTTGAACTGTTGATACATCTCCAAATGAATCTTGTAAACGGTGTTCCCGTGGGTGCACTCCAATTTTGGAACCTTTGTTACAGCAAATGGAATAAAGGGTTTGATAACCAAGTAACATAAATGCACCCTGCAGCAGGAAAATTACACTGGTTCTGTTTCTCTAGATTCACCTTTAAAATATTTAATTGGCACCACACGGTTTGTTTGTGGTTATTGAGTCTTCTTAAATTCACTGGTGTATGAGGAAAGGTGCTTTTGCAGTACCCTGCAGACTGTTCATTGATGCAAATGAATCTAAGGACAGCATGAGATGTTGAAGCTGGTATTTTGATTGGTTTGGCCAAAATAGTGAGTGTGTGTATTACTATTGTGTGTATAATTACACACACACACAAAATAATAATGCTGCTAGATTCTCTTCTCTAATTAAGATGATTATGTCGTTCCTTTTAAAAATGGAAGTTATACTGGCCTTTTTAAAATTTAATTTTAATGAAGGGAAAAGGGAATGTGAGGAGAATAAAAAAACACAGTAGTGATTAGAAGCCTTGGCCAAGCTGCAAGAAATTCAGGTTCTCTGTCCTGTTCTGCATGACTGTATTGGGGTCCAAACCATCTGCTTGCCAGGAAGAGGCTTTTGCCACTGGCTGTTGTAGTCCTGGCCACATGGACACTCCACTTTGCAGCTAAAGCTTTTCCAGCACTGCAGAAAGCACACAAAGTACAGAGCTGGCAAAGGCAGGAGGCAGGGGCTCAGTTCTCTAATGCAGTGATGATATTTGATGCCTTCAAGCTGCAAGAGCTGCTGCTAAATGTTCAGTGTCCAAGGCAATGCCACCCATGTTCTGGCAGAGTGTTAGAGCTGGGCACTGAACCCTCAGAGGGTGATGGTGGTGCTGGGCTGAAAACATCGAGGATTTCTCTCTGTTGAAGACATGGGTGCATGTGTGACCTGAGGGGTCAAACTTCTGTGCCTACATTTTATTCTCCTCTCGCTTTTTGCACTTGCATCCTTTGGCAGGTGATGGCTTTGGGGATTTGACACAAATCCTGCAGAAAACTGTAATGAAGAAGGAAAACTGAGTCATCATCTTTCAGGCTGGGGACATAATTAGCAAATCATCCTCTGGTCCTGCTGTTCTGTTCTGGATAGTCCCTGTGAAGAGGATCAGGTTTGTTTGTAAGTTATCCTCTCCATGACAGATCTCAGGGATTCTGTAATGGAGAACTTGAAAAGGCTTAATTAGGACCCACTAGTGTGCCCAAGCAGGTGTTTATAAGTGAGTGTGGTAAGAATCTGCAAGGGGCAGAGAAGCCTGTAGGGACACTGACAGTTGCCTTGGAGAGGTTATAGCCATGGGGACTGGGAGAAGTAAAATAAAATTCGAATGTGCTCTGCAGTCTGAGTCACCTGGCTCAGGAGCCGTGCTCTCCCAGTGTGATAGTCTCCAAAAATGTGTCACACCTTTTTCCTTTCCCTGCAAAATCTGATTGTTCATCCATCCATCCATCCATCCAAACAGACTGTGGGGTTTGAGCTTCCACATCCACTGCTGAGGCAAAGGCACCACTTCAACTCATGTGGATGTTGTAACATGGTTAGTTAAGAAGTATGAAACACTGAGACAGCTGAGAGCCTGTAAATGTCTCTAAGAAATGAGTCTTTAAAGCTCATCTGCTCCTGCCAGCTGAGAGGGGTGGGGTAAGAAGTGTAACTTCAGCTCTTATTTTCACAGCGCATCCTGGGCGAAAAATCAGATGTAAATACAAGGCAACACTAATTCTGTTATTTTTCAGCTTTGGAGCATTTGACTTCATAAACTTATATTCTTAGCATTTATTAATCAAAAATTTGATATACTTTTGCCATAATGCTGTTTCCTCCTAGCACTGGGAGGAGTTATGGACTCTCTGATGCAGGTTGGTAAGCTCACACCTTCTCAGTCACCCTAGAGTAAGCCACCTTATTAATGAACTTAAGAGTAATAACACTGTTCATTGGTGTTCCAACAGGCATTGAGGTGTCAGCAAGGTTGGGAATCTCATGATATATGTCTGGAACAGCCTGTTCTTACAGTTTTAAGAGGCATGAGCTGGCAAGCGTGTATTTGCCTCTGGTGCTTCGTGCTGGAGCAGTCGGGCTCTCCTCAAACCTCTGGGTGCTGCTCCTGGGAAACTCTTCCCTGCATGGAGCAAAGGTGCAGCACCCAATCGTGCTCTGCTGCATTCCAGGAGTGCTGCCCCAGCCTGAAATAGAAAGCCCTGACAACCAAGGGTGAGAACTTTGTTTTGTAAACCAAGGAAAAGTGTTGGTTACGGAGCAGAAAAAGAGTTATTTAGCTGTAGGTCTGTCCTGGAGCGTAAAAAAAATTATACACACGGTTCATTGAGAGCAGATTATAAATGTGCATGTTTTAGATCAGCTTCTGTTCTCCACATCAAGAAGTTCAGTACAAGCCCAAGCAACGCTGACAAAAGCAATATTGCTCTGAAGTTTCTCTGACTGAAGGGGCCATAATTTGCCTTCAGTTACCTTTAGCTAAGCATGGGTCTAAATGAAATTTCTCCTTGTGTTTGCAAGAAATTCATCCAAGCTGTGGTTTTAAGGTGTCTCAGCTCCCATCCCACCCTCTACCTGCAGTGGCTGCACCTTTTGAGTTTGCCTGGGTGTTGGCACTTGGAGCACTTCAGAGGACAAAAAGGTAATGTGATACAAATTTAGGGCCACATGCTTGCTCTGTGGAGGCAGGTTAATCAGCCTCTTAACATCCTGCGTTTCCTCTGGCAAGTAATGACATTATCCTTCAATCACATCAACCTTTCTTTAACACTGCCCTCAAGAAAGATTTGGAAAAGATAAACATTTCCCGTAACATTCCCCCCACGACTTGCATCAGCTATATATGATTTATCTTTTAATGTGTTAAGGCCAGCTCAGTACTCCCTGCCCAAGATAATCTCTCATTGACTCCACTGGGAGATTTTCTCAGGGCAAGAACATTAAACAGAACACTGATTTTATTTTATTTTTAATGTGTTTCTGACAATTTTTTTTTAATTTTGCCTCTCTTTTTTTTCATTTTAATTTCTGCCTCCACGATGCAGTAGAGATGATTTATTGGAATATATTTTCAACACTATTGTTTCAGCCACGCTTTAACACCTGCCATGGAAGATAAATATGCCATGCACTGGTATAAGATGAAATGTGATTCTTTCTCCTGTGCTTTGCTTCTAACTTTATTTTTAGATAGAGGTCTTTGTGCATAGAGACTGAGTTGAGTAATTTTTGGTTGGCAGCACTGCTGTTATCAATGATTTCTTTTCATGCACATTGGCACTTAAAATATTTTCTTCAAATCCATCCCTTTTTGCTACAAAGTCACTTTGATAGTGACTTGGTTTAAGAAATTGAAAGCCTACATAAAGCTTGCCTTAATATTGTGGACTGTGGAAGGTGAAGAGTTATTACACTCCTCTCTTTGTACTGTGGAGACAGCCCTAAATTTTATCATGTATTTGCTAACTTTAAATTCTACTCCTGAAAAAAAGCTTGTATTTACCATTACCTTTAATAACAAAAAAAACCCCCATGAAATTGCCCCCACTATTTCAATATTAAAGAGGCTTATAAAATGAGGCCTTGTATTAAGATACTGTGGAGAAATTAGATTTTAATTGGCAATGTTCTTTTATTTTACTCATCATGGTAGCTGTCATAATTAGAGACCTTGTTGGAAAATATTTTTGTTTACATTTTAGTTTTGATTTGCCTTTTACGCAACATGGTCCATTTAAAGTGGTTCTTCTAGTGATTTTTTGGGGCTTTTGAAACTTTTTTCCTCATTATGTGTAGCTACTGACTTGTAACCAATTTCAGGATCTAGAGACAGTTTTGCTTAGGGCACGAGTTCTGGAGCACAGTGACCTTGTCCTCTTCAAGTTTTCTCCAGGATGATTAAATTTTGCATCTCCCAGCTTTTTGCAGCTCAGGTGTGAGCTTTGCCATCCTGTGATATTTAAGATGAGGATTGGTTTCATTGGTTTTGTTTTACTCTGGGTAAAACAGAGAATAAGAGAAGTGAGTGCTGAAGGCGGCAAAGTGTTGATGAAATGATGTCGATGGTGCTTTCCTCGGTTTCCTCTGATATTCCTGAGTGGAAAGAGTTGGAGCAGCAGGATAACACCAAGGCTGGTGAGGGGCTTGGAACATAAACCCTGTGAGGAATGTCTGAGGGAGCTGGGGTTGTTTAGCCTGGGGAAAAGGAGACTCAGGGGTGACTTTATCACTCTCTACAACTCCCTGAAAGGTGGCTGTGCTCAGGTGGGGTTGGTCTCTTTCTCCAGGCAGCCACTGACAGAACGAGAGGACACAGCCTCAAGGTGCACCAAGGGAAATACAGGTTGGATATTAGGAAAAACATTTTACAGAAAGAGTGATAAAGTACTGGAATGGTCTCCCCAGGGAGGTGGTGGAGTCACCATCCCTGGATGTGTTTAAAGCAGACTGGATGTGGCACTCAGTGCCATGGTTCAGTTGAGGTGTCAGGGCTGGGTTGGACTCGATGATCTTGAAGGTCTCTTCCAACCTGCACATTCTGTGATTCTGTGAACACATGGAGAGGTCAGGACATTTCTGTTTGCCCTGGGGGGCCAGTCATGCTGATTAGACTCGTTTTTCAGCCTTCAGTGTCAACCAGCTGAGGTAAGGCAATGTCTCATTTGTCCCTGTCTGGTTTTGGTGTCCAAGGTCCATTATGGAGCTGCACACAGGGCTGGAAGATGTCTCACCACTGTTGTGCAGTCACTGTGATGCCTTAGGTTTCAGCTTTCATGTTTTTCAGGTTCTGTGCTGCCCAGGGGTGCAGTTCTGAGCTCACATTCAGTGTCACTCAGCTCTTCACAGAGCAGGGAGACAAAACAAATCCTTTTCCTGCTGGAGACCAAGGACAACTTTCAGCCCCAAAAGCACAAACAAGGGTGGCTGAAGGGAGGAACAAGAAGGATGGGACCTCACAACCTGGAGCTGGAATTGGACAATTAAACCCCAATATGCAAATGGACCAAAACTTATAAAAATGCAAGATCTCGTGACCAGTCAGCCATTTTGTGACCATCCTTAGTCCACCTTGTGTGTAGCCCTGTCCTGCCCAAGGTGTTTCCTGGAGGCCTTTCAATAAATCCCTACGTTATTCTCTAGCTCTGTCCAGTCTGTTTCAGGCTGTTGTAGTTTGGCATGTGGCGTGGTGACAGTGAAGTCACTTGGCAGGCCTGTTGCTTAATGAGTTTCATTTCTCAGAGAAGGTTTCAGGGTAGTCATTCTCTCCTGCTTTCATAAATGAAGATGTCTCAGACAAACAAACCCTGGATTCTGGCACCACAGCCGAGTGTGACTCTCCATCCAGGCTATCCAGGTTGCAAAGCCCTGCTGTGGGACCAGCCCTGCGGCGCTGCAAGGCTCCAACATCCAGACTCTCACTTGGGCCCATCTGCTGTGTTTGTGTTTCATTTGTGTTTTGATTATCCATCCACACATCCCATTTACTTACTAGCAGAAATGGTTGCCCTGATTTGGAATTTTTGGGGCCAGATGCAGCTTCTGAAGGATAGTCAGGAAGAGCAAAGTGGGCCAATCCTTGGGATCCTTGCCCATCTTGCAGGTAGCATTGTCTGACACAGTATTAGTAGTAGAAATAAGTTAACACAGCAGAAATAGATTAGTATCTACTGGCTTCAAGCTCAAAACAAGAATTGACAGGTTTCCAGGCCTCCTCAGGCAAGAGTGTGTTTTTCCACAGTTTGGTACCTTCCTGTGTGAGGCTTATTTACAAAGTGACATTTGTGACCTGCTTAGTAGCAATTCTTCTCCCTTCTTCGTGTCAGCTCTAAGTACACCCAATACATATGAACACAGTCGAAGCAAAGTGGCAGAATGTATTAAAATCATGCTTAAAACTGCTGCCACCATGTTTGCTTCATTCACAGTTGTTCCCGTGAAGGAGGTGGTTTCTAGAAACATTTCTTTTCTGTGCTCGTACTCATTGCAATGCAGACTGAACGCTTCTCTGCATAAACAATTAATCTGACTCCTTTGCATCAGGCACCCTTTTGATAAATACTGCTGTTGCAACTTGTTTGCACAAGGTGAAGACCTATCGCTTAAAAACATTTACTTGATATATTTACATATAATTCTGCATTCTCTCAAGACCTGTTGGCAGCATTAAGTTATTCTACAATGTCAGCTGTTACAAGGTTGTGAGTCTCTTGGCTCCTCAGTGTTGCATAGGAACAAAGCACTCGCAGACACTTTGCCATTTGGCTGTAATGTTGCTTTCCATTTAACAAAAAAAGCAATTCTTGGGCGTCATGTGAGCATCAGTATCAGATTTCTGAGCGATTAGACCCGTGGTACAGGTAGATCTAAAACTGTTGCTGGTGCTGGTGTGTATTAAACCTTTACTAAGGCCTTTGATGTTCTACCTGGATGCTTGCAAACTGTTGCCACCTTAGTCTGCCAGCATTTTTGATGTTCCAAAATGTGAAGATGATAACCGTGTGTCATTAGCAACCTGTTGCTGCTCAAAGATAAAAGCCAGTGGTGGCAGAAGCGATGGGAACTGCTGTCCTAGAAGTATATTACCTGAGCTGTGCTGTGCACTAGGGTTTGTCCCGCTACCCATTAAAATAATTAGCAAAATGCCACGTTAATGAGGACTTTAGAGCTGCCTAGATGGGCCCATGAAAATGATCCTTTATTCATGAGGCCAGATTCTGTTCTCCAAAGAAATTCTGTTGGCTTCAGTTGCTTCGCTCTTAACAACAGCCTGTGAATACAATCAGAAGCAGATCTGTAGAACTGAGGGAAAGTATAATGTGAATGAATGATTTTTGGAATGATAGTTAGATCAATCTGAGGGAGGGGAAAAAAAGTGGAAATCGCTGTTAGTAACTTATATAGGAAGGTGTTTGCAACTAAATCATCTGTGACTGAAATGTAAGCGGGCCTGGACGATAGCTGGGGAAAGCAAAACCCTCTAAATGTTGATAGGAAAGTACTTGGAAGCAAAGTGCTTAGTAACAATCAGAAGAGATGACAGATTGTATTATTGCACAACAATAAGTCTTCAAGGTATTAGAGGTATCAATTTACAGCCCTTTCTATGCCATCATTACCTGCCACAGTCTGACTCTAATCACAGCAATAGAAACCAGGGGAGCTCCATGGGTGTTTGTGACTTTCTCTGAATATTTATGAAGGTTATAAATGAAATCAGAATCTTGCTCTCTGTTCTTAGCCCATCTGTATAACCATGAAGGCCAAGTGAAGCTTTTAGTCATTATACTTAATTGGATGAATGGCCTTCAAAGCTGTCAATAAGTGGTGTGTTCACAGTAAGGTAATTAATAACACTATTTCCTTTTGGAAGACATATCATTAGCCATTATTTCTCGAGATACAACACTGATGTCTTTATTCAAGGAGGTAATTGGAGGTTACCCACCAATTCCCCACCAGTGACATCATCTTTGCAAACTGAATCTCACAATCTGTCACTTCTGAATTCATAATTAGGATATTTTTCTAATGGCAAGTGAATGTTATTGAAAGAAATACCTACTTTGTCGTTACAGGAATAAGCACAGCCGTCCTGAGGAGTGAGGGGCTTGTGACACAAATAAGGCCTGTGAGTTGTTAGACTGAACATCTGGGGCCTCCAGAGTGGCTGTGTTGAAGGAACCAGGGAAAGTCAGAAAGGCAAACCATCAGCTCTACCACAACCAACAATTTTGATGGCATACTTGAACAAACGTGCTGCAAATATTCTCTGCTGCGGAATTTATTTGCCAATTCGGAGTATTTTATAATAACAGATAGAGAGGTTCTGTTAGATTGCCCCTGCTCAGAAAATACATATTATAATATACTACACAGAAAGAATGTCCCTTTCTACCTCTTAATTAGCTAATATCCTATGCAGTGCAGCTGATTCCTGACCCTATCCTGAGAGGTCAGAAACATGGATGGCAGTGCATTTTGGTGCCATTTATTTGTTCATCCTATTTTAAAATGCACCTGTACAAATGACAAGAATCCTCCACCAAGAGGTGAACAATCCTTGCTGGTGTTGTGAAGCTGTACAGGTAAGTTGCATCTGTTTATGTCAGTGTGAAATCCAGAGGTACAGACAGTTTTCAGCTATTTCAGAGAAATGTTTTTCTTCTGGCACCAGCCATGTGGGTTCTTCAGTAGCTTGGGAATTTTGTGAAGGTATAAGTGACAGCGTGGTTTATGCGCTGACTTTGATCTGCAGACTTCAAACAAGTACACTCTGTAAGTGTTTGTCACAGACCCAAAATTCTGGCAGGAGCTGGAGCCCGTGCTGCATCCAAACCCAGGGAGATCGATTCTGGTTTTGCATCCACATCTCACCAAGAGCAGGAACACATTCAACGTGATTTCTGCTTCCTGATCCTTGCTCTTTGTTCAATCTGGAGTCACCTGTCGCCTGCACTGTCTCACCTTGGCTCTGTGTTTGGAAGTGAGCTGGCCTTCAGCTCACCCTGGGTCTCCTCATGTCCTCCAAAGAATCCACAAAGCAGATGAAGGGTTGCAAAGGACTTCATAAAAGGGCTAGCAGCAATATGGGTAATCACCAAGGAGCTTTGGAGCACACCATCTGGAGCAGGTCCTGAGCAGAAATGGCCTCGGTATTCTTCACCCAGGGTGGGAAGATAACTCCTTATTTTACCTTCATTGCATTGCAACACTAGCAAGAGTGGACAGGAGGCTGTGGTGTAGTGGAAACTCTGGAATTTCTTTCTTGGTGGTTTAAAGATACAGTGCTAAGCAGTTTCTTCTGGTAAAATATTTTAAGTGGTGACATAATTTCCTTCAAATAGCTATCATTTTCAGACCTAATAAAAGGGAGATCTTTATGGCCTGTGTTAACTCAAACAGCCCTTTGGAGAATGTCTGACATTTTATGAATATTTATTGTCTTGCTTTCCTACCTGCTCTTAAATAATGAAAAACTTAACACGTGGGAACATGGAACTGTGTCAAGAAGGAAGATCTTGCATTGCCTGGAATATCAGGCACCAGAATTTGTCATTTGTAAACAATATTATTCTTACAGGGCTTGCAGGTATCAGGAAATCTTTATCTCAAAGCTGCTGCAGGAAATGTTCAGGATTCAGTGGGTGGGTGCACTCTGACTGATGACATACTGGAAAAACTTACCTCCCTATGCTGGAAATTTAGGTCTTGAAAAGCCATAGGCAGCATGTTGCAAATGGCTCTTGCAGAAGTATAGTGTGAAAGATTGCATAAAAGTCTCTCCTGGGAATGAAGTGAAGTGGTATTTCAAATATAATACAATAAAAATTGAGTTCAGTGTCTGATCTTCTTTTACTGAGCTGACTATATTTGCTGTCTGACTTGCTATGTGGAAAAGATTACACTTTTCTTTCCCCCAACAATCTCATCTCTCTTTAATATTTTTTTTTCTGCTTGCAAACAGCCCAGTGTAGTATTTACCTATTTAAAAACCTAGGGAGAATGCTAGAGCATGGCTGCATTTAAAATCAGCATTTAAAATACAAGTTCTTGATTTATTAAGCAGAAGGAAGGTAGACTTTTAATGCTAATTCATCGAATGTATTACAAATTGTAATGCAGACTTGCAGAACAATTAAGACATAATTATTGAGAAGTGAAAGTCTGGCAATAAAACTTCTTTGAATTTTGCATTTTAAATACACAGAGTTGAATCTCGGAAATCTCTCTTTGGTAGAAATACTTGTGTGATAAAAGACAGTTCAATAAATGTCCCTTTATCCAAATGCATTTCCCAGATGATAGGGAAGATAAAATGATCAAGCCAGCCCAGAAGTGTTTTATTTGCAAGAATAAAGTGACTGTTGAATGAGGTTTGCAGAGCTGTACTGAGACTGCAGTCAGAGCTGACTGGGGGAGATGGAACCTGGGGCCAAAGCACACACAAAGCTCCTCTGGGTTCAGGTGGGAGTGGAAAATGTTCCTTTTGGTTGGAGGCACATCCCCTCATTGTAGGATTTGTTCCCTGTTTCTACTCGGGGACCTGTGTACACCATGAAGGACCAAGGCCCCCATGAGCCTTTACCTCCTGTTTGTGCCCAGCTGAATCAGCAGGATCACAGTGGGAGCTCGTCATGATTCCTGCAGCAGAGCTTGTCACAGGGCAGTAGATCACTGCCATGATGCACTGTTGGGTTTTTCTGGCACGAAGCAATTAATTCCTGATCAAGAACCCCAAGGACTGTCTTAAATCAAGGTACAGTAACATGTACAAAGCCTTTTACTCATCAAAGAGTACTTACAGGACTAAAATTTGGGCACCACACCCTTCCCTCCAAACCACAAACATCTTTGTGGCCAGAGATGCCAAGGTGTGTTTCCTCCCTGCTTCATTAAATTGGTCAGAAAATCTTACTCGGCCTCTCAGGAGAGGATCTGGGCATTATTGCTCAACAGCACCACTGAAAACACTGGCCCCAGGCACCGGAGTGAAGCAACTGGAAGTTGTTTTCACAACCTCAGTCTGTGCTTGCAGATGGCTTTGTGCAACAGTAGCTGTCCCAGGATGATAGGCATGATTTGTGTCTTATGTGCCTATAAACCTCTCAGTGGAAGGAGTTATTAATGATCACATCCCATCATTATCAGCAATCTGCTGGATGCTCAGTCCATTGCATTCAAGAGCCTCTTGGAAAAGGTGTAAAGCAGGAGCATAGTCGCTGTTGCATAATGAAATGATTATGTAATGAACGTGTAATTATGTAATGCATAAGTAACGTTGAATGTTGCCAAATGTTAACTGGATGAATCACTAGAGGGCAGATTATAATCCCTGCTGGGTCCTTCCCTGCTCGCTGCCTGTGGCACGGGGAGGCAACAGCTCCCAGCTGCAGGTGGGGAGCAGAGGGACAAACACCCAACCCTTCCCCAGGCAACCAGCAGAGAGCAGGGACAGGGACAGGGACAGGGACAGGGACAGGGACAGGGACAGGACACACAGCCTGAGCTCAGCCAGGGGGAGGCTGCATCCTTCTCTTGAGACAACGGGAACCACTCTGACTTTTAGCAGAAATATCATTTATTGCTCTTTCTGGAAGTATAAGAATGTGGCTTTTTATCTGATTTCCAATTTATGGCAGAATCAAAGTTCCAGTTGTTAATAGGAGCATTTGTGATGCTATGGCTCATTGTATGCCAACGTATTTAGAGGATCAAGTAATTTATGATCATTTTATAACCTCACAGGCAGTTAAATATGTACCATATCTCCTCCTTTTTAGTTTGTTTTTTCTTTGTCCCTTCAGAGTTTATGCAAACATATATATTAGTGTAAATTTTCCCCAGTAGCAATTTAAAAGAATCTATATTTTAAGCTCACCTGAAGCCCATACCCCACTTTTAGACTTGGTTTTGCTGTTGTCATAAAGCCATCCTTCCTATCCACAGCCAGAACAACCATGGGGGGATCTGCTGTGTGCTGTTCAACTGAAACAAACCAAAAAAGAGTTGAATGAAGTTTGAGATCAAGACAGTTCTCATCTTCTCCTCCAAACTGTGGCGTAAAGATAAAATCAGTAACGTTTCAATTCTTTGGATTTTTAAAGTAGAGAGAGACTAAATATAGACATGGAGGCCTCTCCCTCAACCTGCTGACCCTGAACCAAGTGACTGCAGGTTACACTGACAAGAGCCCCATTGTCCTTTTCATTAATCAAACCCACTGAGCCAGGTAAATCTTTAAACAAGATGAATGGGCAGCATTTTTAAAAAGTAAAATAATTCACTAGGCTTTGGATGTGTTTCTCTTTAATTAGTTTGATGAGCACAAAGTCTGAAGCCTTGTCAAACACCCAGTATTAACTTCTGGTGCTGACCTAGAAAAGGAGCGTTGCAGAGGTAAGAAAATGGGCCGGTGAAACTAAGTGAATAAGAGATCTTTTTTTGTGAAGGCCTTTTGCCAGATGAAAAGAATCATTACCACAATGATACTTCTAATTATACTGTCATTAGGGTACTAGTGCAGGTTCCTGTGGTGCATGAAGCTTTCCCTCTTTCAACAACTTGATCCAAAAAGGGTAAAATACAGGTATTAACCCTTTCACTGGGAGTATCCACAGCTGGATATTTACACAAGCTGAAAGAACATATTTTATTTCATGGTCAAGTCATAATATCGTTGATGTTTCTGGAAAATTCACAAGGGTATTTTTTAGGTTTTTTGTTTTAAATTCAAGTAGTAAACAGTACTGAAGAGTAAATTACCTGGCCACTGTGCATTCTTGCCAGAGGCCAAAGATGAAGAAATGATGACGTGTGCTTCTCAAAGTAGCTGAAAGGGAACAAAAATGTGCTTTATGGTTGATCTAATTGTTGACCGAGTGGAAAATGTGAGGTGAAGGCTCTGGCACTGAGTTGTCCAAATCATTGAAAGGAGCCAAGAGCAGATGACACACTGGGCTGCAGACAACAGAGCTGTTCCAGGTCACTTGCAACTCCTGAAGCAGCTGTTTAATCTATGAGGTGAAAAACACTTGCTTTTTTTTTTATAACTTGCAATCTGCAGGTGATGCTGTAACATCACCTCAAGGCTTTCTCGTGACTTTGGAGGACTGGATGTTCGACCCCTGTATCCAAAATGGATACAAAATCACAAGCAGCTACAGCCCAAGGCGTTAAAAATTAGATTCTCTTGGATGTTTTCACCTGGTACTTAAATGGTCCTAGACTTTGGATCCCAGATCCAAGCTGACTCAACATCCTTGTCTAAAACTTGCTCTGTCCAGGGCAAACAGTGGATTCCTCACTGTTCTGGATGGATTTTAGCTCACGTTTTGTTCTTCAGGAGCAGATGGGAGGACCATAGCCTGTTCTGGCAGCATGGAACAAAATCATTTCATCTTCAGGGTGACCAGAGCAGGGGATTGAACGTTTTTAGTTGCACATATACAGAGTCACTCAGAGTGTTGGGTAGGTTGGAGCTCTGCCATCAGATGTTCCCCAGTAAGGGGCTGCTCCAGGACATCCAAAATCAGAAGCCTTTCATCAGAGCAAAGGGAGAGATGCCTAGAGGGAGGAATCTTGGAGCTCTGAACTATCCCTGAGGCGGATGTCCTAAATGGTGGGAGAAACGAGAGTTTCCAGTAAGAAGGAATTGAGCAAGGCCAGCAGATCAGAAATCTCATCAGCAAAACACATAAAGGCAAAAGGAGAATGGGCAACCAGGAAGGGAGAGAAATTTCCCCAAAATGGGGGAGAAATATCACTTTTCCTGCATCCCTGACTTCTTGTGATGCTCAGCCAGGGACGCTGCAGTTCCTTGATACAGCTCATGGCATTTTAAAGTGAGGATGTGGCCACGGAGGTTTTGTGAATTCCAAAAGCTTCTCTTTGATGAATAAGTAGTTATTAGCTCTTTTGAGACTGGGTACCATTTGGATAATTGGTGAGTGGACTGTGACCTGAAGTACTGATAAACTGGAGGGAAATAATTCAGAATTCCTTTCCATTTTACTCCATACTGCTTTTGTTTCATGTTCACACAACTCAATCTAAAACATGAATCGTTGTTTTCACAAGAGAAATCATAATAGACATAATTTGAAGGGAAAAAAAGTAGTAATACTTGTTAATATGGGCAGAATTCAATTAATAAAATACCAAACCACATACTGTGGCTGATTTATTTCTAAAATATCCTTTTTTCTATTTTAATAGGCAAATATGTTGTCTGTTGTGGTCAGCCTTTTAAAGACAGCAGAGTTTATCCCTTCTGCCCTGTTTTTTTTAGTCTTTCCCATCATCCATGACTTGAAAACAACGGGCCTGATCCTGTTTGCCTAAAACTGGTGGGAGTTCTGTTTAAAATCACGTGTGGCTTCATTTATGAGAGTAAAGCAGCACTGATTTATGTGATGTTGCAACATTGCCTGGCATGTACAGAAAAGACATCTTTTCAAGAAACATTAAAAGAATAAAAAATCTGGGAAACTCACTCCAGTTCTAGCCTTTAGTAAACAGATTTCCAAGCGGAGGAATTGCAATGCTGCATTCGCCATGAACTGCAAAATGACCTCAGTTATCTCCTGTCTGGTCATTTGTTCCTTTTTAGTTAATAAGTACAAAATGTTTTCAAATTTCTTAGGCAGCGTTCGTCTTTGTCAACATTTTTATGGGCCCTCTACTGTGTATAATCTCTCCACAAAAATAGAGTTTAATGAAGAATACTCATATTTTTAGAACGTTCGTATTACACCTGTTTTGCTGATGCTTGTAGATTTTTTGGGTGATTTTACTCTAACTTTTTAAGTGAAAAGGAGATATGAAACTTATTTTTAACATAATTAGAAACCTAAAATGGAAGTTTGCTCACTGAAAACTATATCTCGGAGTTCTTTTGCAATACAAGTTAATTAACTGGATTTAGATATTTGCAAGATGATATATTTAATGGGATTACTGCTCATATAATGTTCTCAGTGACTGATCTGGAATCCAAGCTCAGGGAACGCAGTACTGAATTTCCAGCTCTTTGAGAGTTAATGTTGTGTTAAGAGAAAGTACAATTTGAACCTCATTGTTGATGAATGGGGAGGTTATTCTGGTGAAATGGAGCCGGTGCCTACAAGGGCTGCACGAGGCAGATGCGGGAGCAGGAGCGCGCGGGGAGCGACATTCCTGCCGGGGCTGGGGCCACGGCGACACCCACACCTGAACTCCTGGCAAGTTCAAGGCAATCGCAGATCTCATCCCAGCATAATGGCCCTTTATTCGGCCCCTGTCTCCCAGGTAGGATCAATTAGATGCTCTGGTCTGCGGGCTCAAAAAGCAAACGCTCGTGTTTTCGTTCGCGCTCAGGAACGAAAATGAAGATGCTTTCCTTTGCTGCCCGCCGTGGTTGGAAACTGCTGTTATTTCATTCTTTCAAAATATTGTCTTTTCAATTAAAAAAAAAAGAAAAAGAAAAAAGGTTGCCCCTTTTCCAAGTTAAATGATAGCTTGCTCTGGGGAAAAAAAAAAAAATTACAGTAGACCTGACAAAGAATATTTCCATGTGCCAATATATCCCACATTAGTGTCTATCTTCTTTTTAAGGCAAATATATTTCTGTGTGTCAATTTGGTTCACTACAGTGTAAGAGTTTTGCTCACAGCACAGGATTTCTCTAATGAATATGATAATTTAAATCTCATGATCAGAGTACTACTTTTTAAAGAAATTTGACCATTTTTTGTTTAAGTGCTATTAAGTGTTTCAATATTAGCTCAGTCAAATAACTGTTAGATTGGGGAATCTCATTTTAGTGGATGGCTGTGTAGCTCTACAGTTCTTTTATATTGTAATAGTTCTAAAAAGTAATTCATAAGTAAAATGATAATTCATGTCTAACCAGCATCGATTTTAAAATTTAACCAGTGTTCAAAAGCTCCAGAGAATTCAAATATCCCAACATTTTTATTTGTGAGACTGATTTTAATTTTAAATTTTGCTCAAATGAAGTCTAAAAGAATTAACTGGATAAGATCATTCAGTTCACAGTGGCTCACCAGTGCCCATGCTGGAATGCAGACAAAAATCCCACAAAGAGAGGGAGATGCACACCTGCATTTTCCCCACGTCAGAGGCAAAATACCATTGGAAATTATGTGGTTTTGGTTTGTTTATGTTTATTTTT
The DNA here is from genome assembly GCA_008694505.1 of Cyanoderma ruficeps. Classification (NCBI taxonomy): domain Eukaryota; kingdom Metazoa; phylum Chordata; class Aves; order Passeriformes; family Timaliidae; genus Cyanoderma; species Cyanoderma ruficeps. The sequence continues at coordinate 24,321,172 of VZDJ01000116.1, read as the reverse complement.
TCACCAGTTTTAGCTAATTTCGTATTACGTATTTTGCCTGTGACATAAAAGGCTTGGTTTGGACGTGGTTATGTGCTCTGGTCAGAGGGTTTCAGTGGCACAGATGAGAAACAGAGTGAATTTACCTCACTTTGTAAAGTCAAAAGTGAGCGGTCGACCAGAGTCGTGCCAAGGCAACCTTGAAGTCTGCAGTTCTACATGTAGATTATTAGGTTATGAGTGTTCCATTCTAAGCATTTTAGTACTTGAATAAACAGCCCTTATTAAGCTAAATTTAGACCCGTTCTATTTATGAATGCACGAAAATAGGCCTGTTTATTTTTCCCGATTTGTCTGTAGTCAAGACAACTGTGAATTGGGCCCTGTAATACAGGGCAATCACTAAACAGACCACAATAAATCAATAGCTTACAGAAACCTCTTAAAATACTCTAAGCTCATATATTTATGAAGAGTTGGGGATCTTAAAATATGATATTTTGGGATTTACCAGCAGAGGAATTTGAATTGTGCCATTGAATTCCTGTCCTGCAGCATGATGTTCTTACTGCTAGGGAGGGCTTTCCCTGATGCAAGCACAGATACTGCATTCCCTTGACTGAACACCAATGCCACTGTATGAGGGAGAATTCACGAGCTGAAAAGGAGTTTTTTCTCAGTTCTTCAATTTATCTTCAAATTGTCCCTTGCATATCGTCGCTGGAGGCATCATAGGGGGGAAAAAAATCACTCAACAGCTTGTTTCCATGTGACAAAATTCACCTTGTGAGTTTAAAAAGAGAGGGTTTCCAAAAGGCAGCTGGTTGTGGAAACAGCACAGCAATCTTGCACATCCAGGAGTGGCATTTTCAGGGAAAATATGGAGCATAAAGAACATTTCGGGTGGGCAGGGATCAGTGAATCAACTGCCGTTTGTCGAGGGCTCTGAAAAAGCCCTTGTGGGGTTTTACTTTGGATCTCGGTATGTGGAATTAGTGTTCTCCAGGATGGAGTTACAGCCACAGGCACAGATAGCAGGGAGATAATGAACTAATGCTGGGGAAAAGAAGGTGGTTTGACCAAGGAATGTGAATGAACAAGGCCAGGGACAGCAGGTCTGGTTTGACAGCGCTGATACCGGATGTGCTTGGGGAGTTTCTATCAGCTCAAACTAATACAGTTACTTGGGCAGGGTTATAATAGCAGGGAACAACTTATTGCAATCAAGTCCCATTAATTTGAATAGTCCATTGTTAAAGAGAAATGTAAAATGACATCAGGCTGGAGGAGCTTTTAAGAGACCTCGTGCAAGATATGCTCTCTCAGAACACACCATTTATCAGAGCTGAAGTGCTTTGCAAAGTCGGGTGTTGCCAGAATGTCTGAAAATGTTGTGACAGTATGAAAATATATCTATTGGAATGAACTGATGATGCTGTTTTGTCTTTTCACTTTCACTTTTAATTCGTTGTTCTTCAGTATCCCGTTCCATTGCAAGTTGAACTGAAGCTAAATCTAACAAAACATTTGTGTCTGAATTAGTGTAATAATCCTTCATTTACAGAAAAAACCAGTAATTTTGAGCACATCTTGAAGCATTTATTTTGCAACTTTCTTCTATCTTCCATCTTCCATCCACCGATAAGTGAGAAAAATACAGAGTTGTGCTATTGTAACGGCAATATCTGAGAGCACAAAAAAAAAAAAAAAAAAAT
>VZDJ01000116.1:24248955-24318447 GCA_008694505.1 Cyanoderma ruficeps | reverse complement strand
TTATTCTTATTCTTATTCTTATTCTTATTCTTATTCTTATTCTTATTCTTATTCTTATTCTTATTCTTATTCTTATTCTTCTTAATTTGTTGGTTTTCCTCTTCCTTTTTTTTTCCTTTTGTTTTGTAACCCAGCAAAATTACTTTCCAAGCTAAGCCAAGTGAAGAAAACAAATTCTGCCCAGTAACAATCCTCAAATGAGGATCACTCAGCAAGAAATGCATAAAGAATCAGATTGTCATTCAGTTTGGGCTCTCAACTTATTAAAAGAATTAAGGAGAGGCAACTGCTTGTGACTCTTAATGTTTTACAAAACAAAATTTTGGGAATCTGTTCACAGACCTGAAAAATTTATCTGTAGTAGTACTTGTTTTGAATGTGTCAAATAGTAAATTTGGATTACTCTGTCAATAACCAATAAATAAAATATAGTGAACAAGAAATGAGGGTTAGTCTGAGTAGCACTGGTAAAACATGTTTAAACTGAAATGTTTAATTCTTAAGAGGTAACAGCATAGAAGTATTTAGCAGGTCTAAAAAGGTACTGCTATTGTAAATAATCCTGAAGTCTTGGGCTTCAGCGTTTCCATTTAAAAAAAAGTGTTAAATGTGATGAAATTATTAAACTGATTGGTTCTAATTGACCTTAGATCTTAGAGGGGAAGATATGTTAGGGAAAGAGAGGTCCTAAATTTACCTCCTGGGTGCTGCTGGGCCTGATTATGTTTCACATACACAATTGTGGTTTTCTGATTTAGGCTTGCAGTGCAAAAAAAAAAAAAAATCTTATTTTTGTCTGGTGGCTCACAAAACTTGCACAAACAAGACTTTCATGTGTGTGAAACTGCCAAAGTGGAGCCAGGGTCGGAACTCTCAAGGGGCTGAATATTGAGCAAAAGAGAGAAATGAAACAGCTGAGTTACTACACTGAGAGACATATGTGGTACATTTACACATTTACCAACATTCAAAAGATTTCCTGATATGTAGCTGCTCACTTGAAAAATTATGTATGTGGTTGTCTGGAGTTGCACCAGAGCTGCAGGACCTATTTTGGCTTCTCAGGCGAATTATACAGAGTTGCAATGCACTTTATAAATGAGTATTTATCCCTTAGAGAGAAACGTTCTTGGAGGAGCTCTGACAGCCTAGTGGGGGCATAAAAAGTCCTTTGAAAACTGTTTGCATGTATTTGCCCAGGACTGCAAAGCAGGCTCTCTGAAGTATTTTTATTATGCTTCGTGTTAAAAAACCCCAAGAAATTATCTTGAAGCAACAATAATGTTGTTGCACCTAGTAAAGGCAAGAAATTCAAGGTTATAGCTGACACTGATCCTAATTGATTGAGCTGAGAGCTCCTTACTCCAATCAACCACTTCCACTTCAATCATCTGAAATCTTTTATTTCAGCGAATAAGGTGTTAATTAAATTAATGAAATTAAATTGATCAGCCATCTCCCCTCACATATCCTCCTGTGTGTCCTCTCCGCTCCTGGAGAATTAAACAGACAGCAAACAGTCCTTCCTGATGAAAGATTGTCTTTTCCATGGCAGAAAGCATAAACATTTCCTCTGAATTCAGGAGAATGAGATGGATTTAATAGTAGTATCTTTGCAGAGATTTTGAGCCTTTATCCTGGAGAGCTCTGTATGGTGGTAGGAAGTAACTAGGACTGCAGAACTCTTCTCCCATTTCATTTTCCCAGGTGTATTTATTTGATCAGTGTTTCATATTTAAATATGCAGCGTGTGTTTTACGTTGAGAGAAAACTGTGCTATTAAACGATGGCAGGAGAAAACTGGAGTCAGAAACAAAGGAAACAAATATACTTGAACTATGCTGCAGACAGCATGAAAGAAAGTGTCTATAAATACACACAGAAATGAGTCTGTCTAAAAAGTGCATTGAGGGTTGATGCAAACGTCACTGACACCGAAGGAAATTGCTCACACTGGTTGTGGGTGAACACTGGAGTACAGGTACCACCAGCACCAGCTCCAGTTGGTGATTTCCATCCCCATCCCCATCCCTCCTGCTGTCCCCTGCTGCAGCAGGACTCTCCAGCCTGGTTTGGAAACTCACTGAAATCTCTTTGGTAAGAGACAGGGGAGGCTCTGGAGCACCTTCAGCAGAGCCAATGCTCTGACTCCTGGAAATGTCTCCCCTGGATTGTACCAGGGGCAGTTGGCCAGAACAAGGGTTCACCCTCCTGGGGAGTGCTCCCAAGTGGAGCAGATGAGGCTTCCACCTTTCTGTGCCTCCATCCTCTCTCCCTGTCCCCTCCTCCTCCACTGACTTTTCTCTGGGGTGAAGATGGCACAGGAACCTTCTCTAATCGTGCCCCATCTCGTTCCGAATGGACAGTTGTGTGTTGTTTTCTGTATCCTTCCTATCTATCCTTGCTCCTTTTCTTTCAGGTTGCTGTATTTGTTGCTATCACGTGGAGTTTTTTTCCCATAAATATTCTCTTTCAGCTCTTGATTCCTCTTTTTGTTACCAGAGACATCCATTCTGCCCCTTCTCACAGCAATCTCATGACCTTCGGGTAATATACAGCACCAAAATAGGTGAAGTCCTTTCTCTTTCCCCAGCCAGCACCCAGTTTCCAGCCCTGCTAATGCTGTGTGCCCAGGGCCAAGTTAAGATGAGTTCCACAGAAAAGATATTCCTTTCTCTTTGGTAATTTAAGATGGAGACTGAGAGCCAAGGGTGCAATACTTGGAGAATAACTCTTCGTGTAACAAATCCAGTTTGACCGTGAGGAGCGCAGAGTAACCTCCCAGCATTTTGTCAGATACTCAAAAGTATCCTGAAAGGGTGGAAATTATGCTTCTGTAATCAAAGTCCTAAAATACAAGCAGCTGACTTTTTTCCTCTTTTTTTTTCTTCGCTTTGTCCATCAAAGGTACAAATAAACAAAAACTGATTTAATGGCTGAGTGGCGTGACTCTGCTTCTTGCTTTTAATACAATTGAAATTAAACCCCAGAAACAAGTTAAAAGAGGAAGGTCTGAGGCTCACCATCTCATGGCTACAAACATCAAATCTCCCCTGAGGATGGAATTTTCACCACGTGAGAAATCCTGAAATTCCAGAACTGAAACACATCACTGAAACACCAGTCCTGTCACTGCAAACTTCCACCCAGGTGTGTGGTCATACCTGCTTTTGGCCAAACTTTGTGTCCAAAGTCATTTTCTTTCACCAGGAAACATAATTTTTTCCAGTATACTGCTAGAGGATCGGGTCTCCATATATTTACATCTGTTTTGCCATTTTTAATAATCCAGAAATGCAAGTCAGTCCAAGGGAAAACTTCATTTAAAAATCTAACAGCTTTAAATGTTTGGGGTTGTTTTTTGTTTTTACCTGGCTAGAAGTGTATGGATTTTTTAAAGTCCAAAAATGTATTTTGCCATTTTAGATAAAATTCCAGCTGTTGAAATGAAATGAGAGAGGGAAGGCTCCATTTTTTAGCTGTCTTGCCCACCAAGCAGTCACCAAATGATGGGAGGTCCTATCATGACAGCTCCATGTGTCACCACTGGTGATGTGTTAGTAAATACCACATTCATGCTCTTTTTAATTGCCTAAGAATATCCAAGAGGAAATGATGGAAATGATGCTCAGCCCTGAACTTAGCTTCACATTGTGGAAGAATAAAAATTAAAGCTCACCTAAACATAGAGGAAATGCAGCCAATCACAGCTGAAGGATTAGTAAAAAGTGTTAAAAATATTATATGAAAGTTCTAATTACACAGAAAAAATTATAAAATGCCCAGTAATTACAGTATATTGATTCCATTTTTTTTCTTGAAATGCTAAAACTATTTCAACACACACAGAATCAATAAACATAATTAAAATATGAGCTCATCAAAACAGTAATTAAATGTACTTAACAGCTTTTGTGGCTTTTCTCCATATGGGTACTGTGGGAGTGTGAATCTGGCTTGCTAGATAAATGTAACAAAATAAAGTGAAAGCCTGGGAAAAGATTACTGTGGTATCATAAGCAAGTACAATAAAGTCTAGCTATATAATAAGTCCCAATAAATCAAAAAGTTGACAAAGGAAGCAGTGTTTACAGTTATTAGAGAGAAATTCTGGAGATTTATGGGATTAACACTATCATGGACTTAATACAGAAGCCAAATCAAATCTTTTTTTTTTTTTCCCCATCATTAGAGCTATCTTACCAGAAGATTTTCCGCACAATGGAAGGTGTTTGGAAACTCTTTGGGCTCTCTGGTTTTGGTGACAAATCTCTTGACAGCTGTCATTCAGGGGGCAGCTCAGCTCCAGGACCTGCTGCAGCTGCTTGGAGCTGCCCTGTGGAGCAGCAAATCTCTCTCCAGAGATTAGATAAAACAGCACGACTGCCAAGCAAGAAAGGACATCAGGTGCTCAAAGCAGAGTGTGTGGATGCTTCTCCACCCTTCTCCCTCCCTCCTCCCTGGGCACATGTGCAGTGTCATAAATAATACGGAAAAATCAGTGGGCAGCGCTTTGGAGAGAAAATATTGCACAGCTCTAGGGTGGATTCCTTCAGGAAACACTGTGGGTGCCTGAGGGCTGGGCAGCTGCTCCTCCTGCCTTTCCTGGAGCCCTCACAGCTCTCCCTGCCACGTCCTTGGAGATTCTTGGGCAGTTTGGCATTTCAATGCCATTTTTGCGTCGCTGTCGGGACAGGCACGTGGGGATCACATGCAGTGTGTGCGTCTTCCTGGATTGCAAAAATGTTTGCAGAAATATTAAGGGAAGCCTTACCACCGAGGTAGACGTTATGCAGCCAAAAAATAAAGAAAAACATTACAAGTGTGATGATGTGGTGACACACCATCACTGCAAATTTAAAAAAAGTGGCATAGCTGTGTGTTTCTAGAGCCCAGTGCACGGGCAGTATTGATGACATTGGCTGTGCAAATAAACTTATTGCTGCCTCCTGTTTTCCCCAGCCACCTCTTGACCTGGCAGCACAAGTACATTTCACACTGTGATACGTTGCAGAGATAGTCACAATTTCCTCAGCAGCTTGTGGCCACCAGCAGACCTCACAGCTTAGTGTTTTAAAAAATGGGAACATTCATTTTAAAAGCTTTGTTTAAATCCACTCCCAAATCCCTAAAGCCAAATAAACTCAGAGAAAGGAGTAAGACATGCATTACAATTCCTTACACACTTTTCCAGAAGCAATCACTGGTGCTTTTTCTCAGGCCTCTCCATACAAAGTGGTTCCTCCTGTGCCACTCCACTGGCTGAGAAGAAAAAAAACAAAACTGCTTTAGGTTGGTGAAGCAGAGCAAAAAGGTTAATAATTCGTTTAAGTTAGGAATTCCTGCAAGAAACAGGAAGATTGGATAGCTAAATAGGTGTTGTTAAGGAAGGAATCCTATTTCAGTTGGACATTCCCTGTCTGTACCTTCCCTTCCTCCTGGAGCAAGGCAGAGGGAACAGGGGCAGGTGGCACAGCAGATCTCTGTCCCCGTCCCATCATTGAGTGTCAGCACCCCTCAGGAAGGCAGGAGGATATGGCTGCTTGGATATTTGCTGCCATCAGCCCCCTCTCACTGGCAAGATTTCTTTCTACCTTTGTCATTCTTTACAGATACTAAAAAAAAATAAATCTTTTTCTTTCAATGATTCACTTTCCCCCCCGCCTTTACTCTTGAGAGCAAATAATCTGTCTACAAATAAGACATGGGCCTCAACTCCTGAAATTCCAGTGTCACTTTTTAAAGCTTTGCATAGGACTCAAATGGTGAGAATAGAATTAGTGGTATTCTCTAATGAGAGAATTACATTGTATTTAGTTCATTTTTTTCATCACATAAGCTAATGAAAAGGTCACCTTTTTTCCCCAGCTAAATCTAGTCGCTCTGCAGATTAATACAGAAATGTAGAGCTCCCACAACACAAGTATTTACAAAAATTATAAATCTTCCAAAATCCTGTTTTCAAAATAAAGCACTAAGTTTCTTGACTGCTGTTTTAAAATTAGTCAACACACATCTGCCTTTAGCCAACTTCAGAGTTTCTGCTTTTACCCTTGAAAAATGAGGTACAATGATGTCTCACTGGGCCTTCATGTAAATTGTTTCCTGATTTTAACTGGGTGTACCATCCTACTGCCTCTTCAGGATGGTGCTACAAATTTATTAGACTCTGCATCCAGTTTCCACATCTTGTATTATGTTGCCAAGTAGGAGACAAAATGTCTAGTAATTAAGGCTGCTTTTAAAGTTCAAGATGGCCTTTTAAAAGGCCAAGATTGAAATGGAAGATTGAAGACAAAAATATCTTTTAAGAAAATGATTAAGAGAAAATGAAAATAAAAGGTTTATTTTAGACATGGCCTGAATATTGAGTTACAATGGATTTAAAATATTCAGCAGGCAATAATAGCTAGGAAACAAATATCTGGCAAATTAGGCACTGCATTCCCTAGCAGGGAGCTTCATCACCCTTAGAAATAAGTTTTGTAGGCACATTGATTTTATTTTGGCCACGACTCAGCCAGCTGGATATAAAAAATATATATTGCCATAGGAAAATCTGTTTGGTGGCCTTGGCTGTCTGAGGATCTATGAATGAGCAGTGAGTTTCAAGGTAGGAACTAAAATGTTAACTGAAAAGAAAAAACACACCCAAAAAAACTGAATCATGAGAGGGACACAGGAAGATATCAGGTCGATCTGCTGCCTTTAACCATTCATAATTCTGTTTAATTTTGCACAGCCCATGATGAGCTGGGCTGTGGACGGTGCTTCATCTGCAGAAGATGCAGATGTTGTGCCCACAGTGTGTTAGACTGAATTAGGCCGAGCTCTAGAAATTTTAATTTAGGTGTCTAATGGTGCCATTTTCCTTTGCAAGGAAATCTCTTTGGTGTGGCTGCAACTCTTATGTTACTGTGTGGTTTTATCCATTCTGCATCCTCTTGGCAGTTGAGAACGACCCATTCAGAGCTGCCAAACCCCTGCTTTTATAAAGGTTGGAGGCACATCTTCTATCAGTAGTTTTTAGCAAGGAAACGAAGTCAAATATTTAGATTCTGTAATACTGCAATGATTTGTTTGGCTAAAATTGCTAAAATTAACTTTTTGGTGCTCCTTAATTAGGCGGTTATATACCTTTTCATTAAATGAGTTTAAAAAATACTACAAGTTGTTATTAATTATTTGAAAAAAGATAAAGGTCAACTTTGGTGTCTTTTACATAGAACAGTAGGACCTGACTTCTGTCTGTCTTCCAGTGGTACTGGTGACCAGCATATATCTTAAAGCAAAAGTTTTAAATGTAGATTAATCTTGTGCTCAGCTTTTACTGGAGATGGAAGTGATGGAGAACAGGAAAGATGGAGAGGTCAAAAAATCCAGTGACTTTTTCTGGGGGTGAGTGGAAGTTTTTGTGGTACACTTGCTATTTTTTGACAGTCTGAAGAGAACCTGTTTAGGTATTGCCAAGCACAATGCCTTGTAGTAAAATATGTATTCTGTGGGGGTTTTTTTGAAACAATGAATTGTTTTATTTTCTCAGAAAGACTGAAACCTGACCCTTCTTCTTTCGGGTAAAAAGCCCCCTATTTTAGAGGGGGAAAATTGTAACATGTCAATAGACCTCTAACATTTGCAAAAAGTGAGCACATGCATAACGTTAATGTCTTATGAACCTGAGCACATGTGTAGCTCTAAACAGGCCCAAGTTTTGAACCTGAACTCTTGCAGCAGAACCTGCTCTCCCCAAATTCTGCACAAACATGTGCTCCTCCGTGCATGGCTGGTCCCATTGGCGTCAAAGACACTACTCATGGGAGTAAAGTTACTCATGCATTTAAGTGCTCACTGGATTCCGGCCAAAATCTTAATCTTTTCCATTTAATACCCTTTTCCTAAACTGATAACAGTCTTCGAGTTTTCAGTATCATGTGCAGCAGTTTAAATAATGTAGAACCGAAGGGGAAAAAAAAGTGAAATAACAGTATTGTAACTTAAGGAGTATCATGAGATAAACAGCATAACACAGGCACGGTTTTAATAGGAGTGAGCAGTTATCTCCAAGGCAGCCGTATGTCCCTGCTCTGAAGGCAATTCATGTCTCTCAAGGTCTGAAAAAGGCAGCCTGGGAGGAGGGGCAGCTTTGAAAAGGCAGGTACAAAATGTCGGTGCAAAACAAAGTGTAAAAGAGCATATTTTGTCTGAATGGAAGAGCTCAAACTAAACTTGTGCTGCTCTTGACGCTCAGGACAACAGGCAAAAAAAAAATCCCAGAAAATGTACAGAATTTTGGCAAAAAAACCACATAAATTTGACTTTGACTGCTGGGGATGTTTCAAATTATTTTGATTTTCCATCAGTGTTGGGGGTTTCCAACCTATTCCAGTTCTTGCACTATTATCTTATGATCTTGCCTTTCTTTTTATTGCAGATGAGCTCTGAATGACCCTGCTAACCTCCATTAGAAGTAGTTCATTCTTTCTCCCATGAAATCCTAAGAACAATACTGCTTGTGCAAGGGGATATTCCGTTTTCTTAAAGGTGTTTGGTTGGGTATCGGTATGTAAACACCGTTCACATGCGTGTAAGAGTAGACAAAGAGCAGAGCAGGTTCGTGTGGCTTTTATTTCTTTTGTCTTGACTTCATGAGAAGAGATGTGGAAGAGCTGCCCTCTGTGGAATGGGCAAGATTTGCTGGGAGTTACAAAACTTCCCTGGCCTTGAAGATTGGAGAGTTTTTTAACCTCATCCTGCAGCTTCCGAGGGTCTTTGAATCACACCAAGCTTCTTCTACAGACAAAGGCCTCAAATTTTGCTGGATATTTTTCTTCGGGAGGAGTCTGGAGAAAGAGGGATTTGGTGGCTCAGAGAAATCTACCCCCAGTAACAATCAGAGATGGAGTTTCGTAAGGACTGATGGCTTTTTGCCCAGAAATGCTTCACTGATGTAGCCCAGACTGGGACTTTTCCCAAAGGAAAAAGAGCAGGAGCAAACAGAGGGGGAGGAGACAGAGAAGAAATAGGGGGGTGCAATCTAGTCCTCTTTGTATTTTTTCTTGAGAATCAAATCAAGTTTCTCCCTGGGTTTTACTCAAGGAGGAAAGGGGAAAAGTAAGACATGAGAGTAAGATGCTGGCTGTAATCATTATGACAGAAGTTTTGCAATTTTATCATCATGAATTATCTGCATCAACAATAATGATACATCTTCAGGTGGAGAGAACTTGAGTGTATGTTTTGAACTTGTGAGCCGTATGAAAATATTTAGGTTTATGAAGTATGAAATGGATATATCACCTTTTAAAAACATATTTGCGTTATTGTGCTGCAGAATTTTCCAGTAGGTTACTTTTTTGTAGTCACATCCTAAAGTATATTTTTAAAGAATATATATCTGAAGAGCTTCTCTCTGAACAAACCTGGAACTACTGAAGTTTGAGGATAGATAATGCAAGTGAGGAAAAATATGGTTAAAAGTGACCGTGCAGATGAGAATTTTCCTTATCCTGGTGAAAAAAAATGGGTGAAAATCCCAGGAAAATAGGTGTGGTGAAAATAGTCTCTGGGGGTAAATTCTGCCTTATACATATGCCATGTTACTGCACAAGCCAAAGTGAATTTTAGTCAACAATATCTCTGCTAGATTTGGTATCAGACCTGCCTGTGTAAGGGAGAAGAGTGCTGAGATCCTATAATATCCCAAAAGTGTTAGAAAATTGGTATAAATACAGGAATTCAACACCAGAAATAAGATACTGACCTAATCAGCGAAAAGAGCATCAAAATCAGTCTTCATGCTAAAGCTTTAAGAGTCTGGCATATCAAACAGAGCATGAATATCTTCGGGAATATGCCAGCAGCTAATTGATTTAAGGAATCTGGCTGTATGTAGAGACCATTACTCATAGATATCACGTTTTTCTGCCTCACAAATTATCTTCAGTGCTCGTGGTGTCTGCTCAAGGAAAAGTTTATTTTCATTCAGTCTTTTCTTTCCCCCTGACCTCAAAGGACTAATTAACCAAGTATTAGCATGTTTCTAAAATATGACTGAATTCATCTTCTTAAGAAAGTGTACTGAAGAATGTAGCCTATTATTAGAAATGACAGGATGTATACAGGGCCATATGTTTTCAAAGGGTTTTCTGTCACTGTTAATCAAAATGTTGGAGAACTTATGAACATACTGAGCAGCACATCAACCACATGGATAATGTCTCCCCTTTAATAGTGAGAATTTGAATTAATAATAAACACTGGAGAATAGCCTAAAATGAGACAGAAACAATAATATTAAGACCAGCGAAGGCTTAATATGGCATCAGCCTGAAGACTCCTGGGTATTTCTTAAAAAAAATCTATTGTGTATTAAATCCTGGTCATGGAACTACATTCATTCATTCATTTTTCTTAGTTTAGCTTGGAAAGGTAACTCCAAAGATGCAGTTTTTGCAGTATTACTGGGTTTGTAGAGGACAGGCTTTGGCTCCTGGAGCATGCTGTAACATGCATCAGCATCCCTTGCTTGTCTAACTGTAGATGGAGATTCCTTATTGCAGACTATTTGTTACTGAAAAGGCACCAGAACATTTGTTTGGTGACACACACGTGCACAAATCATTTCATGGGCTACACAAACAGCTGCAGGGAAAAAAGAATAAGAGGCTAAGTTTGCTAACCCTGGAAAATGGATTGATGCTATATTATTTTGAATAAACTTCCAAAGTTTCAACTTGACGAAATTACCTGCTTTTAAACATCATGAACTCTCTGAACTAAGTGTTAAAAAATCTGCTTGAGAGTAAATTAATGTTTCATGGGCCATTATCTGCTTCTGCATCTCTGACAGGAGTGTATGAGAGATGAATCCATCAAAAATGAAAGAAGTATATAGTTATTGTGTAAACTAAGAAGTCTCACCTTGCGGTTTCCTGTGAGGCCACAATCACATGCATGATTCCAACTGGCTGACTGACAGTCATTTCAACTGATTTTGAAAATCAAGACTTTTTGACTGAAGGCAGGTCAGCAGCCAGAGCTGAGTCAGGACCAGGACAGGGCTCCATTCCCTGCTCTGGTTATTGGGAATTCTCCCTCCACTCTGGGAGTTGTACCTGCTCCTTGGCATTACTCAGAGCTGCTGGGAGCCACTGAACACCAGTGGAACAAATACAGGAATTCACTGCTTCACCAGGAGACACCAGGGGGGTCTGAGTGTGTTACTCCACCACCTCCAGACCCCCAGCCTTGGCCCCTGGCCCCCCCCAGTCTGCCCCCAAAGGTTGCACCTCTGCCTCAGCTGGGGACAGGATCTCAGTCCCTCTCAACTGGTAAGGTTTTATTTTCAGAGAGACCAGTCCTGGTTTATTTTGCCCTCAGTTAAATGCAAAGTTCCATTTAGATCTCTGACTACTCTCCCTGTGACACAAAGCCTTGAGCTGCTGATAACACAATCCAGCCTCGCCAGGGTGAGGACCTGAATCCTCTAACAGAGAGAGGGACCAGAGGAAATGCAGCTTTAAGTTTTAGAAGCCTTAAATTGAGATATCCCTATTATATGGTGGTGGGTTCAACAAAACACCACAAACTGCAGCCTCTCTTTCTGGAGGAGCAACACATATCTCCTTCACGTGTTTCATTTTTTTTCAGACAATCATATAATCATATAGTTTTTAAGGTTAGCAGGGTCTCTTAAAGGGCATCTAATCCAACCACCATAGGCAGGGAGATTTTCCACTAGACCAGGTTCCTGAGAGCTCCATCCAACCTGACCTTCAACACTTCCAGGGATGGGGCATCCACCACTCTGCAGACAAACTGTGCCAATATCACCCACATTGCTTCTATACCCGAGTTTTAATTGGCAGGCACAAAACTCAAAGGACTTTGTTACATTTTAGGAGACACTTGTCTGGTTCTTTTGCTCATGTTGGGCAGCAGGCACAGGCAGCAGCAGCATCTGAACACTCCTGAGGCCAGGCCAACATCCCTGCTTGGTACAAACCTTCCGCTGCTCTCCCCAGGCTGCGCCAGTTATGGTGGAGATTCTGCAGAGCTTACGAATCTTCACAGATGCCTGTTCTCTGGTGAGTCCCATGAGCCCTCACATACTTGAAATACTTTACTTCTGCCACACAAACTACAAGAAAGAGTCCCAAAAACTGGCATGTAGCTCCCAGCAGCCTTCTGTCAAGCAGATGTTCGGCTGTAGGAGTGTTGTGTGAGGCATTGTGCTGATACTGAAACTGATTCCTCTTGCCTGCAAATCACAAGAGGAGGTGTTAAAACCTAAATAAATAAATAAAATATAAGCACTGGCTGAAAGGGAGAAGGGGTGGGGGGAGGAAAGATGCTTGCTAGAACTTCCAGGCACCCTGGCAATTAGTCTCACGATGGCATAATCCTGATGAGCTTTCACATCTGCTATTACATTTGGTACACAGTGTTTGTTAGCATTTTACTCCATCTGCTTCCATACAACCTCCATCAGCTGAAGGAGGATACGGTTACTCCAGTCATTAAATGTTGATGATCTCTGTTGTTAGTGGTAGGTATCTGTTACATTAACTGTTACTTTTCCTCCTCACCCTTGGAAATAATGCCTCTTCCCTCCCCAGCATCCAGGCATTTGCCAATAATAATAAAACGACTGTTCTTTATGAAGATGTTGACACCAGCATGACTTGCAAGTTCTGTGAAATATGTCGGTTAGTCTGAATGGAATGAACAAAGTCTTTCCTATTATGGCATTCAAATCTTTAAATGCATTAACTTCTAAGATTTACAGATCAACTATCTCCCATTGGAAGGGATATCTCTTGTTTTTACACAAAATCTATTCCTCTTCTAAAAGGAAGTCGTGTGCTTTCATTTTCCTTAGAGCCATTTAGTTACAGATTTAAGTGGATAAATATACTTGACATTCTTTGCCTTTCCATTTCCCTTTTGCCAGCAATGCCAAACAGACTATGAAAAAGAGAATTAATTCATTATCCCAATGAATATCCATGATGTTTTCTAAGCTTCTGATTCTTGGACTGCAGGTCATTAGCAATCATTAATTTTTAAAGCTGCAGATGATGTCCTCCGAAGCAGAGACCACATGAAATAAACAGATCTATTCCTGTGGTACTGGGATGAAGTTTGGGAAGAGGTAAGTGTATGGTAAAGCAGAATTTTGGCTGTGCAGAGGTCTTTGACACAGAGAGAGGCAGTGCTCCCCTCCAAGCAGCTGCTTTTCTGCACGGCAGAACACGGCAGCGTGAGAGGCACCTCTGCTGCTCTAAGGGCAGACAACGTGTTCTGCATCCTTCTACTTCTGCATCCTTCTACTTCTGCATCCAAGTGATTGTTACCTTTTACTCAGCTTTTGCTCAGTCTCAAAAGGTCAGAGAGAGCCTAAATCTGCCGGCAAGAGGTCCTGCCTGAAACACTTTTTGCTGCGTTTGAGTGTAAAACATTCTGTGGTTTTCCTTTTTCCTTCCTAAAAAGTCCACGTACTTCTCCACTTTTAAGAGTTAAACACTCCTGTACTGCCCCAAAAGTGACTTTCCTTTGATGTTCCCACATGAGGATTAGCCCATATTAATATGTAGTGCTGCTAACCTGGGGAAAGCTAGGAAAGCTCAGGATTGTTTGAATGCTGACTGGGATATCTGTGTTAGCAGTCGAACCGTATGTCCTCCTAAAAGTGTGATGTTGATTGTGACCTCAGAAGAAATCAAGCCTGCTTATGGCAAATATATGGAATTGATTAAATGAATAAATAACCCTATTATTTAGTTTTGCATAAAAATATGTGGGACCCAGGTCAAAGATAATCCCTAATTTTTCTATGCATAATAGATTCCAAAGTGTAAACATTTCCAGTAGTATGAACCAGACTGGATGCTTTAAGTCAACAGTCAAAGGTGCGAGTGTAAACTCAGAAATATTGATAATGTTTGTGAATAACTTCAGACTAAATTATGCTGGAGTTCCCCAGCTGATATGAGTTCCTCTGTTGTTTTAATACTCCAGTGTCTGGCATTTGTAAGAGTTCAAAGGCTGACCACAATTTCTCTGATATTTGGCACCTCTGCCTCATTTTAGCACCTGTTTCTGTGTCAGAATAGCCTAATTTATTGAGGAACTGCAGCAATATTTCCCTCAGCTCCTGCTGAGATAATCTGTATTTTGTGAGCATGATCCTTTCTGTCCCTGATTTTCTTTAGCTTTTGGCTTCGGTGGTTCTGGACCATAACAATGAGATTCTGCAGGTCTGATTTTCCTGCTCTGTTCCACTCTGTTCTGGGCAGTGTGTGCTGAGAAAGGTCCTGCTCCCAAACACTCACAGTGAAGGACCAAGGGAAACAGGAGGACAGGAGGTGAATGCACCTTCCCAAAAATAGCAGCACAATGACTCCCTTGTCTGAAAACAAAGGCCAGGCATAGTGACACGCTGCCTGTGGTGGGTTGCATTGCATTTGCTCATCTTTTCCTCCACATGCCGCA
Organism: Cyanoderma ruficeps; assembly: GCA_008694505.1. Lineage (NCBI taxonomy): Eukaryota > Metazoa > Chordata > Aves > Passeriformes > Timaliidae > Cyanoderma > Cyanoderma ruficeps. Next base: position 24,303,954 of record VZDJ01000116.1, on the reverse strand, counting down.
GGCTGGATTATGAATAAACCATGAAACTTTGATTTTTGTAGTAAGCCACTAAGAGATCTTCAGTCAAATTCCCCACTTCTTGTATTAATCACGAAGGCAATAGGTGCAAGACTAGCAGAGCACCTACAAATTACCCTGCTTGGAAGAGTTTTGTCTTCCTTGGCAGGCCCTACTGTGCTCTGCTCCATCTGAGACACAAACCCAGGCGTCCCATCTGCTTCCTGTCTGTGCGCTGATCTCCGGCCCCACCCTCGCACTGCAACCCTGTGTTTGATAAAGTTCAGGTTTGGATCCCAGGGAACAAAGCAGCTCCTCACAGTTGGGTCTTTAATCTGCTGCGTGCACGGCAGTGGAGGGCTGTGCATCTGGTGCTGCACAGGGAGCAGAGCTGACCGTGATCCTGATCAGAGCCTCGCAGTTCAGGGTGTGCAGAGTGAAACCCAGCCTGGATCCAAAATCCACCCAAGCCGCTGGGAGCCTCTCCATTGGCTTTGGCTGTTTTTCAGATCACTCAAATTCTCCACTTGTTCCATGATGTGCAGGACTCTCTCTGACCGTCAAGGCAGAATACAGGAGAGGACAGAGGTCAAGAGCATCATTCACATACCAAAAATAGAAGTAACTCCAAATAATAAACATAAAACAATGGAAGTGATGCCTGAATGAGAACTGTTTAGGAGCAGTTTCACTCCCATTAAATTTAGATTTAGGAAGTGGCAAGAGATTAATGCATCCTAAACATTTGTCATAGCAAGTGATAGAATTGCCGTTCAAGAATTTGGATTGACTAATACATAGTTATAATGGTTATTTAACAGGTTTTTTAAGTTCAGTGTTTAAATGTGATTTCACTTTTGTTTCAATCCAGCACAATTTCAGGCAAAATTTTTTCAACTCTAATTTAATACATGCAAACATAATAATTATTTCCTGTAGACATTTGGATCATTTTAATTTACACAATTCTCCAATTAGCATAGTTCCCCTGTATTTTGTAAGTACCCATGGTTTAGCTTTTTGCAGCACCTCCTAGAAAATTATGGAATGGTGTGTTCAGTCTGAAAAATTATGTGATTGGAATTACGTATTTACAGTTCTCCAAAATGTGCACTGTGGGCTTCACAAAAAATCCAAAAAAATACCCCCAAAAAAAGAGAGAGAATGCAGGATAAAGCTGAGAAACTGTTTTTGCTGTCAGCAAAAATAAGCACTGCTTTGATACATTAACTCCTCCACCAAAGATAGTATGTATATTTACAAGCTATCTACATAAATATAATTTGTGTGTATGAAGTACAACTCAACGCGTTTGTGAGGTGGATCAGATGCAAAACCCACTGAAGGTAATGAGAGAATACACTACACTGTATTTTCTGCACACAGCTATGTAAATAAGGGCTGTGAAGGTGTGCAGGTGTGGAATGTATGCAGGAGCATCTGTCCTGCCTGTGCCCACATACAGAGCCACACCATATTCTACATTTTTGTGTGCACACGGTTTGTGCACAGGGCTGGCACGGTGTCATTGCAGGATATTTAAGCTTTGTTTGAATTTAACCGGCTGCCTGATGCATTTACATCCTGTTTTCCATGATACCTGGTGCAGAGAAGGAAATGTGGAAGTTATGGGTTTGATGTTAGGTGATTCCTGCTCTGGTGTGGAGAGGGGATAGGTGATTCCAAGTGGGACTACTTAAAGTCCCCCAGGGAAGGGGACAGGGCAGGAAGTCACTGCCTTGTTTGTTTTCCTCTTTCAGAAGTCAACAGGTCTCAAAGAATCACATCACTTTGAAGCCTGGTCATGAAAAGCAGCTGAAAACAACTCAGGCTCCTCAGAGAGCACCTGGCTGTGGAACAAACTGCTGCCTTTCCATCACCCCGAGGAGACTACAAAAAGCCCAGCAAGTGACCTCTTCAGGAAAGATTTGCACTGGCTTCTCCTTTCCCCCCTATCACTTACACTCTACCCATGCTGTTGTTCCCTGGCCTGTGTCATCATTCCCAGCTTCCAGTCTGGTGGTTTTGCTCTGTAAAGGCTTTCCTGGGGAAGGCAGCACACAGAGACGGTGGGAGCTTGCAGCAGCTTGGCTGCTTTGTGATAATTCCCCACGTGGACACTTCCTGTGCGTGCTAAAGGACCTCCTGCAGGCAGCAGTTGTGAAGCTGGATATGGTGCCTTGCGTGTCATCGAGCACTCCTTCCTGAGCACAACAGTAGCATCACCTCAGTCAGTAACACAGAATTTTTGTTCCCGTCTTTCTTGGGTTTGGGGTTTTTTTAAACAGAAAGTGCAGGGACGGGGATACAGATCAGTGGAGTGTTTCTTTATCACCAGTGAGTCATTGCTTGAAGTGAATTTTCCTGCCCTGTTCCATGGCATACGTGTGAGCTGGACACACATAACTCATCTATTACTCTGTGCTTCAATAAATGGATTTCAAGTGTAGCTGAGTAAATGGGTCAGAAGGACTCCTTAAATCACCTGAGTCTGGAAACTTCTGTTGCTTTCAGTTATTTACTTTTTTGGTAGCAATCATTGAGAGATAAACTAGTGTCAGACATGGTGCAAAAAGACAGTTCCTCCAAAAGAATTCCCTGGGGCAGTGAAAAGTCACTTTATTAACAGGTTTTTCTAGGTGGGATGATCCAGTATGAGATCCTAAACCACCATTGATTGCTCTTCTTTGTGTTGTCCTGCATATAAAACACCAGTGCTCCAAACACAACACATTAGAAGTTAATAGTCCTAATCACTAATTTACCGTGTTATTGATAGGTTTTGTAATGCAGACTTAATCCTTTGAAGTAATGTATATAAGCCATTTGAACAGCACATATGAAACCCTGTCTGATAATCAGTCTGCACTAAAAAAAGCCTAGATAAAAACCCACTGCTGTAACCTGCAGGTCCTTTTGTCAGGTGCCACATATCTCATCTCAGAGAGCACTGGAATTTCTGGAGATGATGAACGTGAGCAAAAAGCCCCCGCAGAGCCCCTGATGAGTACCTTGAGCCCCACTGAATCCTGAGGTTTTTGTGGCATTTTACCCCTTGCCACAGAGAAGGATGAATATCCAGACTACCCCTTAGGGGTGGCACAGGTGTGTGTTTGCTGCAAGGTGAATGAGATCTCGGTGTAGCTTTTGGGGTTCTCTCTGTGCAGGGGTGTGGGGGAGGGAGAAGGCTTGGCACTGATAGCAAGGGAGGTGGAATTTATTTGATTGAGTTCCCCTTGTAGCAGGGGGTAGGAGATGGAGGCACCAGACATCACTGCCTCAGTGCTGCACTCTCTTCAGTATGCAATTATACCATCCCTAAAGGTAAATAGAAGGTTTGTCTGTGAGAAATATTCCTGTAAAATATTTTGCAGCTGAAAAGATAACACTATTCCCTGCTTCTTACTTGGCTGTACAATTTTAATTATGTCAGGGAATCTCTCCTATTTTATATTCCATATATATTTATGGAATAAGCTGTTGGCAAATAGAACATTATTTCAAATAATTTAATGTATTTATTAAAAGAGATTACAAATCTATCCAGGCTATAGTCATTGCACTTAGGGCAACCATTATGGCTATATTATTGTTCCATTTATTTCAAAATATCTTTGACAAGGACTGCTCCTCCATTCTTACACATGAACAGTGTAAGAAAGAGACTTCCTGCCTGGTGATCTGCCCTCTTCTGTGGCAGAGGGCTTTGCTGTCTCCTTTTCTTCCCCATATTCAGAGTAGGGTCACAGCAGGAGAGGAAGAGCCTGATACACCCTGGCTTAATGATTTTATTTATGGAACTCTGTGTTATCCCACAGAAGAGCACAGATATGGGAACAGCCCCAGAGGTGAAGTCACTGAGAAGCTGCAGAGCTGCTGAGGGACACGGGGGTCCCTGTGCATCCCTCAGGGTCTGATGGAGGAATCCAAGAATCCCAAAAAGGCAGAGCTGTGTTCAGCGAGCTGTAAGTGAACACTGCATCTTCAAAGTCCAAAAGATTAATGTGAGAAGTGCCTGGCATGTCTCTAGAGCATCTCCAAAAGCACCCCATAGAATTGCTGCCAATGACTGAGGTATCATTTGCTGTTTAACCAGTATCTAGATCTTTCTATTTTGGCTTTCACATGGAACGATCCAATAAATAACCATAGGTACTGTATTTATCCACATGCAGTAGACTCTGGTTGATAAGCTCCTCAATGGACACAGGTCTGAAGAAAAGCATGGGTTAAGGAAGCTCCAGTGTGTGAGATCACCAACACATCCCACTGTTGTACACACCTGTGTGCCACACTCCAGAGTCCCTCTGGAGCCACCACAGCCCTTCCAGGACACTTTGTTCTCTCACAGGAAACAGCCCCAGCCCCGTGAGCCCCCATAGCCCCACTCACAGGCCCCACTGCACCTCCAGTGGTTTCAATGAACTCATCAAGGTCATAAAATCAATCTTCTTTATAACTCTTAGCAGCATTATAGCTGTAATAATATTTTGGGTGCTTCCTGCCTTCCAGAATTGCTGCCACTGCTGCTTGTTTGACATCACGTAACCCATAAGGCATTTTATGGGTTTCCAACCTTTGAGCACAATGGATTAGAAAGGAGGTTAATTATGCATAAGATAGAAAGATTTATGTAAATATAAAACCAATATAATGTATTATTTACATATAGCCTGTACTTATCCTAAGTAACTTCTAGAGAAATCTTGGCTATCATGAATAGCTCACTCCTCATTTCTGAATCTTAGTCCAGAAAAGGTTGGAGGGTTCTGGCTTCCTTAAATTGCTGCTAATAATTTCTAGACGAGAGTGTGGATGTATAAGAACACAACTGAGAACAAATGGACAGCAAACAGGATAAATCTCTATCATTTATTACATTTGCCAAGCGATCAAAGGTGGCTAACTAGACATTTTCCTCATTGGTTGGTAGCATTAGATATGCATATCTCCTTTCTTGCAGAGCCATTCCCGAATATATTTGCAAGGCTATTGATGTCCATTACTTCACTTAAATATAGATCAGAAATACTGACAAATATTTTCATTCAAAGAGTTTGATCATTTTCAGATTACTCTCCATGCTAGTAATTAACCTCAGTCAACACCCTTCCATAGCACTTTCAAACACAGTTCCTAGCAAACATAAAGTTTCATAAATATGTACTAAATAACCTTAAAGCCCTTTATGAATAATTATGAGTTTTTAAGTTTTTGTGAATCTGCATATTAATTCCTTTCCATAAATAATACATGAAGCAAAAATCCAGCTTGTTTGGTGTCTGGGGACAGAGGAAGAAAAGGAGGGGATAATTATCAGTTTAATGTGGGAAAATACTTAACCTGAAAGATTATCTTCAAAAACTGACGACTCCATAGGTTTGTGTGTATGTGTGTATAAACACACATGTATGAAAAAATATATATAAAGATGTGTGTAGCTGCAGACAGGGCTGAGATGTGCCTCCTCTCTGAAAGAACGCTCTCGTTTGAAGCGTGTTACGCCTCTGTCTGTCTCTGCTGTGCCATGCTGAGCTCTTTAAGTGAGAAGCAATGTGCTGAGCTTAGCCCCTCTTTTCATAGATGTGCCTTCCCCCAAAGGTAGAAAATTAATGAGAGGCTGCTGACTAAAAATCACTGCATTTTGCCTTCCGTGGGACATTATGGATTTAAAAGATAAGGGAGAGTGCAGCAAGCCCAAAAACAATTTCATTTCATTAATCCCTTCAATGCCTCGGGACGAGCAGCCCGTGTCCAGCGAAGGTGGTGTTACAGCAGCTCTTGCTTTGCCTCCTGCATGTCACCTGAGCACGCCTTGTGTGCTCTGCTTCTCGTCTCGGGGTGGAAGGCATCCAATAAAAAGATGGAGTGGGAATGATCTATGGCTGAGTGCTCTGAGACTGACACTTCCTGGATGCACACCGACAATAATGGGAAACGTAAGGGCTGTGCAGGGCCAGCCTGCTGATCAGGCAGGGTTTGGAACTGGATATTTTCCTTTTTTCAGCTCATGTTTAAGGTAAAGAGAATATATTTTCTGCTCCAATGTTCTTATTTTTCCCCATTAAAAATAAAAGGAACTGTTATTTTAAACAACAGAGCTCGAGAATGTACTAAATATTTGACTTTCTCAAAGGATTGTAACTGTACATTTGAAGTAAGATTATGTAAGAATATAAACACACTAAGATTTTTCAGATAAAATGCAGTAGATGTAGCTGGAAAATTAGTACAAAATTTGGGCACTCAAAATAGAATTTGTGTGTGTGAAATACTGTCTGTACCCCACTGCCATTCAGAGTTTGTAGGATCTTTTAGGAGAAAAAGATCACATTCGAATTTTACATGTTTAAATAAAGAGCTCCATTTGGTTGTTTCCATATTAATCCATCCACAAAATGAAAGTAGATTTCACTTCTCACTTCAAGTCCTTCAGATCTATCTCATTTCACGGTCCTGTTCAGTGGCTGGTTTGAAGCATGAAAGGCAATATTTAAGCATATTAATTAAAAGGAACCACTAAATAGCAAACCTGTTCTCTTGGGTTGAACACAAACAAAAAGGAAAGAAGAAGGAAAACTGAAGTGATACAAGAATTTTGAGAGCTGTTGGTGCTTCGCTTTCACTGCTTCCTTGTGCTGCAGCACCACAGGGTTAACACCTCTCTCTGCAGAGTGGGGGGCACAGAAACTGCCCAGGAAGCGTGTGAGGCACTGAGTGAGGGGAGCTGGTAGCACAAGAGGTTGGCCTTGAGCCTCAAGAGACTGCCACGAGCCTATCCCAGCCCATGGATGAGTCCTCCTGTCAATCTCTGCGCCTCTTTCCCCGGGCAGGAGCATCCTCCAGGCTGCTCGGAAGTGCCCTTGGCAGCTGGGTGTCCCTGCTCACTGGAAAAGAGCAGTGCCAGTGCTCCCTGCCCCTCACTCAGAGTGACCTTTGTGGCAGCAAAGCTCTGCTCTGTAACCTGTTTAAAACCATTTCATCAGCTTGGCTCGTGTAGCCAGCAATAAAAGTGATGAGGTGAGTGGCTGTACCGTACCAGGAAGTTTGATAACCCCTGGCTGGAGAATGCTGAAAAACTGGGGAATTTAGACCACCCTGCAGCCACAGCAGAACATGTACACACAGAGGAAATCACCATACTCCACTCTTACACCAGCCCTTGCTTTTTTTTTGTGTACACAGAAGAAGCAGAGGGAAAAGGACCCCACAGAAGTGGTTGAATCAAAAGCTCAACCTGAAGCTGCTCCAAAACTTTCTGTGAGTGAGGGAGGGACTTGTACAAGTTTTAATGGTGGTGTGTCTCTTCACTGAAAGCCTGTTAATTAATCATAAAGACTCAGCTGGAAATAGTTTCTGTAAAAAAAACTACAGAGCAACTCAAATTTGTTTTTGATTAGACATGGGACACAGATTTGAATGAAGTCTTTTAAAGGCCACTATTGCAGTTGTTTGGGAATCTGTCTCACTTGTAAATGGAGAGGTCATTAGGAATTTATAAATTGACTATTTTTATTGCCCAGGGGAAAAAAAAAAAGAAAAACAGCCCATGAAATATTTAGTTGTTTTTGCTTTTTCTCATGGAAAGGAAGACTTCTTGTCTGTGAAGTGCTTTGTGTGGATCCAAACCTGTTGATGAGCAGTTTAAGATAATTCTTCTGAGTCCTGGACCCACAAATTCATAGACTTTAGTATGAACTCAGCAGCAGCCCATGTTATTGGTTGAACTGTTTTCATCTCAAGCCCACCCTAAATCCCCAACAAAAATAGTAGGCCAGATGCCCAGACTGCAGCTAGAGACCCTCATTAGGCATCATTTGCATCCTATTAACCACTGAGCTGTGGGTCATTCGCTGCCTGTCAACCATTCAAGTCATTTCTTTTGTGTTAATTAGTAGAGAAATAAGGAGTTAATGAAGATCTTATGATCTGTGATGATTTATCTTTGTTGTTTCAAATGAATCCCTGCTCTCTGAGCACTCCAATGAGCTCCTACACACCAAATAATACAAAACTAGTCAGAGGGAGCTTACGGCTGCCTTTGGAGTGTTGTTCTCCAGGGACCTTTTGCATGGTGGGCTTTGTTAGCTAAAGATTAGAAGGAGTTAATTGCTTCAAGATTGCTGGCAGATTAGGTTACAGGGTGTGTTGTATCTATGTAAGCATATGTCAGGTCTAGTTAAAAGATAGAAGACGCTTATTTTAATAAAAGTATGAAAGCAAGAATTAATTTGCCGTTAGAGCAAAAAATGTTGCTTCTACTCCCAGTCTGAGCACTTGCAGATGGATGCAGTGCTGGTTGTGCTCTTGCTTGTCTTCTCAAAAGTGGAGAGCACAGCTCTTTGCTGGACTGTGTGTCTTCCCAGGCTTTTGCCAGGCTTTTTCCATCCCTCTTTGAGGAGGACAGAGCAAGGCCACACTGCACAGCCCACATCTCCTGTGCCTCCTCTTCCTCCCCCTCTGAAGGTTCATGAGCCAAGCTGGTTTGTTAACGCTCCCCCCTGGAAAACATTTTCCTGGAATGCAGGAAAATCTCACAATCCACACTCCCAAACACCTGGGAGCTGAAACCTCACACTGGGATGGCGATGTCACTTCCACAGGGTCTGATTTGCTCCTGCTCCAACAAAGAGAAGGAACTCCAACAACCTGAGGTGAGCGTGGTCAGCTTCGCTCTTCCTTTGGTGGTCCCTGTCATTCCAGGGAGCTGCTGGTGCAAGACCTTTCCCAGGCAGATGCCATTGGTCCTAGCGATGGCTGGAAACTTCTTTTATTTTTTCAGATTTTTAATTTCAAAAATAACAAGCCAACAAACAAAAACCTTCCCCAAAGGAATTTCCACAAGGCTTAAGGAAGAAACTGTTCCACAAGCACACCAGCTCTGATACTCAGGGGTATTTATTTTTTCAATTGGCAAATAAATTCAAAAATTTTGTTTCTTTGTCTCTTATTTTGCTTCCTGTGGAGTAGAGATAATGGATCAAGAACCAGGTTGGAATGGCTGGAAATATTAATGCACCTTCTCTCTCCAGTGCTTTGCTGCAGGCTGCTACTTCCAGCAGCAGGAGCACGGGACCGTGCACAGACCTTCATAATTTGTGACCTGGATGGACACTAAAGTAAACCCAAAATATAATTTCCTGGGCTTTAAACCAAAGCAGGTCAATAAAGATCAACATCTTGATGTGGACGAGAGCTGCTGCTTGTCTTGCCCTGCTGGCAATAACTTCTGGAGAGGGGCTGAGGTGATCCATATATTGATCTTGTGCAGTGCCTCTGCTGAAGTTCTCAGCAACATTCTGAAGGCATCAGGAGCTCCTTCAGGGCAAGAGATAACTGCTCCTCATCTTCCTATTTGCTCTATCTCTGATTGGTACTTCTGCTCTTCCAGGAAATTTCATTCTATTTAAATTTAAAAATAAAAAAAATAATAATAAAAAAACCCCAACCCTGAAATTAATTATTTAGGTTCACCAAATATTTTGAAAGTTTTTATCTAGACCTTTTTTCCCCCCCTGTACATCTATCGGGTGGAAAATAAAATTAATTATTTGCTCAGCACTATATTAAAGTGCCTGTGAATGGTGAGGTGTGTTTTAGCAATGAAGAATATCCTAAAAGAGCTCAGGATCTGTCTGAAAAATCACCACTCACTCTTCTCTGGAAAATCACCACTCACTCTTCTCTGGTTTAGCCGTCATAGTGGATCCGTTAGAAAAGACCATTTTCTTGCCTGTGAAGAAATACTGTGCAAATTGCAAAGATATATCTGGGGAGCACTTTTTTTACAAACTGTGCTGAAAATTGTATGTAATTCATGTCTTCCTGGCTGAAAGACAAAAAAAAAGAGTCAGATATTTGGCTTATCTAAATCTTTTGCTCATTTCATGGGTAAAGGCCTGGGGAGGGCAGGCAGGAGAGCAGCAGAGCTCATCCCATCCCCCAGCAGCTGGAGGTGGACGCAGGACCAGGCGTCCCTGTGCACTGCAACTCTCATTGCCCTGAATGAAAAGAGGCTTTTCACCCTTTAGTTGTCAAAGGGAAAAAGTCCTTACCTTGTCCCCACACACGGGAGGAAAAAAAGGACAGCCAGGGTGATAAGGGAAAGGTGGCCGTGCCTCTTGTGCAGCCTCAGAGAGCTGGGGAGGAGAGGGATGGAATTGCAGGTGGATTGAGGGGAGGAATCGGGGAGAGAGCAGGGGATGGGGTGGGAATGGGGATGCAGCTCTAACACACAGCCCAGCTCCTCTTCAAAACCCCACGGCTAGAGCCCGGCAAGTGCAGGGCCACTGTGTGAGCATCCCGTCAGCCTAGCCCAGGTTTCACTGCCTGCAGCACCAGAGTGGCAGCTACAGCGATTTTTTTTCCTTCTCCAGCGACATCAGTCAGGAAGAGCCGGCTTTTGTGTGGGGGCAGGAGTGGGGGAAGAGGCACAGAGAAGAGAAGAGGGGAAAAAAAAAATAAGCAGAAGTAATTTATTCGGGATCTTTGAGAGGATAATAGCCAATTATTTGTTTATAACACTGGTTAAATTTTCATTAGGCAGATTAATGGAATATCATGTACTGTCAACATTGGACTGAGGGGTGGTCTGTAAGAGATAAACGGGCAAACAGTCGATGTGTCTCCCTGAGTAAATTAGTTTTTGCTTTCCTGTTTTTCATATGAAAATGGAAAGGTGGACAAGGTGGTGCATTTTAAAACAGGTCTCAAGATGGGCCAAATCAGTTAAATATGAAAGCAATTCTGGTAATAAATACATTATAATAACTTAGCATCGTGCCTATCATTTTGATTTCATGAAAGTCTGGGATAATGTAGATTTTTAACCTGCTCTCTTAATACACATTTCCTCTTCCTGAACTTCAGCGTTTCTTGCTGTGAGGTGAAAGCATATTACTTTTTTTTGCCTGATTTTTCTGTGTAATCTGTTCAGTATTACAGCTGGTAAGTGCTAGAGGCTCACAGCTCTTTCTTGTGAATTCTGGCATTATCATTCTGGATAGCTTGAGCAGTCCCCTCTAAGTACTGTATTATCAGCATCAGAACCCCTGAGTGGTTATGGTTGCATATCCTCCTCTTTTGAAGTCAGAATATTTCTTAACATATTAGCCTGGGATTTTCAGACAAGCCTCGGAGAGGCAGACACCCAAATTTCAGTGGGAGTGCACTTAGCCTCTTGGAAAATCCCAAGACATTTCCTAGAAAAGCCTCATCACCTCAATTTGACTTCAGAGCTCTGCTCGGCATCTCTCTGTGCTGCAGGTAGACAGGAGAGGTCCTCTCCAGTGAGCATAGCTCTGGAATGCACAGCAGCTTTAAAAGACTGCCAAAACATTTCATGCAGACTTGACCACTAATAATTACAGAGCACTAAACCAGCCTCTTGCTGTAAGGAATGGCAAAATATTTATTTCTGATGATGTATTATAATGGCACTGCCACGTAGGTTTCCACTCACAGACAGCACTTGATGACATTTAGGCCACAAGTCTGCACCATTCTTAGGCTATTCAATGCTTCCAAGAATAATATTCATTCTTCTGCTCCTTAAAATGGCATTTTTAATATCCATCTCTAGAAAAAATGATCTGATAATTTGCTTACAAAAATCCCCAATTCCCTTTGACCAGTTTAAATCTTGCCTACTTCCAGGAGGAAGCCTTTAATTACAGCCCTGAGCAGCGTGAGATCAGGAGAGATCCCTGACAGCAATGCCCTATGAACTGTGCCAAGTGCTCTCAGGAAGTATATTTTCTAGTTTCTGTTCTCCTTTTGACTGAAACTTGTGGCTGTGATGTGGCTGTGATCTATGCTGAAATCTTTTAGGAGTTAAAATGTTGCAAGCAAAGTTATGGACGTCTATAATGAATGGGATTATCTGTGCTACTCATCAGTGCAGAAAGAATAGCACTAATAATGCAAGTTAAATTCTCATCTTGCAGATGTCTCTCTGTTTCATCTTGGAAGTGAATCTGTGCACTCATAAATCTTGCTTTGGTTTAAAACCAAAGAAAGAATTAGCATTCTAGCAAGTCCTCTCCACGGAGTGACATTCATCATTTTCAATGTAAACTAAATGTTGCAAGAACTGATAGGCTTAATTTTTCTTGCATGAGTCTAAAAGATGTGTGAGTTTTGGAGGGGGAAAAAAAAAACACCAAAAAGAGAATTAGTGTGTACTTGTTTCAAAACGCTGCAAAGTATGAAGTCCATGCTGCAAAGAATTCCTCAGAGGCACGGTAGCTACAAGGAAAGGTCTTACTCCAAAACTGCCAGCAGCAGTTTCGTTATTGAAGAAAAATATATGCTAAGAAAGAAATGAATTCCCTTCCTGCATCCAGAGATTCTCAATTAATGTGAATGGAAGGTATGCTCGTGTGTATATGGAGGTATCTCTTTCCCTAACAAATAGTCCAGATCATAAGCTCATAAAGGTTTTGTGGAACATTTATCTATCCCTTGCTTGCTGTGAGCCAGACTTCTCTCACAAGGGATATAATTAGCAAAAGCATCAAAGCAGATATTTTCAACCAGAGTCCTTCGTTTCCACAGCATTCTTCCCAAACCCTCCATTTTGGGGGGGAAAACAATTAAAAATCCCACCCATAAGGGTGAGAGTGTGAGATTCAATTTGTCCACACAGATATCTGCCGTTTCAGAGGATGGCAAATTTCCACCTCCTCCAATGAACAGGTCTGCTTTCACTGAAGGACTAATGAAGTCTGGCCCCCTATTAACTACAAAAGGAGCCTCAGTTTAGTTGGGGTTTTTAATCATGTTAATGCAATTTATCTACCACATAGGGAGACTAATCTCCACATTTCAATACATTAGTTAAAATGAGGTGGTCTCTACACCATTCTGGGAATTAGGAAATATACCAGGACATGCCTTTTTCCTTGGAAGCAATTTTCTCCTTTCAGGCCAACATCATTAGTGCCCCTTACCTGCAGTACTCAAAATAACCAGTGACAAACTGTATGGTAGCTGAGTCCTTTAAAGGAGACTAAATCAGTTAGGCTCCCAAATCCCATCAAAGGACAGTTCTGCTTGCTCCCTCATCAATATTAAATCCCTTTGGAAATCCCAACATTAATTCATTCAAAAGGATCAAATATGTCCTGTAAAACAAGAGTCCCAGTGGCTGTTCTGATAGCAGAACACAGAGAAGGAAGTTACTTTCCAGTGAGTCCCAGAATATTTTCCTTTGGAAATGGCCTCACGAGATCTCCTAGTGTGCCATCATATATTAACTTCATTTAAAACAACTGATAATATCCTGAGACTCACAGATAACATCTTTTCTTCCAGTTATATTCGAGCTTCTGACAGCCAAATTTGGCCAACTCAGTTTTAAACACAACACCTAGAATGTTAACAAAATATGTTTCACGAGGCTGGTAAAGTGGCTGCTTTTTATTTCAAAGCCGTTGACTTCAAAGGCTGCTTGGATTGTGTGTGTGTGTGTGTGTTTTCTTTTAAAAATCTTCATACTGTTTCTGTCTTTTTTTCTCACTATCTAATAGATCATTACATTTTCAACACTTAAGGACAAAAATTCTTCCCTCAGATCTGCGTGGCAGATCTTGACAGTAATATTCAGCTCTTCCCCACATGCAGGGAACTCCTGTTGACATCAAGGAGAGAAACGCAGACATGTGCAGGTAGGTCTGAGGAGAACGCTCTGAGACCCTCTGGCCAAGGTCTGCTGGGGAAATCTCACCCTCATTTTCCAAAATATCCTCATTTTCCCAAATATCCTTGGGATTTTGTAGCCCGTTTTCAGCAGCTGCTCTTGAGGAGCCACTGAACACCCGTTTGCTGACACCTTCTGCAGTCAGGACTGCAGCTGCAGCACCCACGACTGCACTGACACTCCCTGACATTCACCTGCATCTTATCCCCATGTCACCAGGGTTATTGCTGATGAACAACCACGTTTCTGAGACCTTATTCTGATGAATTTCTGATTTGATTACCCACATCACCCTGTTAGTAGATCATGCTCTTAGGAACAACCTCCTGGTTTTTTTCCTTGGGTTTTTTTTTAGCACTGAATACTGATGCATGTTTGCCACCAACCTTGGCATTAGGAAGCTCATGTTCAGGGTTGTGTCTCTTTCTATCCCACAAAGTCATTAATAACATGAACTTCATATCCAGTCTCAATTGATGACCAAGGGAGGGGATATTTATCTGTTGATTTGCTGTGTTTGGACTTTTGAGGAGGGCTTTGTTTCATCTTTATTAATACTAACACATTATTTGTAAAACAGAAGAAACCGGGCAGAGAGATACTTATTATCAATTCAAAATGCCAGGAGGTTGATTCTCCTCTCCACTAACATGTAAGGCTCTGTTGCATTTCTCTTTCGAATTTTACCATTAATGTATTTCCAGAACTTTTCTAAGCATCTTTTCTTTTCCTACCTCTTCAAACAGTGACAACAAATCCAATGCCAAAAAAGGTCAAGTATGAAAAGGAATAGCTCAGCCACGTTAAAATGTCTTCTCCTCAAGCCCCAGATACCATGGAGAAGGATTAGCTATTTAAATTGACAGAATTTTTTTTTTAAAGGTGTTAGGATAGATTTTTTATTTCACTTCTCATTTCAATCTTCCATTGTGTGTGTTTAATGAACGGCACAATTAAGGTGAATAAGTTAAATAAGGCAAATAAGGCCATGGTTAACTTTACTAGTTATATGATTAATTCTTTGGTCCAGTTGTTTTACTCACATGGAAATGTTTGTGTGCATGTTATGAAACACATATTTAAAGTTGTAAGGTTTTTTTATTTATATAAATGTACATCTCTCATCAAACAGAGCAGCCTAAAGGGAATCTTGCTGAGAACAAAATCTGTACCAAGATCCAAGACGATAGAGAATCAGTCCTTAAATAACCAGAGGTTTTTAAATGCTGGTGCAAACCACCAAATATAGGTGGGAGTAGAGGTGTGGGGTGAACAGCAATCCTTTAGGAGTTTCCTCATCCCTGCTGCTGCTCAGTGGGTTTCATACACATTTTTGTTTCACAAATTCAATATTTGAAGAACACTTTCGGTGAGGCAAAAGGTTTTGTGGTGCTCCCTCCTGGCATAAGCAATGTTTTTACCACCAAATCAGGTTTCAGTACCTGTATCAGGGGTTCCAGTGCACAAAACTCACAGGTCTACCATAAAAAGAGAATAGCAGAGAGTGAATACGGAGGTTCTGCAAGTAGATGTGCCTGAAGTTTCAAATGATGACTCTGTTGGCTGTTCATTTCACTTGCACCCATGTAGCAGAACCAGTGCTTGGACTGTCCTCTAACTCAGCCTTGCAGCCTCTGCTGCTCCAAACCTCTGCTCAGATACCTCCACACAGGTTTAAACACAGAAACTGAGTGGACACTGGCTATAATGATTTCACTTTTCAATCTTTGCCACAGCAGACAGCAAAGTGATAGGATTATCAGGGTATTTGGTCTGTTAAACTGCTTTTGGCCCTGCTCAGAAAGAGAAAAATTACCACGTTTTGTCAAATCCTTGCACTAATATTTGTGTAAACAGAGGAGGAAACTCAGGACATGTAATTCAACCATGTAAGAAGATATTTTTCTGCCTTTTGCTGGACAATGGGACAATTCACGTTAATCTGTGACTATCCAAAAATGTCTGAAGAGCACATTTAGCCCATTTTCACAGACTTGCCAAATTATGCATACAAAAGAAATATATTCCTCTGCTGCAAATCAATGTATGCCTTTCAAAAGAGGGTAGTTTGAATCCCAAGTGTTTAATGATGCCTGATGATCTATTTACACACAAGCTTTCAAAACCTTAGTAGCAAAAAAACCCTGACTCGATGGATTCTTCTTCCAAATTAATTATTGGAAAGGTATCTTTGTCTTCACCCATATCCTCTGTTTTCTCTGGATGCTAATGATGAGATAAAAAGGAAGGTTGACATTTCCTTGTATTTTAGAGCTGACATGAAAACTTACCCTAACTTTGCACCCCTATCTTTCAGAATACCAGCAGGAGCAAATAATTATGTCCGACATCACTAATTTCTGCTGGACAAGCCCTGCTGAGCTGTGCTGACACTCCCTGGCATTCATGAGCAGCTCACATCAGCTGCAGGGGTACCACTGATGTTTGGGGAGTATTTTGGAGGCTGAATTGTCTGTGAATTTAAGGCTTTCCTGTACAGTGGGGAAGAGCAGGGAAGGGATTGTCACAGATGCAGGGCTGGCTCTGGATGTGCTGTCTGGGGCTGCAGCCCACTCTCTGCAATGGACACCTGTGGGGAGAAGGGATTTGGGGCTGGGGCCAGCCCCCACTGTCACACTCCTGCATCCAAGGTGTCCTTCCCAAGGTGGGCTCTGCATGGAAGAAGAAGCTGCACTCCAACAGGCTGTGGATGTCCCTTCCCAGGGAGAGCAGACAGGACTCTCCGTCTCTGAGGTTACCGCTTCCATTCCAATTTTGGAACCCGGGTGTACTTTTTTATTGTTACCGTTGCCTGTCAGAACTTTTGAGAAATGCACACACCCCCCAGAGATTCAGGATCAAATGGAAAACTGAATAAATCAAAGTATTATTGATGATGGATTAAGGCCATTTCCGGCAGAGTAATCTCCTCTCAGGGTGCATCTGTTGAGGAGGACTCTGTTATCCTTTGGGGCATCTTTTAGGTGTATTAACCAGAACCAGCTGTAGCTGGTACCAGCTGTTACTGCTTCTCCTCTCTGCTGAGGGGAGCCCCCCTGGAATTTGCCCAGCCCTTGGGGTGAACTTGGTCCCCTGACAGGCTTCAGGGATGCAGGAGGAGGACACATGCTGGAGTGATCCCTGTGTTCCTGCAGGATGGGCGTGTGAGGTGGGATGTGGCCATAACCCCTTTCCTGACACACATGCTATCACACCATATTAAAGGGAACATTACCTCTAAACATGAGTAATAGCATTTTTCATGTTAGTGTTCCGTGCATTTCACTTATAATTTAAGACTGTTATGAACTGGACTGATAATCAGTCAGAGCTCTGGAAGTGTTCCTGAACTATTGCAGAAGTAAAATATTACAGGGCTGTTTCAGCCTGGTCAGATACTATCTTCCTTCATACAGCTGGTGCTGCCTTTTCATTCTGCAGCAAAGTGTCTGAGGTCAGGGAGTGCCTTCCTCTTTGTCTGGTCTCTATTAACTCTCTCTGGAAGAAGTTGTCCCTCTAACAGATTTTTTTTTTCCCCCTAGCCTGCCTTTTTGGGACTGATCCTTTGAATTTCACAGAAACAAGCTGCTGCAGCTTTTGAATGAACTTGCTGCTATTTGCTCTCACTCTCTCCCTCTTCCAGCTGGTAAGTGTTAACTCACATTGCCTTTCCTTGCAGGTTTTCATTTCTTATTCCTGGGAAGTACATTTTCACATGGAGGAAAAAAGAAAAAAGAAAAAAAAAGATCCCATAAGTCCTAGCAAATCCATTTAAACGCAGATGTAGCCATTTTACGGTTGTTGCTATGACAGTTTGGCAAAGGTTATGCATACTGTGAAACCCATCTTCTGGGGAGAGAGACAGATCCAGGCATGAGCAAAGGCAGGAGGAAGGTGGGACCCAGCCTCACCCACTCGGCTTGTTCGGTAGGAAAAGGAGAACGTGGAAGGAAACTCTGCCCATCGTGTTGTCTCTTCCACTACACCCACCAACATATAAATGGGGCTCGGGGTCACTGAAATCATGGAAGAGGATTGTCTGTGGGAATGGGAAGATGAAAAGGAGATGGTTTTTTGGGTTTTCCTGGTTACTTAAGCAGAAATTAGCCCAGACTGGTAGAGAAGAAGTGTAAGGCTACCAGAGAACATCTCCTGTCTGAAAATAGTGTTTCAATCCATGTAGAGCTGCACATGGTTCAGCCCTTCATGTAGACATGGACATGTTTAAAAATAATTTTGGTATCTCACAGCACTGCTAAAACCCCTTGCTCATTAAGAGTGAAGCCCTATTTAGTGAGCTGTGGGGTAACCCCTACTTGTTAATTCCTTTTTCTCAGTATTTCTCATGGCAAATAAAGCCCGAGAGGAGCCAAAGGTCCCTTCCAGTATTCCTAGGGAAGCACCATTCATATCTTACGAAATCATCACTGTCAAAGAATTAAACACCAATAAAAGAAAAGCCAACCCAAAAGATGTATTAAAGAGTCCTAAATGTAGGGTGGGTGTGCTTCGAGCTCACTGCAATAAATGAAATTTATCATGGTTGCTTTCCTTTCTGTGGAACAGGTGTGATAATATTTTACTCTTATAATAGATTTATGTGAAATCTCGTCTTGACATAATATCTAAATTTTAGTTAAAACCCGAAAAATGTAAGTCGAATATTAAATGTAAGCCAAATATTAAAACACGAGTTGGGATCAAATTAAATATTTTGTTAATTTTTTTAAGATACTTCAGGAAATAGTCTCAGGATATAAATTTATCACAGTATTATTTACAGTATAGAAGATATTTAAATAAATGGCATAAATGCATTCTCCCTGATAAAATTAAGTTATTCCAGGGGTGAATCTGGCCCAGCAGGGTTCAAATTCTTCCTAACACAATATTCTTATCAGAAGTCTTTTTTTAGCAGCATTCGTCTCATACACAGACAACTTTGTTACTTTGTAGGATTTATAATCACTTTGCACGTTTCATATATGTGCCACAAAAGATCCAAATGCAGCATTTCCTTTGATAGCCTGTTATGCCTGACATGAATTCCCTATCACATCTTCTTAGGGAAATTTATCTTACGAGGTAGATTTTCAAATTACGTTTACAAAACACGCCAACGCCAAATGTGTCTGTGGCTTAAAAATAAACATAAACTAGGAAACATACACTTAAAGACAATTGCAATAATTTTGAACAATATTTGCAAGTATTTCAGGATATTTAGCCTAGAGTCAGTCGTTTCCCTGAGAGGGCAGCATTGCTTTGCCCTGTGCGAGTGAGGAGCACAGCCCAGCCCCAAGGCAATGCAGTGGATGCAGTGATTGTGTTTTAAAGTGCATTTAAAGTGATGTGGAAATTGTGGGGAGAGGGAAGGACGTCACCTTGACAGCTGTCATCCTCTGTCACCAAATTCTCGTGGTCCTTCTGGTCCATGAGAACATCCACCTGTGTCCCCCTGCATCCTCCAGCATGGCAGGGCATGGCTGGACAGCCCAGGGGAGGCAGGACACATTTCTCCTCCTGCCTGGGAGGAATATCTCCAGCATCCCAAACTCCCCACCAGCCCCTGACATCCTCTCCCACCCAGATGTTTTGAGGAATGGGAAGAAATAGAAAAATCGCCTGACTTGATAGGCAAAAGGAGGAAGACACCCAACCTTTGTTTGTGCCATCAACAAACACTGTCACTCCTCCAAAAGCTCTTCAGGGACTGTCAGGTCTAAAGAGAACCTAACCTTAGTGCCTGTGGTAGGAATGTCGCCCTGGCAGGAGCAGGGGCCAGGGAGGGCGGTGTGGGGAGCAGAGGTGGTACCTGTCCCGCAGGTGTAGCCCTGCGTCCCCTCCCGTTCCCCTCCCCGCGCCGCCAGCGCTGTCGCTCCTTTCAAAGGCAGCATAGCTCCAGGCAAATCTGCTCTGCAGATTGTTTCCGTCCTGTGTTCCCCATGGTTCTGGCTCTGTCTGTGCCTTGTAGATAGAGTAACTTTGCAGCTTGTAAAGATTTGTTTGCTCTCCCACCCCCTCCCCCTTCTCCCTCCTAAAATCAGTGATTTTGTGTTGCAGGTACCGGGGAGTACAGTCACAGTGAAGGTGTCTGTGCCAGATCCTCCTGCAGGACTGAGGAGACCCCAGGATCCTGCTGGTGGTGAGCTCTTACAAAGGACCAGGCCATGGAAAGCCAAAGGGAAGCCCAGACATCCAAAGGCTGCATGTTCCTGGTGCTCAAACACAGAGGGGCCCCCCTGAGATAAAGAGTGAGATGCAGGAACAGCCAGTACCTGCCTGGCACCTCCACACATCACCATTGCAGGGATGTTTACTAACAATAAACAGTAATAATGAGGTTTTATTACTTCCTGACTCCCAGTCTTACCTACAGTCCCCCAAGAAAAAAAAAAAGCCATGCTTCTTGGAAGAGCTCCAGTGGGAAACACGGCGCAGGTGCTGCGCAGAGGGTCCCTCAGAGCCCATTACCTGCTGTACCAACCTCCGCAGTGGCTTCAGCTAAGCACAGGCTCTACTTTAATGCATCCATTTCCCAACTTCTCACGCTCCAGCTGTCTGAAAGGAGCTGAAAAAAAAATTCCCTTCTCGCTCTCTCCCACCACACACTTGCACAGCAGCTGTAGCTCCCCGTGGCCCCTGTGCTCAGAGAGAACATTGCAGCAGGACCGGACCTACAGATGAAACTGCTTTGTGAGAAGCCAGGCTGAAAAACTAATTTCTTTTTTCAGTTTTTCCTGCTTGACTTCTCCCACTTCTTTTTCCTCAAGCACGCAATCCTGCAAAACGTGCATTTTCGTGCTACAACAAGCGATTTCTCACCTGGCCTGGGAAGGAATGGACACCAAACAGTGGGTTTGGGGTTGTTTTGTAGAAAATCTCCTCACACATACATCTCCTGGTAACCAGATCCATGTGCACTTCTCCTAGTTCCTCTACAGCAGGACTTCTGCTGGCAGACATGTGGAACTAGGCTTTGGTCCACTTCACCTTGGTCTGACAGGTCCTCCAAGCATGCTTGAGTCTCAGAAGGAACTTCAGGAAAACATCCACAAGCAAGGAAACAAATCCTTTCCTCCTGCAGCAGACAGGGAATGTAAAAGCTCAAGGGCTGCAGCTCTCCAGCTGATACCTTGTTATGCCAAGTTGGAGCACCGAGTAAATTTCTTACAGCCGAGTTATAAACCCCTTGAAAATAGGTTTTATTATGGAAATGCAAACACAACCATGGCTATAGCAACATGAAAGGCTCTGCTATAATAATGCTTAGATCCAGCTCTTTGTGCACAGTTGGCATAGAAAAGTATTTGATTTTTGTCAGGTTTTTTTTTGCTGGTACATGTCAGTGTCACTTCACAGTTGGTCTCAGTTTATAACAAAATGCATAAAAATTGTTAGTAATCCTCATTTATAGCTGGGGTCTGAGAAGCACCATCTCAGACATTACCCTACCTATCAAACATGGCTAAAACAGCTATTGACATTTGGAACCACTATTCCTGGAAAGGAAGATGTGATGTTCACAGTTAACTAAGAAGAATGTCTACTGAGTTTAGTCTCTCACGCTGTAAAGCATTAGGCTGACTGAGCAAGCCTTGATAATCAGTTTGTTTCAGACAAGAAGGGAAAAAAAGAGAGGAGAAGGGGAGAAAATCATGAAGGGAATCAGTCTGAGACACTCTGCTTCGCTGTAAATTCAAATGCTCTGCGTATTTTCAGAATCCTGAGATTTCCCTAAAAAATACTCTCATGTTTATATTTCTGGTTTTTGGTTAAAAATAAGAAGGAAAAGAAGTCGAGGGGTTTGTGCTTCTACAGTTTCCACCATTTAAAGAAAGTTAGGCTCTTATGGAAAGCTGTGGCTTATTCTGATCTTTGGGGTGGGGAACAATCCACATTCTAATAGGGAAATATCCTGCAAACCAGAAGGAAAAACAGCTCCCTTCAAATTTTTTAGCACACTTTGTAGAGTCACCCTGCCCTAAAATCTCCAAATGTAGCAAACTTCATTTCCATGGATGAAAAGTGCTTTCAAAAGGCCACGTTTAGCTTAAATTACTCAAATGACTGAGTTCTGCTTCGTTCAGTGCATTGAGCCCCACCGTGGGCGTTACACCATTCAGGAACATCTTCACCTTGAAAGCAATCCCTCACCTGTGCCTGTTTTCCTCAAGCAGTTCTAATGATCAGCAGCACGAATCTCTACCTCACCGGGTCAGCCACATCCTTGGCACTCAGACATCCTCCCCCCCTCATTGCTCTGTAGCAACTTCAGCAAATTTGTTTTGATTTCCACGATCCTGGCACCTCAATTCACTGAGCATCAGCATTCCAAATACAGTTAAGATAATAGAATACTTGGAGATAGCTTTTGTTTGTCTGGCCTTAATCTGAGTATCCCTTCCACCCAATGGGTTGATTAATGATTACATATAAAATAAATAAATTTATATGGCCATTTTACAGATGAGGTAGCTTGGGAAGCCAAGGGGAAAAAAAAGGGAACANAAAAAAAAAAAAAAAGAAATTGTAAAAATGTACCCTTTTAAGATTTCAAATATGTTTCTTTTTTTTTTCCCCAATACACCTCAGGATGTCTCCAGCTGGAGAAAGCTAAGCAAGTGCCATGTGTTTGTAATACACATATAACTGCATTGGCTCTTCTGCTGCTATTGTGGAGCTCTAGGAGATACTCTGCATAAAATATAAACCTCGATAAAGGAACATAAAGTTTAAATGTAAACTTTGTGGTGAGATCATGTTGCCCGGGCCAATTTGGATTGACTTTCCATTTTGATGCTCTGCTTCCATAAGAGTTGTTGAAGAACAACTACTAAATTTTATCCAGTTTTTAAAACTTCACATCATATTTATGGTATTATTACCTTGCATATACTCTGACTGGACCAAGAGGTAACATTGTCTTTGTTTCCTGATTGGGGAGAGAAAAACCAAGGCCTCACATTTTCATAAAGGAAAAGCCTTTATGGGTAGGAGATGTACAGCCATAATGAAGTTAAAAATTGGGATTTGCCTCTGGTGGGCATCTGGCCCTCAACCAGCCTCACTCGAAGCTATTTACAGAGGCTTAGAGGAATTTCCAGCAGTCTTTTCACACATAGATAGTTTGTAATAGTTTGTTGTTTGGGATCCTGGATTGTGTATTCATCAGTTCCCAATGATTTGTTGTGACAGTACTTAAAGGACTCATGAGTGATACTCTGCAGGCAACTAAATGAACAGCATATTGCCATGAGCAAAGGTATTTTTACTGTTCTTCTGCTGACTTTTATGTTTACTTTACAGCTGTGTTATTTAATATGCAAATACTTTCTTAGTATATTTTTTTTTAATTGGAAAAACTGGTTCTGTCAATTTTTGAACCCTCCCAAAGGGAGGTGGTGATGTGGAGCCTTAGTGGGAACAACATCTTATTCGGTGTTGGAAGTTTTGTCTTCTCGTGATCTGCTGGGATTTGTCTCTTACAGTCTTGTTTGAATTTTTTTTTTTAGCTTTCCATTATTTGACTCATTTCAATGGTGAAGCAATTAATATTTGTCTGAAAAGTTTCCATCAAAATTGTCCTTTCATTTAATTCCTAACATTTTCTAGACACTCAGCCAGTCTGTTTCCTGATTTTTATAGCCTAGTTTATTGCTCCTTGCCTAAGAATCTGTCATTCTTTTCTGATGCTTATTGGTCGCCGATCATTTTTAATTTATTGCCACTTCCTTGTTTTTTTCCATCATATTTGCTGGGGTAGTTATGGCTGGAGTTACATACACACAACCAGTAACGTAATTAGGGAATACTTTGTCTTTTGGCTAACCAAAAACGTCCCTACAAATGATTGCTAGATGAAATATAGAAAGTGTAGCATTTCAAAATTGCCAAAACGTGGAATATTTTACAATTCAGCAGAGTCATCTGTTTAACAGCCCCTGTTTTGTTTTGTGTATTACTCTCCCATACATATGCTTTTGGTTTTGAATCTTTATTGGTTTTGTCCTTTATTTCCACTCTTTCCTTAGTACAGACACATAGGAAATCATAACTGAAATAATATTCATAGTTTGGTGTATGGTGTGAATAGAAGCAAATACTCTCTGCTTCCATCTGAGAAGCAGACCAGGGGAGAGAAAAAAAAAAAATTAATAAATTTGTATCAGACCCGGTGCAGCAATGTTTAAAATGGAGGCAGGATCCTTTATCATTTTAATAAAAGAAATAGGTTAGGCCTGGGAAGAAAAAACAAATATGACTAGCTGAAATATTCTTGTAGTGAATTATTATCAAATCCTGGGAGCTGTTTAGCCCTTTACATTGTCAGGTAAACCTGCCCATGGGATTTGAAGGTGTATTTATTGATTTTGTTATTGAAAAATACATTTGAAATTTTGAAAAATATGGATCAAAATCTGGTTTAAGCAGAGTATTAAATTTATACTGTTGAAGGTGGAATTAAAATCTGGGCCATCATTCGTAAACCCTAAAACATTTTTGGCACTTTTGGTGAAAGCGCGGAATGACTGTTTAAAATCAATTTCTTTTTAACCTCATCTCTGTATGTCATCAGTTAAAAAATCTCCACCAGCACTACTAATGGCTGGGGGAAATAGGTATTTCAAGGCTTTATTTCAGTGGGGTGGGGGGAGTTTGGGAGTGAAAATTCATAAAAACTATGCTTTCAGACCTGGTAAAAACTGTAATTAGTGTGTTTGGGGTTTTTCAATCTTATTCAAAAGGAAAAACTATATCCATGGAAAAAAATACACAAATATGCATAAGAATTAATTGCATCAGATGTATAGCAAAAAATCACCTGTCAGTGCACTAGAATGGGCAACATCCTGAACTGAACTATGAAACTATTTAATTAAGTCCAAAACTAGCAAATAGAATTTGCACTCCATGAGGCAAAAAATGCTCATTGTGTCAATGAACGTAAAGGAGAATGGAGGTAGCTTGTGAAAACTCCTGCTTTGCTCTTGATAACTTTAATCATACATGTTTTTTCTGAATCCACAGCCTATGGAGTCATGTGATTATGAGAATGATTCAAATTTAACTTTCTCTGCATCCATTGAAGCTAGAATTCTGAACATTAAAAGCCTCAAGCACATAAAAAAAAAAGTCCTGATATTTTTATTGAAAAAAACTTAACAAATGAAGGGCCTGACTCATAATGTTCATAGTCCAAAGGAGAGTGCTCTTTAAACCCGTGTTCTGTTCTTATTAACCTGGCCCTGAAAGCACCAAAAAAAACCAAATCCAAACCACTTTAAAAAAGTCTTAATGCAGGATCTTATGTCAGCCAATTTCACCCAGAACTCTGGATATGGAATGGGGCAGGACAGACCCTGAGCTTTTCAGAATTTGAAAGCAGGTGTGCACAATTCTGGTTGGCATTTTGTATTTGTTTCTCTCTAGGAAAATAAAAAACTCCTATTAAATCCTTTGAAACATTTCAACGCAGCTGAGCAGATTTGACCATCTCTCTCCAAGCCCCTGCTTGCATTTAAAAAAAACAAAACCAAAAAACTCCTCCCCAACCTGAACTCTTCCAAGCTCCCTAAGGAAATTAACTACAAAAAAACCCCTATGCTAATGGAACATTAAAATCGTAATGTAAAACCATAAAAGTCAGGAAATTCAAAGTTAGGTGTCCCATGGTACCTCTAAGTCTGTCACCTCATGCACATGCGCCACGATAGGGCGCCCAGAAATGAACAATTGGGCTAAATACAAGCACCTTGCTAAATGCTCAGGTATTTTATTGATTCCTAAGGTTGTCTTGTTGCTGGTCCCCTTCTGGGGCACTGCACTGATGCAGATTTTGCTCAGAGATCACCATCCCTGTGCGGGCAGGGGCAGCCAGGGCTCGTCTAAACCCAAACCCAGCCGAGATGCACGAATTTGTATTTCTTTTATGTGCAACTTTAGCATAAGGTTAGTTAATCTTAAGCAGCAGCCATACAAAAGCTGCATTTTTTGTTTGGCCAGGAGATCAAGTTCTTCATAGAAATATTTTAGAAGGAAAAAAAAAAGAAAAAGAGAGGAGGAGGAACTGGGGCAGCTGTGCACAAGCGATGGCAGATACCTTATTCTGTGATTCTGTAAAAATAATATTCTAGTGATAGCATTTATGAGGGGGATTTATAGGACAATTTTGCAGCCCACATGTGTATAAGAGTCACCAAAGCAATTCATATCAAGGAAAGAGGGCAACACATTTCAGCAAAGCAATTTTAACAAATATCCTTCCCGATATGCAATATATATATTTATATAATCGAAGGTCTGCACACAATAAACCCAGCAGATTGCTATCTCTCCCCAGTTCTACCTTTTGACACCCTCCTCAGCCCTAAGCACAAACAATGAGCTGCCACTCAATAAGCACAACTGACCGGAAGAATCAAAACAATTCTTGGAGAGAAAAAAAAAGAATAAAAATTAGGTTATCATTCATTAGCTCTCTATCATTTGGCCACCAGTAGGCTGCAGGATATGAGGGCCATTTAATTAGGCCCTGCACTACTCTCTGGTGTGAAAAAGGCTCTCAAAAGCTTTGATTCCCCACAGCTTCACAGCAGGAAGTTGTTGGCGATAATTGACACAGGATTTCCTTGTTAACCAGCAGCAGACATGCTGGATTAAAGCGACAGAGATCTAGAGAAGAAAGTGAAAAGAGATAAGAAGCTCGGAAAGACTTCTGCTTATTTTGCACTTGAGGATGATGAGCAAATAGCAATAACAAACTGGAGTGCTGCTCCCTGTGAGTAAGGCCTCCACTTATCAGACCCATTTCAGCTTGACTGATCAAAGATTGACTTCCCTTAAAATAACATAGGCCTGGGGTTTGTTAGTTTATTAAGCTGCAGGTTTTATGAATTATCGCAGTTTTAAAGATGGATTGCAGTTTATGTGAAGGAGTAGAGGATTATCAGGTTTTCATCTAAACAATTATAAAATATCACAGCTGAAAGCTTACTTGCAAATGACATCATTTTCTTCTGCAAACTAAACAGGTCATTGTATGCCTTCATGTAAGCATTTCCAGCAAGTGCACACATACAGTAAAATTAACTCTGCAGCAGAGAGGAGAGCCCAGTAAAATCTGTATTTTAACTTCCAAAGTGCATGAAAGCCCCAAGTTCCTTTATGCTGGTCCAAAGGTAATTGCATTTAATTTTTGACTGGGACCTTTTAGGTCTAGTTACCTTAAAGAGAGGAAAGAGAGAAATGGCCTATTGAAATCTCTCCTTAAATGTGGTCGTGATAAATGGTACTGAAACAGATCCACATGAGTATAGTTAAATGAAATGTCCACTTTAGAGCAGAAACAATTATTGGATATCACTTAATAACTTAACCTTACAACAGCACATGTGGCATTAATAAAGAACTGAGAGTAATAAAAGCTACTACTACTCCTACGCCCAGTGCATGCAGGAGTGTGTGTGTATGGGCAGGAGCCAGGGGAAAACCAGGACACCTGAGGGGCAGGAGCAGGGGAAGGACAGAGGAGCAAGGCAGGAGGTGATGGGCCAGCAGTGGTCCTGGATGAGGTGGGAAGGGAGAGGCAGGTGCAGCAGGGGATGGGACACAGGCAGGCAATCTATATATTGCATATCAGGAAGGATGTTTTTTATCCTGAGCCATAACTGCAACTCTCTGCTAGCTACTGACCACCTGTGAACTCCCTCACCACAGCTGAGCCCCATCCTTTGAGCCAGCCCTGAAGGAAACTGCACAGCCCTGGATCTCCAGTGGGGTTACCACAAAACCCAAATAAATTCCCAGGGTGTATTCCCTCTGCTGGGAAAGGGGAGGGGTTGTGGCAGTGCTTCTACATCCAGGATCCTGCAGATAAACCGTGCAATGCCCAGAAATCTCTGCAGGATGGAGACATCCTGGATAAAGCTGCCCATGGGGGGTACATGTTCTCCTCTGTACTACCAATATCCTTTTCAACAAGGACACCCAGCTGGTAAATTACCATGTGTTTTAACCAAAGATGACACAGCACTAATTCCAAGGGCACTGCAGAGAAGTTTTTTTAAGTTCAGTGGCAGTTTTACATATGGAGGCCCTGCTGGCTGAAGCCCGGAGTGTGGGATCCATTCAGAGACAGAATTTTTTTCTGTGGCAAAAGGAGGTCTCATGCAGTTTCTCTGCATTTGTACTGTGATACCCAACACACACACTAATTAATTTACTATTGTACAGTCAAAACAAATCATGTTTCTTCTCATTTTTCATCATTTCCAGTTTACATTGTCAAGCTTCTTTAGAGCCTGATCCAAATCTCACTGACAGGCCTCATGTTGACTCAAGTGGGACATGTGCCCTATTGCTCTGTGCCATCACCAAAAAATGGTTAATAGAATAAAATCATTCTCTGGTTCAGTATTTCAGGGTGCTGGAGCAGCCTGTTCTTACTGTGCACAGAGCAGGGGCAGCTGCTGACAAACAAAACCCCCATTGCAGGACTGGGCCTTTGTGAAGGATTAGTGCCATGATATGTCAGGTTGGAGGTGGTTTCTTTCGTTTTGAAATGTAGAGTGTCATCACTTTTTGAAAAAGTTGGTTTCACACATTTTGAAGGGAGAAGTACTGGTTTAGCAAATTTCTTGCTAATTTAAATGTTTATTGTTATTGATAGTTCTTGCAGTTTTTAATGATGAAAAACAGAATTAAATTACCATTAAACTTCTTTGAGTTCCTTTAGTTATGTATTTTTTTTCAAAACTAACAGTATTACCATGGACTTATAAACAGACTAATAAATATTTTTTTAAAAAAATATTTTAAACAAAGAATCCATTCTACTCTATTCTACTCTATTCAACTTTTGATGCAGCAAATTGAGATTTGTGGTCAACTAGTAACCAGCATCCTGGACTAATCCACCTTAAGGCTAGCAAAAGAGTTTGTTAATTTTCCTGGGAATTTGGGTTTCTTTAATTCACATATCTACATATGGTAGATATGATTCTTTCATTTGCTATGGCATTTGATAAAATCCTACTTTTATAAATGATGCATCTGCTTTTAATGTCTTAAATCCTGTGATTGAATAGACAAATCTTCCCCCTTGTCTTGGTTTTTTTTTCTATTTAAAAGGCCTTACTGCCTTAAAACATACATCAAGAAACATTGTAATAGAGAAATACACTTTTAAGACAAAGTGACAGATTTACATATCTGTGTGATGTGACTCTCTTGACAACCAATAAATGTACTATATTGATGAAGTGAATATGTTCTCTATCTGGTCATTTTCAACTGGAAACTAATAACCAGCATCACCATATCAGGCATGCAATAACCTGGGTTAAAACTAGGTTCATCAAATAAATCACTCAGGAATTTTTCTATTTCTTTCCCAAGACACGTTGCACATCTGCTTAGTGAAAGGAGGAAAGAAGCAATATTTCTTTGATCAAAGTCTTTTTTAATATCCTTGTATCTGTCCTTTGGGAATGCTATCTCTGGACTTTGGCTGGGCAGAGATGCTCAGCATCTCCTGAAAGGTGCTAAGCACCCTTTTACTGCCATCCACTGCAGCAGGAATATTCTGTTCCTTTCAAGACAGGGCTCCTCCAGAACATTTGCTGATGCTACATTACTTCCTAATGATCCAGGAAATGACATAAATGCAGAATCTCTGAAAACAAAACACACAAGGTGTTTTTAATGAGTCCCAGTTTATATCAACAGCTTTCGGGGGGAATAAAAAATAATAAAAAAAAATTCTTAGGCTGGAAAGAATACTGTATTAAATTCACCCCAAGCCTCTATCTCATGGACATGAAACACCTATACATATGTAGAGATCTCTGAGAAACACTTTGAAAAGCTACGTCGTGCTTTTAACTTTTTTTATAAAGTCTTATTAATATCATTTAGAGTAGCCATGTGGCTGCCTTCCTGCCTGGCCTCTTTTACTGTAGGCTTGGCAGTTGTTAGCCCAAGCACCACACGTGTGTGGATGGAGCTGAGCGTGGGCAGCGGCCACTTCGCTGAGGCAGCTGGGTTTCGTCATATTTCAAACTGGCAACCCCGATGCCTCTTCTAACGGGATACAAATCCTGTATGGAATTTCCAGAGTCGAGCCAAGGCCTGGCCTGGCCTAGGAAAATCAGAGTTTTATTTCAGGTGAGGGTGATTGCAGAAGTGCATAGACCATGGGGGATTTTTAATGTGCTTCCATTTCTGCCGGAGCCGCTGAGAGTTGAGGCAGGAATCGAGGATTTGCAGGATCCAAGTGTGAAAGTGCGGCCCCATCCCACACTTCTGCCTGTGGATAGAGTGATTTTCCTTGATTGGGTGGTAGCTGATATCCACAGCCCAGACTTGCCCTGGATTCAGGTCAGAAATACTTTGAACACAGGAAATGGAGCTGGTGAAGAGTCTGGTAGATGTGTCCTGTGAGAAGCAGCTGCGGGATCTGGGGGTGTTTAGTCTGGAGAACAGGATGCTCAGGGAGGAGCATCCTCATTGCTCTCTGCATCTCCCTGACAGGAGGGTGGAGCGAGGTGGGAGTCGGTCTATTCTGCCATGTCTCAAGTGAAAGAATGAGAGAAAATGGCCTGAAGTTGCCCCAGGGAAGGTTCAGATTCAATATCAGAAAAAAAAATTCTCTGAAAGAATGTTAAACATTTGTTTGCCCAGGGTGGTGGTGGAATTGCTCTGGAAATGTTCAAGAGCCATCTGGTTGTGGCACTTAGAGGTATGGTTCAGGGGTGATGATGGTGGTGCTGGCCTTTGGCAGATGGATTAAATGGTCTTGAAAGTTTTTTCCAGCCTTGATGGTCCTGTGATAACACAGAGAGGGAAAATAGCAGCTACATTGCTTTTCTTTATCCTGGACCTTGCCGGCTGGTAAATGTGGCAGAGAAGGAGCTGGAAGTGCCTCAAAGAACAGCCTTTTGGCATCCTAATGTATTCCAAACCCACAGTCCCCCAAGAGATTGGACACCCTCTGCCTCTCCATGCTGCCATGGAAGAGGCAAAGCCATGCAGAAAGCACAGCTCAGGTCTGCTGAAGACTCCTGGGTAGCTACAATCTATTTTCCTTTTTATGGTGGGGCAGAATGATACAGACACAAGCCAGAAAAACCACCAAACCTGGATAGGAGCTGGTTTCACAGGCTTAAGGCCAAATGCTCAAGTAAGTTTTAAATTAGACAGTGTGGGCTTGGTGTCACTTTCCTTGCTAGGTGCTACCTGGGAATCAGGTCTCGTGCAAATTATAGTGAGATGTGTGACAGGCCCAACACTGCATTTCTAGGCAGGGCCTGGGGCCATAAATCACCCTACACTTTTCATTATAAAGCACCATTTCCATCAACTGCACGGGCAGACTTTTGTCCACGTTGCCTGCCTTACTTGGGCTTGGATTTTTGGGTAAGACTATGGCACAAAACATTCAACAGGGATTCTGTAGTAAAGGATGTGTCTCCTGTAATTCTGTGCAAACCCATGCCCACTCAACGCTGGCATAACTGTAAACCTCCAAGATTTTGCTTACCAGAGTCTGGTTAATACTTCAGAATTCTCCCCAGTTAGCAACTCACTTGCAGCTGGACCCTCTTATGAAATAAGGAGAATATTATAAGGGGAAGATGTTAGGGGATAGAGGCAGATAGACCTTTAATCATTTTTCTTCTAGATCCTGCCTTTTTATATAAATATATAAATACATAGATAAATAAAAGTGCAAATCTACTCTATTGGCAATAAATATGTGGGAAACCCACATACTAAGCTGAGTTCTCAGCCCTCTCTTAAGGCTGCACCATAGGTGGGATAATAATCTACCAGTTGTATTTGTTGTACCAGTTACAGAATTGGCAAAACATATAATCTAAAATCAAAGTAAAATCCACTTAGTCTTTATATGTAATAGTATATATGGGATGCAAATAACACACAAGAAACAATATAATTAAATTCATGATCCGTTTTAATTCATTTAATCTGTATTTTCAGTTAAACAGCTCCTAAATGATAGTATTTTAAAAACAGCATCATTTTCCAAATAAACTGTTAGGTAACATAAACAAGAAAAAGCAGACATGAACTTCTGGATTTTTTTTTCTTTTTTTTATATATGTATTTCATGCCAATTCACCTGAAAATGAACCACTTAAGGCAGTAGTACCCAAGTGTAAGGTTTTTGGGTGAGTAGGTTGGAGTAATTTGTGATACCCTCTTTACTACCTCAAACTGAAATCCAGCCTGGTGCTCACAAGAAGATTTCCACCCCATCTAAGATCTGAAGTTAATTCCCAGTGCTACTGATTCCACAGGGCTTCTATCTGTTCAGGAGATAAGTGGGATTGAAAAGCTCCTGGCAACTTGACTAGGGCCCAGCAGATTTGGATTAATTTCACTCAAAGATTTGCCTTAACTGGATGTCATACAACTTTTAAAAAGTTGTTTGCTACCCAAAAAGAGATGTACAGGATCACAGAACTTGCATGAAATTTAGGAGAAAAGGAGGAAGACCCACTTATTTTGACCTGGAAGTAAAAGGTGGTTGGTTTGACATCATGATGAAAATGTCTGTGTTCATCTGCATGAGATGCAGTTACCTGAGGAGTGGAAATTGGGAATATCAACCTAGCTGTTGTTGATAGCAGCACCTCATGGCAGAGGCAGCTTTCGTCAGTGCACCGAGCTTAAGTTGTATTTATTAAAAAAACTAGTAGCTGTACTAGCAGCTTGCTTTGTTTTTTTTAACTCCTAAACATGAAAAGCAAATGTGAATCAACCTCTTTAAATTAAATATGAGAAACAATTACGTTTTGACAATTTAATTGCATTCTTCCTCCAACATGGCATTCTAAACAAGATACCACATGTATTTAGCATGCTGATTATATTTTTAGATTGTTTTGCAATTAAGAAAGTATCCCTAAAAGAGATAAAATAATTGGTTGACTAAATCACTATTTCTTGAGGGAACAATATTAAGAAATGAATGTTGAATGGCAATATCCATAATAATTAGCTTTTAAATCACTGCTTAAAGGTTTTAGGTTTTAGCCTTCAAAATTGTATCTGTCATTCAATTTGCTGCATATTATTCAACTTTGCCTATGTGAAAAAAGAGAAGAAGATCCAACTACTGCCAACAAAATAGCCTTCAGTGTAACTGACAGGATCTCGTGACTTTCAGTGGCAAAAAACCCAGGCAGCCAAAATGTCTTTCATTAGCACTGTCCTGGTCTGTCTCTCTGATGGTCATTGTGCTATTGATGTCGAAAATAGAAGAAAGGATACTCACTTATTGCAATCACTGACTATTCAAGCACATTCCAGCTTCTCTGGAGTGGAGGGTGACCTTCACACTGCTCTTATTATTTTGCATAAGTCACTTACATAGCTTTGTCAACTAAAAAAAAAAAAAAGGAAGATTGAATACCAAGATGTTTCATGAGATTCTGCTATTTTTTCTCAACACTGGATTCAGATAGGATGGTGGGATCTGAGTTTGAAAATGTGCACCCCCCACTCCTCAGGTTAAAACAGCCTTTGGTTGACATTCTTCTGAAATTTCATTTTAAAAATAAATTCATCCATTTAAAAGATACCTCGGAATCAAACTTCCAATTCTGTTGGAACTAAATCATGTTTATAATTTTCATTTCAATCCATAAGAATCTCCCAAACATCCTCTTTTATTTTTACAAAATATTTTTGTCTTTTCATACTGACAACAAACTAAAAAGAAATCTCACTTTCTTCCAGTGAAGCAAATGCAAGTTTTTATTCTGAGCATATTTTATGTAAATTTGTGCAAAGCCAAGACAGTATTCAGAGAAGACACACAGTAGGCTCATGATTCACAACAAGACCATATGGAATTTCCAGGAATTTGATTTTAAGGTATCAAATAAAAATTGTATTTAGGGGGAGGAAAGTGAGAGGCGGAACTGCAGCTGAGTCTGAAGCAACAGGGCTAAGACTTTTCACTAGGAATATTAAGTTTGACCTGCCTGCAATACTCTTCAAGGTGCATTGATTTCCTACTGAGGTGGATACAAAAATTTGTGGGTAGAGATGCCAGTAGTTCATGGATGAGTGATTTGTGAGGGGAAGGAGAGGTGAGCCCAAACATACAGGACAAAGTGAGGATGACATGCTGGTGAGCAGCAAAAGCCAACAATGCTGAAGGGTCTAATCAGCTGAAAATATTCCCAGCGCTAGTGCAGAGAGGGTCTGTTCCAGCAGGTTTGAGAAAAGGAACCAGATAGGTGGGGAGGGAAAAGTGGGATTGCTCAGTAGACACAGCTGGACTGAGCCCACAGACATTTCAACACACAAGCTCACAGCATCACACTTTACCTGTTCTTCTGCAAAAGGCCTGAGAACCCGTGATCCACACTGGCTGTTGAAATAAATGCCTTTCAGTACTCTAGTGCTTTGTAATTCTATAAAATCCAAATCCAGGGTAACAAGAGATCTTTCTTTAGTGCACAGTCTCAAGTGCAAGGTCCCAGAGAAACAGTGGGGTAACAACCTCATCACCTGCAGGAAATTATTTCAGAACTGTTTCCAAATTGGGATTTGAAAAGAAAGAAGCAGTGGTGAGATACAGCCATGAGCTTTTTCCAGCCAGCACTGCTGAGCTGTGAAAATCATGATGAAAGTCATGATAGGAACCTGCAAGAAGGCAGAACACCTCATACATGCTCCTGGCTTTTCAGCAGCAGCTGTGCCAGTACAGGATATTGCTTCCCCACAGACCTCACCAAGCTTGAGATGATGGTTCTGTGTTTTACAGGCCAGAGCTGACCTATCTCCTTTTCAATTCAAGGGCTGTCTCCTGATCTCAAATTGTCAGAAACAGCTCCAACATTGCAGTGGCTGGAGCTGGAATAGTTACACCCAAATGAGCTTTCAGGTAACAGGTTTTGATGGCAGATTATCAATAGCTGAGTGAAGATGGCTTCTTCCATGCCTACTGCTACATGGCAGCACCAACATCTAACTCCCTCGGATTTACAGCCTGCAAACCCCTAAATCATCCTGTACCTTGTGCTGCCCCAGCCTTGCTGGTATTCCAGCCAGAGTACCAGGTTGCGTAAGATCAGCAATGAGATCACCAAAAAACTCAGTGCAGGGATGTGGAAACTCATCCAGACAGAAGAGTAGGGAAGAAACAAGAGTGTTAGACAAGCTCAGCAATCCCTTCCTCACACTGCGTAAGTTTTACCCAGTGAAACACAGACTCCAAGTTCCAATTTTTTCTGAGACATTCATTAAAATAGATTGGCTGATGGAAAAATTTATTTCTTATGGCAAATAGCCAATGCCCATAAACCAGTTCCTAGCACTTCAAGAGTCCTATCACCAAGATCCCCCTACAGAGTGGAGACAGAGAGGCAGCTCAGGTACGATTTCTGTCTCTGTGCACTGCATACAGGAAGCAAGCAACCACTTTCTTAATAAGGTGCTCAATGCAAGGGTCTAAAGCAGGTGGGGATGAGCCTGGACACCAGTGGTCGCCTGGGGGTGCAGGAACAGCAAGTTGATGCTTTCATGGACCTGCTCCTCTCTAACGCAGCAATAAAACTGAATGGATTTATGGATTTGTACCATGTTGCTAGGATTCCTTCCCCAGCTCTCTTAATGCAACAGATGTGATCCAACCTGAGTCCACTGTGGAAGAAAAAGACATGGTGAACCTCTGGTTCAGGTTTAAACTTTAGACTAACAACAGGCAGTTCTTGGCACAGAGGAGAGATTTAAAATGAGCACAAATTGGTGAGCTAAAGATTGAAAAAGGGGCAAATTATTGAGATTCGGGCCAGATATTTTGGGGAAAACATGCCGAAAGTAATATCTATTCTAAGGAAAAATACTGATAAACTGTGGAATTAGAGGCCAACTCTTTCTTCTTTTTCCGAAAAGTCTGGAGTATGCCTTGTAGCTCATCATATTTTTGGCTTCTGGCACATATTTTATTAACTTCCATTATGTACAGAAACAAAACAGACCACTATTTTGAAAAAATGCCATGAGTAAAAAAGAAATAGAATGGCGTATTCAAAGAGTAATTAAAGACTCTCTTAAGAAAGTTAAAAGCTGAGAAGAGTTTGAGAGACTTTTGCACACAAATATT
This sequence comes from Cyanoderma ruficeps, assembly GCA_008694505.1. Lineage (NCBI taxonomy): Eukaryota > Metazoa > Chordata > Aves > Passeriformes > Timaliidae > Cyanoderma > Cyanoderma ruficeps. Next base: position 24,268,114 of record VZDJ01000116.1, on the reverse strand, counting down.
ACACACAAATATGAAGCCATTTGCATCCACATTTGTCAGCCATGTGAAATCCCCTGAGATTAATTTTGGCTTCTCCATTTAAAGAATTGCAGATACTGAAAACTGAGGACTAAAATTTTGGCTCACTATCAAACCCAAGTTTGAGTTTAGATGATGCAGGAGAAATCAACAGTGTCGTACCTCCCTTAACTCATTCCAGTCTGCTCAGTTGCTGCCACCAGTAGAAATTGCTTCATGTGCCAAAACCCTTTAAGCCCAACGCAGCCTGACAAAGTTAAGAAACTGTGAAACTCTCAGCATGACTACTCTTAGGGACAAAAGACAACCAGGAACACAGGTTTGCATTTTCTTTCTGTTTTCACTGTTTCAGAGGTCTGGTCTAATCTGAGAAACTTGTCAGTGACACACAGATTACAAAAAATATGGGCATGCAATGGTATCAACTGCCTTGTGATCACGGAGTGAAACTACCCTGCTACTGCTGGCATTGGGGTTGCTGCTCCTTTAATTCTTTCATAGTGAGCATTTTGCCACACACAACAAGCCCTGTCTGCTCCTCAGGTGTATTATAGGCTGAAGATGTTCTGAAAAATATTCAAGAGAACCCCCAGCAACTTTAGCAAAATCCTGTGCAAGATACGTGCCCAAGACAAAAGGCCTATTTTTTGAAGTCATGCAAAAGGAAGGAGGACAGAGTCCAGACCTCAAAGCATGTTAGACAAATAAAGACATGATCATAGAATTACAGAATATTTTGGGTTGGAAGAGACATTAAAGGTCACCTAGTTCCAACCCACTGCCATGGGCAGAGACATTTTTCACTTGGACCAGGCTGTGTCCAGCCTGGCCTTAAACACTTCCAGGGTTGGGACATCCACAACTTCTCTGGACAACCTGTTCTAGTGCCTCACCATCCTCACAGCGAAGAATTTCCTCCTAATACCCAATTTAAATTCACCCTCCTCCAACTTAAAAACCATTCCCCCTTGTCCTATCACCGCATGCCCTTGCAAAAAGTCCCAGTGGAAATAAATTATCTTTTCATATAAAAATCTTCTAAAGCCCTTTCTCAGAAGAGTAATAGAGCTGCCAGTCCAACACCTGCAGGGTTGGAAATAATTTACTTAGCCTCGCCGGCTTTGAGGCAGGTTCTTCGTTTGACGAATGGCCCAATTAAACATCTGTTAATCACGGCATTATCTCGAGGTGGAATACCTACTTCTCCTATCCGCTCTCCCTTCCAGATAAGATCGGGGAGCCCCCAGGACAGCAGTGGGCAGCCCAGCAGGGCTCGGAGGGGGCGCAGGCCGCGGCTGTGGGGCTGCGCCTCCCTCCCCCTCCACACAACCTCCCGGTAACCTCGGGCTCCTGAACCCCCGTGTACGGTTTAGGCCTTGATAATAAAGCAACATCTGCAAACTTACAAGTGCTTTACTCGAGTTAATTGAGTAAATTGAAGCAAGCTGGCGTGCAGGGGTGATCTATGATCCCAGGTTGCGGGCCGAGAAGGGAGACAACAGATTTACTGCAAAGACAGTGGGCGGCCTTTTGTTCGGGGCCTGGTTCACGGGAAGTTTGAGGTCATGAGGGATTAAAATATCTTCAGAAACAAATGGAATAATTTGGCTGAAATATAAGGCACGCAGTGCCAGCTCATGCCAGGAAACCAGGGGTGATTTATGTGCCTTCAATCCAACACATTTTTCTGATATCTGCCCCATTAGGTTGAATTTATAGATTTTTTGGGAGAATATGTATGCTCGTCTCTGCTATTCTGACATGTTTGTGCTCTGGGGAGCTGTTCCAAGGATTGCAAAATAAATAAAAGGGTGCATTACCTTGTATTCACAATGTTCTGTTCACATCTCAGGGGAGGAAAAAGAAAAAAAAGGAAAGGAAAAAAAGAAAAAGAAACCAAACCAAACCAAACTCCCAACCTCCCATTTACTATACTTGTTTGGGAATTACTTATTAAAAAAGACATTAAACAGGTAATGCTCTTTCTCCTATAATCCGTACAAGTCATTAAGTTTAAGCACAATTCGCCACCTTGAAGCAATTGGATACATTGTAATTTGTTTTATGGTCTCGCAGATGCAAGGTATTTGCCGAGCTATAAATACATAAAAGTGGTTTATACGAGGAGCCCATACCCTGCACGAGTTAGGCAAGGGAGAGCCTCTCCAGGTTTCCCTATTCCCAGGCACACACACGCACACGCACATGCAAGCTTGTGCGCTCTGTTTATTCTTTTTTTTAAAATTTTTTAGGGGTTTTTTTTAAGCCTGACTCACTTTTAGTGGGGTATATTGTCCCTTTTGTAGTTTCTCTGCTGCTTTATTAAATCCCAGATTCCTTACAAAACTGTACAATTTTAATAACACTAATCCACACAGGCCATAAAGCTGTCGAAATGTACATAGCACCAGCCGTGATCAGCTGCAGTGATATCATCGGCCCTGATTAGCCAGGGCTGGTCACGCGACAAGGTTTTATTACAAGTGTCATTTACATTTTTGACAGTTTTACAAGGCTTAATGGCTTTGTATTAAATACATTGTGTTTCAAGGAAACTGACAGCTCAGGGTATCTTGTAAATACAATGCTGCGGCATTTCCTCTGAAGCAATGCGGAGGGAAAATGAGACATCCAGTGTTTCTCTTGTCAACATGGACATTTAGCCAAAAAGAAAAGTTCACCCAAGCCAAAGCTGAAGTCCAAGTATGAAAAAAATGCTAAGAAAAAAAATTTTTCCCTTTTCTTTTTTAATACATATATATTTATATATCAAACTACAGATGTCTTGTAACATACTATAAGTTTTTGTAGCAAAAGCATTGGCAATCACTGAAACACCTGAGGCATGTTCCCCACAGAAATTAATGAGAAAACGCTCTTTGCAAAAATTTACTACAAAAACCTGATTTATTGTTTGTTTCTCGTACAAACAAAAAGCACTGCCTGGGGGCATTGAAGTATTTCTGAACTTATTTACCAAGGTGGTATCCATTTTTAATCTCATGAGGAAACCTTTCCTAAACTGATTGTTTCTCATATGTTTTAATCACAAATAAGGACAAAATTCACAACGTTACCTCTGTTTCTGCTCGGCCTTTGGGGTTAATTTGGGCCTAAGATAGAGATGATTGGAAGAGAGCATCTTTGAATAACAGTAAGTGAAAATCCAAATTAAAATCTCTACTTTTTGGTATAGAACAGTCACTTCAGAAATGAAAAGGAATCCCTTAACCTGAAAACCACCTTGACTTGAAGCAGATAGGCATTTTCACAGGAAAATCAAGAGCAGGCCATTCAGGCCATTTCAGGCCTGTGCATCAAGTGTAAGTTTTGCCCCCCACAGAGTATCTACTTACGCATGTAATAATTCTCCAACTGATTAAATTTGTGCAACCTGTTATTTACTAGATGAATTGGGTTATTAATCCCAGATGTATTCCATTCAGTGCTGTTTCTCTGCCAGTTTCTCAACAAACAGCATCAGTATCCCTTATCATTTACACACACAGGTTTTATTGGTTTGATTATATCAAGTTAATAAAACTGGTACAGTCTCTTTATATTACGGCCTTTTCTTTATGTGGTGACCAGTATGAATTTACTCACACCACTAGAAATCCTGCCATTAGCAGTGGAAGGAATGCTTTTGCTGCTGCACCAGAAGACACACAGAAGACATAACTATTTAGGTTAAATAAATGGAGAGTGAAAAAACAGTACTCTCAAGTGAAAATCTAAAACCAGCATAAAAAAATGAGTTTCCCCTGAGCCTGAATAGATTGGTGTTGCTTATTTGTCCAGCTTGATGTGAGTAAAACACCAGAGCTACTTTAATGCTTTTTGAGTGTAAAATTCCTTAAAGTCTAAATTTGTGAAGAAAAAGATAAATTAATCTATGATCACTCTCCATCTTTGACGATATCAGGGAGCACTGAGGGAGTTGCTGTCTTGTTTTACCACAAGCACACACATATTAGTTTCAACTTCAGATAGTTTATGGAGATAATTTTGGCATGTACTTGTATTTATTACCATTAAATTTTTAACCAACCTATTGGTAACTTAAAACAGGATCAGCCATTTGATTCACCCTAGTTCTGTACACATAATTTCTGTGATGTCTGTGGCCCTGATATCCAGATGATCTGCTGAACAGACAGTTCCCAATGCAAAAGTGCTATGGTGTCCATAGAAATTACCCCGAAATGCTGTGAAAGTACAAGAGGAAGACACATATTTGGGATAAATCATGGTAGAGTACTTTTAGTGAAGCAAAGATGTCACTGCTTGCCCAGTGGAGCTTGCAGGCTGTTTTGCTGTTTTGTCCTTCCTTCCTTCCTTCAGAAGTAACCACAAAAAGACTGAATGTAACTTATGTTCTTTAAGGCTCTCTGCTTGCATCACACACTCCATGGAACCCTCTAGAACTCATCCTCTTCCCGAGGTGCTGCTCCCTATCCCCATCCAGCCACAGGACAGCTAAAGGGTTTCCACTCTTCCAACCTGCCACTGAACCCTTTACTGCTGCTGTACAAAAATCACTTTGACCTAATGCTGGTGATTTTCTCCACAGAGATCTGCCCACTGTAGAGTATAAATTACTGGCAGAGGTTCTTCCAACCCAATGCCTGTGTCAGCTCCATCACTTTTAGGCTGGTGATGGGGAAAGGAGCAGCCAGACCCCAAACCCTCTTGGGTGGCCATATGGGACCTGCAGGAGCTGTTCTCAGGAGGGTGTTGCTCTCCCATTCCCACCTTCTCTGCCAGCACACTGCTGCTGTGGCTGAGGGACCCCTCTGGGGGGTGACACCTGAGCAGAGAGTGTCCTTCCTGCTCCTCAGGGCTGCACTACCCAGAGCCAGCATCCTTGGCCCCCGCTGCCTGAGCAGCAGGTTGTGAATGGGCTGTTCTCTATTAACGTTTGGAAATGAAAGTGAAAGCACATGTGAGACCTGCTGAACAGAACAGCAGAACTGGAGACTTAGCTGTATGCCAGAAGCCACAACCAGATAGAAATCACAGGTTAGTCAGGAAATTACTTGCATTTAATTTGGGGCCATGTCTCCTGGGAGGAGGCTGGCCTTTTCCTGTTGTGCAGCAATGTTGCCCCTGGGTATAATTTGCCTTTTTCATAAGCAAGGGTGCTATCTCCTCCTTCCTCAAAGAGACCTTTCAAAGCCAGCTGAGGAGAATCAAATGTGGCACATTAGCAACAGGACAATGGCAAAGTCATTATAAATTGACTTCCTTACTGTGAGCTGCAGTAATCTGGATGTATTACTAGCATGATTCTGCAATAAAACCAAAGCAGCCAGTTCCTCCACTGGAATTAAAAACACCCTCTCCCTACTGACTTCAGAGAGGTAAGGAGTGCTCCCATCCTCTGGGGATGAGGTGAGGAGCCTGGCACATGAATATTCTGTTCCTTGTGTGTGTCCCCAAGGGAAAGAGGCTTTCCAAGCTGGTGTGGACATGGTCACAGCACCAGACTGCTCTGTGAGTCTCAAGAGAAGAAGCAGCAGACTCACTGGTACTTCCTCCCACTCCACATCTCTGGTGGGTTGCAGCAAGAGATGGCAGCACAATTACCACAGGGCTGCTTTTCTTCCCAAAAAGGAGCTGCCTCAGCGATTGAGGAGGACATCTCTGCCATAATTAAGAGCTGGAGCAAAAGTTGATGCCCTGCTCTTGTTCACCAATTTCCCAAGCACTGCATCAGCGAGGCTGGGTGTGCCGGTGGCTCCTCAGCAGAGCCAGGACTGGAGGAGCCATCTTTAAAGTGGATCCTGTAAGGAAAAGAAAGCATCTCCAGTTTTTCCCCTTGTATTTTTTTCCTCACACCTTCCACACAAACAATGGCAGCTTTTACAAGCATGTGTCTGCCATAAAATGAGAATTTCACTGTAAAAGTAATGTTTCATTCAAAGCAAACAGGTTTTTAAAGGTGTGTTTTCTGCAGGGCAAGGGGTTTTTAAAAGTTCTTTGCTCGTGCTTCCAGAGAATTCATTAAAATGTTACTCTGGATCAAATGAACAAATTCTTAATATAGTTAAAAGTTTTTTCCTGCTTCTTAGCTTACATTTAAAAAGAATGGTTGTGATCAAGTATAATTACCGCCTCTGTTGAAAATGTTTTGGTACTACACATGTATTCTCTATCCCCCTTCTTATGACCAATTATTCAATGTCATCAACTTCATATTTTGCAGCTTTTTGGCAATTATTGACTCTCAGTATCCCTTGCAGAGAGCATCACTCCTTTACATCAGTGGGGTGTGAGGTACATGCAGAGTTCATTTGCTGGAAAAGACAAATCTCTAATTCTGATACTAATACATCTCTCTCCATAAACTGTGATAAGAATCCACATGATCATCCCATCACCAAAATATGAGCAGGATTAGTCACATGGGGCTCCAAAATTAGTGACTTACATGGCATCTGTGATGATTTTTTTTTTTTCCTTAAGAACTGATTTTGGGCACCAGCTCTTTCCATTGTGCCATCCAGCAGCTCAGTCTCATGGACAGAGCATGTCTACCCCAAGGCACCAAGGTTCCTCTGTTCTCAGAACTTTCCAGAGCACCAGTAAATAACAAATAATGAAATCAATTAAACAGAAGCAAACAAAACAAACCCACCATTCCAACCCACTGCAACCTCCTCTGCCTTGAATTCCACTTTGGTATAAGTTAACTATGACTTCCCTATGACAATAAAAGTCCATATTAAACTCAGCTCTTGGTTTCCCAGGCCTCACACAACCTCATTTTCAGGTGAAATTACAGGTCACTGGTGGGAATTCTGCCACAGAGATTGGGTAAGGAGAGCCCTTGGTTGATGTGATTCTGTCTCAGGGACAGAGAGATTCTCCACCAGCACAGCTACAGTACCAGTCCTACCTTGGACTTTCAAGACCAGGCTCAGGTAACTGGAGCCAGGCTGGCTGAGAAGAAAAATATACTTCTTACATTTCATAAGTTCTGCTTTTCACATGTGCTTAAGAAAAGCTATTTACAGCATTAAAACAAAGTAGTTTAGTGGCTACCAAAAGATTGAGTTAAGCTCTCATCTAATTAAAAATATCCAGCAGGCTGTGGATCTATGGCGGCAATTTAAATCAATTTTTGAAAGTAGCGTCTCCTGGGGTCAAAATGTGGAGTTTTTATTTTCTCTTTTCCTTTATAATTTCTGCTCTTTTCTGGATTTACTTTGTCGGAGGGGTGAATTAACATCTGACTGCAGGCTTTAGCTGTGGCTTGCTTTTAGTACCATATACTGTCACTTCTTTTAAAAAGATTCTAATTTTTCTTTTATTTTCCCCCTTTGTCTACAATGTGTGTAAAGAAAAGTGACCGAAAGGAGAGGTTAAGAATAGTTCCTTTTTTCAAATCTATGTTGATTGAATTAAAACGTTTGAATTTTATTGAACAGGGAAAAAGAGATTTTTAAAAGCCTATCTGTAGCCCCCTATAAAAGCATTTTTTTTAATAAAACTTCTGTTTAAAAAGTATGTTATTAGCAGTATATCCTGTGCTGCATATTAATAAAACAATGGAATTTTGTATTTCTTTTTCTCATAAATTACATAATTCAAACCTTAAAACACCTTTAATGAACACTGACTCGGCATGTGGCACTTAATAAAACTGGGCTAAACTCGTTTTCTGCCTGACAGGCTACCAGTGGAGAATGTGCCCTACAAGTAAATGATTAAGAGGCAGAAATCTTTTCTGGACTACTATTAAACACTTCAAAGATTTTCAAAGTCAGATAAAATGAAAAGCAAATGTGTTTCACTGCCTCTCAAATACCTCAAATGTTTTAGCAGGTGCAAGCAATGAAACCTTCTGTAGTGACAGCACTTTAGGGTCTGCAAAGTGCACCCTACTGAATTATGGGAATGCAGGGCTTACTTCATAAAAATTCATGATTTTAGATGAGGAGAGATGCATGTCCTTAATACCCATCTACATATGTAGCGCAGAAGGAGAGTCCCGTTGTGTCTCTCCCGTGTCACTTGTCTTAACCCTTGCTGGCACTGCAGGACTGTTTAATGTAGAGTTTCATAGCCTTTAACCCTTTGCTAGCTTTGCCTTTATTTGAACCCCTGTGTGGAAGGGAGGAAGAGATCCCTGTTCCCTGTGCTGTTTATGCTGCAGCAGATATGGCAGTGTGTGAGAGGAAAGTCCAGGGGCTGCCCCTGGGAACCCTCCTGTCCTGGGGCAAGGCACAGCTCAAGCTGGTGTATCTCATGCCACACTCTTCAGTCTCCCCAAGCCTCAGTTTCCCCCCTGGGAGCTGGGTTCAATGCTGGGTTTTGCCTCACAGTGTATTGCTTGTAGTTAATGCCACAGAGCCTGTGGGTATTAAGGAAACTGGGCCGATGGGCTGGATTTTTAAGTGGCACTTGCAGTCTAAGACAACTGAGGAAATTTCTTTACTATTAATTTCCCTGGCATATAGAGGAAAGTCTACACATATTAAATAGTTGTTGCTGCTTTGAACTTTTCTCTTCTAGAAAACTGTAAATGAAAGTGGGGCTTATAAAAGCAAAGATAGGTACCATCTGGGCAGGTGCTGGTAACTGCTCTCAGGCTCTGCCAATTTACCAGGCCGCATACCTCAATCTCAGTCTGTAACTACTTGGATTTGGATTCAGGAGGACTTTATCAGATGGTTGAATGGGTTTTTGAGAGCAGGACCAATAGCCTCCTTCTTGGGCAAGTTTGTTCCATTTCCTGTGATTGTGCTTTGCTTTAACATTTAACTGAGAAATATTTTGTTGAGGATTAATAAATGACCAACACAAACTAAACACACTCCAGACCAGAATGTTATGGGCTACCCTTAATCAGAAAAAAAGCAGGACAAAGTGCTAGAACAGTTTTTAAGCAAACTATTGTGAAATTCAGCCATGATTCTGTATTTATCAGAAGGTGTTGGAAACCAATTCTTTATAGATTCCCTTTAAATGCATTGTAAATATGTTTTATTTACCTGCACCCTGAAAGGGATTGTGTAGCTGATGGATCACATTTTCCTGGGCTGCTGAGAGGATATTTCCCTGCCTGCACTTCCAGCCAAGCCTGGCTGCCTGGTGTGTGTCCTGTCCCACCAGGCTCCGTGGAGGTGGCTGCACACCTTGCTGCTCATCACAGGGGCTTAGCAAGGAAAGGCCTGAGTGCGTTCTCTGACCCCATAACAAATCCAGACCCTGAGCTGTTGCAAACAAAGTGCTGCAGAGGAAAAGGGACCTGCAGTAAGTGGCAATACCAGAGGGGAAGATCACAGATTTAACAAAATCTCATTATCCCACTACTCGGCATCCTTGGAAACTATTTACCTTTGTGTCAAAGTGCTAAGTGGAGTGTCCAGCATTACCTCCCTGATGAATAACAACATGCATGATTAACTTTAAAGCCCCACTAACATAAGTACATGCAGAGAATTACACTTACCAAAGTGGTAAATGGTAGAAATTTTTCCATGGCCAACAGCTTGAGTGCTTTGTTTCCCACAGCAGCTGCAGCTTCACTCTTCCACACCAATATCTGACTTCCTGTGGATAGATGGAGTGATGGCAGTTCTGCTAGGATGTCTACATGGGAGTGCATAAATGGGTGGATGTGCAGTAAAATTGTGTTGTGAGCACAAATGTATTTAGCTGTGCAATAACGGAACCACACAAATGGTCCCGTATTAAAATAAATTCACAGAGCCTGACATTATGGAAGCTGAGAACAAATGTTTTGCCATGTAATCCATAAAGAAAATTCTTATAATATATAAAATAATCCAGATCAACTGAAAATATTTATGGGCCAGCCATGCAGCTGGTGTAAATCAGCATAGCTCCACTGAAGTCGGTGGAGCGACACAAGTTTTAGGCATATGAAGGTTTGGCACCCAAGTAATTTGGATTTTCAGCAAGAAAACCCAGAGCTACTTATCCTGTGGATTTGATGATTGAACCTCTGTTTAAAAGGTTGTATTTTGAAATTCTGAATCAAGAAAATCGTATATTACATTTTAGGTTTTGAACAGCTTTTGCTGGCTGTGGAAACTTTAATTCATCACAGTTGGCGCTAAGCATTATCTGAGATAGCGTAATGGAAACTTTTAAGGACTGATGAGGTTTTTAACATTTTACATGTGTATTTACTCTTTCTATTTTTTAATATATGAGCAGGATTGTAGGGCATTGGACTCTGACCCATATTCCATTACGTTTAGGAACAGTCTTTTCATTGGTGTCCAAGAGCTCTGGGTTATTCTGTTGGTCAGCCAGACATACATGTCTATCTCATGTATTGTCTATATTTATTTTGTGAGATGGGAAAAATTAACATGCCTACCATTTACTGAGATGTTTGCACATGCACATTACATCACACATTTAAATAAATACAGATGCATTTATTCCAGCATGTGGCTACCCAGACGTCTGTGCTTGCCTGGCATACATCTGGATTACTGAAGCATACGATTTCCACTTGTTTATAACTCCTTTCTTTCTGAACCAATTTTTTTTCCAACTTATCCAAGCCCACATTTCTCACTGGAGATTACATGCCAAGTTTGAACTGCTTTCAGTTACCCTAGCACAAGTTTAACATCTGAAACAATTCTTTAAGCATGCTCTAAACCAAGCATATGGATTTTTACCAAACTTTCCAAAAGCTACAAAAGTATCAGCCTAAAGGAGTAATTTTTCTGGAAACTCATAAAGGGACTTAGAAAGGAAGTACCTCTTTAACTATCAAGGAACACTCAACTACCAAAGACTTATTTTCAAGAAGGTCTAAAAGTCTGTTTCTGGGCAAACACATGTCTTGTGCTGTCTTCTTATGTTGAGTTGGGTAAATTCTGAGTCCAGTCCTAAAACATGTAAGATCCCTGAGAGTGTTATTTAAAGCTTATGTTGAGACTCTTAAGTTGGAATTTGTTCTCAACATTTACCACACTCTCCAAAAGGTCTTTCCACCTGGGGCATCCCCTACCAGTGTGGTGTGTCCTCAAGGAGCAAAGTTAGCACACATGGGCTTCCAGTCGGGTTGAAATCTTTAATGAGAGGTCAGATCTGCCATAGCAAGAAACTTGGACTCTGGCTCTGGATTCCCTCCTTGGGTTTCTGGGCTGGTACAGCAGTGTTTTGCAGCATGGCAGGTAAAAAGCAGTTTGTGTTGAGGCTCATCTAACGGGGGAGGCGAGAGCAGAGGAGCCTGAGCAGGCAAGCCTGTTACCCTAAGCCCCATCTGGTACATCCTGACAGAAGCAATGCAGATAATTTCCATATGGTGTGTTCTTATTCTAACAAGCTTCAAGTGTTGAATTTTTTGGAGCTCTATTTTCTTTTGAGATATGAGAGTCTTTTTTATCAAGTAGTAGAAATTAGGTTATCTCTGCGTGGCAGCAGCAGATAGTGCAAAGTCTTCTGGAAACTCCAGCAAAAAACACTTTATGGCCAGTCAGGGCTGCACAGCTCCTGTCCAAACGGGTTCACACACCAAAAATCCCTGGGGTTTGGGCTGCTGAGCAGGAGGAAGGGGGACATCCAGTCCCCCCTTGTTGAAGTGTTCTCTAAACTGGTGGTGTTCAAGCGAGGTGACGGCACCTGAGGGCTCTGCTCTCTGCAAAGCTTTTGCAAGCTTTGCTTTTGTGAGCTTAGAGTTGTCAGTATTCCCATGAGAAACTCCACAGACAGCAAATGTAATGGCAAACGTAAGCAGTATTTTAAGGACATAGGTGACAGTGAAACGCTATCCTGGTTTTCCTCCCCATTTAGTCATGCTTCTCATTCCACCCTTGCTTGCAGGTGACATGATTTTGATTATCCCAGCTACTCAACCACCCAATGAAAAACAGCAGCTCCCATGCAGAAGCAAATCAGCATGAAATCAGAGAGCTGACAGTGGTTTCTCAGGAACTGCCTTTAATGTAGTTACACTGTGGACTGGGTTACCTATTCAAACCAAGCTGGACTGACACATCTGACCCAACCGAGCACCACCGTGTTTGTGTTCAACCCATCCAACCCTTTAATGTCCTCGGATTACAGCTGTGGTGGGAGGGAAACCTGAGGTGTTTAACAAATGCTATTATTTTATAAGCTTCTGTTAAATAGTTAGACAAATATTCTGTAATCCTTCAGGCTCATCTTAGGTCAACCACATAGTTAATGAGCAATGATAACAAATTAGCAAGTTGAAATTGAAGCTTTGGGGAAAATGCCCCATCTCTCCATCACACGCCTGCGTGCACATTTGCAGAGCCTGTTAAGCATTTACATTTTAGTTCAAACTTGCTTGCCACACTCAAGAAAAATAAATTTGCTGGTTTTAATAAGAGGATTGAAACCAAAGGGCATTTAATCTTTTATGATCAACAATAATATTTAAATGCTAGAATATATTAAATCTACTTATAGCAATCCCTCATTACACAAGCTGTATTTTCTTCCCTAATGAACTGCATGTTTCAAAATACAGCGCTACAAAAATGTTTGTAAAAATCTGCTTTACTTTTCAAATGTTTCACAATATAAAGTGCAGGCATTTCACATTTTTTTTATAATTCAAGCTTTAATATTATGCAAATATGTCTTAGCTGAAACACAGAATTCCTGCATTCGGAATTACAATACAATAGCGGAGCAGTGGCTGTTTTTCTATAACCATTGTCTTTCTCACCAAAGGCTAAAATTTATGGCCAAGTATGTGTGCACAGTATTTTGGAGAGACCAAATAGACTATGTCTTCCTGCACTGATTAAACAGAACACCTAGAAAATGTAAATAACTGGATTTCCATGCTGGTATTCTAATGATTAGTTCTTGTTTTATACCATGTTCAAAAGAGTGACAGGCACCATACAGAAGAAGAAATACAAGTCTCTGTCATGAATATCTTACAAAAGCCCCAGTCCTATACATGCAGGATGAAATTGTCCACCTTTGTTCAGGTGAATCCCTTCAAGTGCCGCCTTCCCAAAAAACCCTACGTGGTGGCAGAAGCAAGAGAGAAACCTGTGGGGTCATCACTTAAGAAGCGGTTTTTTTCCCCTTCCTTTTAAATATTTCCTTCTTGAGTTTTGCCTATTGACTTGGTATCCTTTTATACAGATGGGGTCAATTTTTTCCTAGAACTGTGGAGGATTTTAGGCACCAAACTGTTGCCATCTTCCTGTCATCTTTCCATTGTCCAGAGACAAAGCCCTGTGAAGCCCTGGAGAAATTTAAGTGGAATATTTCTCAGTGAGGTCCTGATGCAGTAAGGTGCTTAGCATCAGATAGGACTGGGACCTCAGACAGAACCTATTCTGTTTCTAAGTGGTCTGCGAGGGATGCACTCTGCCTGAAATTCATTCCAGCCCAAGATTGTGAACATAGCAGACAATAGATGGATTGGTGTAAAACTATCCCAGATAACTGCTCATACATCTTCCCTCTGTCAGTGAAATTTGCCATGATGTGTTCAAAGCCAAGAGGCATTATTTGTGCTGTCCTGGATCTGTTAAGGAATGGCAGGGGGAGGACAGAGATACTTAGGGATTTAAAAGCAGAGAGAACTCTATGAAAGAGATAAAAGGAGTCAAATGCACAAACCCTATTTGAAGTCCTTAAAGCGTAAGAAAAGAAAGTATTAGACTTACCACATAGGGAGAGCTGGAATTTGTGTAGCTCTGGCCCCTGTGAACTGTAGCTGCTATTTTAGGGGTGGTCTGAATGTTTGAATAGCTAGCCTGAATTCTCAAAACTTTTCCTTAGTACCTATAATGCTCTTTTTTTTTTCTCTAAAAGTTGACTCTTTTAACTGTTGTTGTTTTTGTGAACTACATCCTAGCTGATGTATCTGTTGTCACGTTAGAGAGAGGCGAGAACTCTTCGGAAGCTGAGAAATAGAAAGTAATGAATTGTATTTTATACTCTAGCTGTCTGCATCTAGAAGGGTTTTCTTCACCAAGCCAACACACCAGGTCTTGGACAGTTATGTTTGACTAATAATCTTCTCTGCAACTACTCTCAGCACCTGTTATCCCATATTATGGTCAAAGTTTCTTTCTACTATTTTTTCCCATTTCCTATCCAAGCAAAACTAAGCCCAATATTGATGAAGTCAGTTTTGAAAACCAATGGCTTCTGGTGAGTTTGGTATCATGTATTTCTCATTTTTTCAGTTTGTCTGACACTTCGAAGATCTGTTTTGATTAATATCCACCCTAAGGTCTACACCACACAATTGTTCATTTCAGGATGCCATCATTATAGATCAGGGAAGAGCCCAAAATATATTATTGGCTGAGCTGCCTTTCAGAGCCTTAACCCTACTATTTTATAGTAATAAAAATCCAAACCACTCCGTTGCCTGGACTTGGCATCATTTTGCTGATATCTTAAGATAGGGTGCTGACCAAGAAGGTTGTGGGTGGTTTTTATCTCCGGTCAGCTACAAACACGTTGAGGAAAGATATTTTATTTACAATTTGTGTACTGTCTTGTACACAACACTGGCCACAGTGTTGGGTGATCTGTAGAGATGAAAATAAGAGATGAGAGAAGGTTTTTCAGACCTTTTAGACACCCCACGTGTTTGCAGTTGCCTCACCAGTTTCCCAGTATCTCACCAGAAGTTTAATAAGAGGATCATACAAATGAGGGTGTCATTGTGACCATCTTCTGAGAGAAAAAGCAGAATCTATGTCTGCCACGCCTTTCAATATTTCAAAGAGCCAAATTCACAAGGTCCAAGAAGAAAATTCACACTGAGAGCCTGCTGACAATCATCTTCACTTACCTGTTTCACATCAATACTATAAACTTTTGTATAGAGTTGAGAATAACGATATAGCTTTGCCCATGTATTGGCTGTGTAAAGTTGAGTATTTGTCTCCCACAGTTGGCTCAATGCTGCACACAAATTCTTCCTCAGGACTGTGAGTTTACTACATTCTTTGCCTCAGCAGAAGCTCTTCTCTTAGAGCAAAATAGCAGGTGGTTTGTTTTCACTGAGGCATATGGTGATTCTCTTGGATAATGTCCTTTTAATATCATCCAAAGAATTATCCCTTGTGCTCACAGCTCCTATTTCCACTATCCCACTGATGTTGTAAATCCATGTTGTTCAGGCACTACAGATTCATATTGATTAACTCTTAACAGGGACAAAATTAAAAGCAAAATATTTTTTTATAGTTTTTCTGGACATGAAATGGGTGCTGGGAATGTAATGTTATTCCTCAATCATATAAACACCCTAAGCCAAAGGCTGCATGCTGTGGTGGGCCCTACTATAAAGGAAGCAGAGTGACATAATTAACTGCTCTTTTTATGACCTACCATGCTGGCCCTTTCCTGAATCTCAGACAACATGTTTATATATATATATTTATGTAGTTATATTTATATATATATGCATGTGTATATATTCATGACTCCACAGCAGTATTTAAAAGCAAATGTACATTTAAAAAAAAAGCAGACTCATCAAGAGGTCTGATAATCTACTGCTGGGAAGATTTTCTATTAGGTTGAAGGCAGTTTGCCATATTTGGGAGATTTTGCAAAATCTTTTTTTGACATTTTTCCTCACCGTGAGTATGTTCACTGTACAAACTGTCAATGCAATAGTCTGGAAAATAATGGCAAAAGTTATTTTGACAGCAATCAAGTTGGCTGAGTATCTCTCTAATGCACAGATCTCTCAATAAGTCAAGAGCAGGCAATTCAACCAGAGCCAAGGAAAAGCTTTAGCTGCTTTCAGCACATACCTGGATGGATAGAAAAAGGCACTTCTGTACATGCTCATTTGTATGTTAGTGCCTTCATTGATATCTAATAATATTTCATCTAGAATTCATATAAACTATTTTTAATGATTAATCCAAGATCAAGTGATTTTTGACAGAGGAAATTCTATTTATTTTCCAGGAATGTGAGGCTCACAGGAAAGTCTTCATTCCGAAACTCACAATTTCATTGAGGGGCCACACTGGAATCCCAAATCTCCTCACCCAGGTGGTATTTGTCAAGAGGCAGAGCTGTAGTCACAGATGTAATCGAGCAGGAATCCAGCTCCAGTTCCATCTCTGTTTCCTGCATTTCCCGGAGACTGTATTGTCTGGAAGTCAAAGCACAGGGACAACCAGTGAATAAACACTATGCCCAAGGAAATCTGCCACATAAACCTTTTGAAATTCAGTCTCATCGTGTTTTTCTGATGTCAGTGAGTGCTACTCAACAGGTATCACAAGTCGAGCTCGAGTCTTTGCCCTTTCAGTTTCCATGAGCAGGAGCAATAAAAGGCTCTGCAAAACCCTAGATTATAGGCTGAGTAGGCTGGATGCAGAAGCCAAATTAACAACCTGCCATGGTGTAGAAAGCTGCAGATTTGCTCTGATGAATGGAGCTCATAGTAATTATTTTTTTTTTCGGAGTGCGAATTGAAACATTATTGTACAACTATTAGTTTCCAGGAAAAAAATGTAATTGCTTCTAGATGCTGCTCGCTGTTTTCAAGAGCTCTTTAACCTTTAACTTTTTCAGTACAGAGGAAGCCTTGCTGTGCAGTGAATCTAACAAGACCATCATTTATAGTTGGCAGAGTTCATTAGTCAGTCGTAACAGTTTAATTATTAGCATTTTAATGCATGAGTATTTAACTAGACAGAACAACAGTCTTTTAGGTACAGCTTGAGACTTCTTAAAAGAAAACTAACTAATTGGTGCTGTTGTTTATACTGTGGCTCAAATTAGACAACCAAAATTAAAGAAATTTGGAGTCAGATTTTGTCACCCATTAAATTAACGTTCTATTTGATGGCCCTTTCAGTGCATTTCAACTTTCATGAAAATATGTCTCTTTATAGGAGTAAAAACTCTTTCATCTTTTGTGTCTTAAAAAAAAAAAAATTGGTGAACTGGGCAAGGCCTATTTCTTCAGTTCAGCCCCTGCCTCAGATTCCTGGTTTTGCTCTGAGCTGATTTCTCTTCAAGTTATCTCCACTTCCAGAAATGAAGGTACAGTGTCAGCCATGGGACTGGTTAGTAGTTATCTGAGGTAAATGAAAAGTTTTCAAATTAGAAAGCTGCCTATATTTAAAAATACCAATCTTATACAAAGAATACTTTTTTAAAAATATGTTTGAAATATTTTCATCAGTTCATTTTTCATTTTTTGAAAAATGTTTGATGAAAACTTCCCTCTCTACAATTTAAAATAATGTTTCATTTTGGGTTTTATTTTCTAGATTTTGCTCTTGATTTAACCTCTGTGGGAGCCCATTTGTTTTTCTCCCTTTTTTTTAATGGATTGCTGGAAATAACAGTTGTGTGGGAGCTAGAGGTCTGAAGGGGGATCTTTGGGAACAGGTTGGATTGCTTGGGAGATCAAAGGAAGAGAACTAAAAAAATGTGGATGCTTATCAGAACAGCGCTTCCGGACCCTCAAAGAATCTAATTTCTGACTGTGGACCAAAGGAAAATATGTGAACGTGGGTTATCTCTGCTATCTGGGCATGGCAGGTTAATGGTGCTGGCAGAACATGTACTAAGAAATCCTACAGCGTTGTGTTGTCCCATGGGAGTGATGCCACTGAACAGCACCCCTGGCACACTCTGCTTGTGGTTTCTGCAGCCTGCAGATGTTGAGGGATAACTTCTATCGGTACTTTTCAACCTCTGTTACACTGTGACCAGCAAATAAGGCATGACACCGTTCCCTCCTTTCATCCACCTTTGTTCTGCTCTCCCTGTGATCCTTCCTTCCTCCCCTCCCGTCCCTTCCTCTCTCCCCTGGAGCACCATGTCCTTGGATTAAAGCAAGGCATGGACTAATGAGATGGAGGAGCATTGGTTTACAGAATTTTGTCAGGTAAAAGGGAAGAGTTCAGGCAGATTGTCTGATTGTTTTTGTAAATCCTGGAATTCCAAACTGGTTTAAATTAGTGGTCCTGTGCTGGTGCATACCATGATGGATCTGCATGGGATCCTCCATGATCTGAGAGCATGTCTTACTCTGAGAGCAGTGAGTGGCTTCTGCAAGTCACAGGGTTCCCTGAGTGCTCATAAATGATGGGATTTCAGGAGCTGACCCCTCAGCTGCTTCTCCATAATCAGGCAGGTGATGGTGCATGGCTAACAAAGTTTTGCAGGGTCTCAATGCATCTGTGGGGCAATGCTACTGGCAATTTTTTTTTTTAAACTTTTCCTGATAAACAATCTCCCTGCAGCATTCCTGTGTTTTCTGGATGATGAAATGTGTTGCAATAGGACTTGAGTATCATTTAAAAACTGTCCCTGCTTATAGTTTATTGCAGTGTTACATCATATTTACAAGGTTAAATTAGAAGCTCCGGGTTTTACAGAAGGAAGAAATACCTATTCAGGTCGAGTGTATAATGACACCTATCCAGTTTCACAAACAGTTTGTTGGAACTCATCAAATTTAGCAGGATATTTAGAATCAGAAATAAACATTTGCTGCGGAAATGCCTTTTCCTTCAACATTTCCAGACACAATGTGTCTTTAGCCAGACAAAGGGCTTTTATTTTCAAGAAATGGTATTTCAGAGATGGAAATGCCAGCTCCCTGGTGTTGAGATGTAGTTTCTGGAAGTCTCTTCCAGATGTGAAGCTTTAAGGAATTAAGTTATATTGGGAAAATGGATTATCCCTCATGGAACGCATTTTATCACCTCGTTAGGTTTAGGAAGCCCAGGTGATAGAGAAGAGTGGGAGAAAGATGCTTGTACAAAATGCTTCAAATCACAAAACAACAGGGAAAGACTGCCAGATCATACACTCACACTGCTGTAAAGTCTGTCTATGTGTCGGAGTATGATTAATATGTCATCATTTAATCAAATGACAGGATAAAGAAGAACAAAAAGACAGAGCAAGCTTGGATTGTCCCCGTTCAGCACGCTGAGAGAGCCACTAGGCAAAATGACAATGTTGTGATGGCAGACTGACTCCTTACATCCATCCAGCTTCCAGACAAAGGAATGCCACCTGATCTCTTGGACGTGCATTTTTACACTATTTCTGAAGTTGTTTTTCTTGATTTCTGCTGCCACTGTCCATCTGATTATCCTTTGCCTGTGTGTGAGAGAGAGTGAGAGGGAGAGAGAGGGGGAGAGAGAGA
>VZDJ01000116.1:24152633-24248947 GCA_008694505.1 Cyanoderma ruficeps | reverse complement strand
GAGAGAGAGAGGGGGAGAGAGAGAGGGGAGCGTGTGTGTTTTGTACATATCATCAGATTTGAGCTTGCCCTCTGAGGATATCAGTGCCCTAATTAGCACATCAGTATTATGCAAAAGGTAGAAGCATTTCTGGTTCCCTTTAGTCACAGAGGGCTTGCTTATCCTACACACTCTTGTCCCAGAACAAGGGAAGTTTGTTCCTGGTGTAGCTGATTGGTGTCCCCTCCCTGTGAACAGGACAATTGTTCCCCTTGGGAATTCCTCTTGAGCTTTAAATAAAGTGGCAGCCTGGTTCTCTATATCCCTGTTTACATCTGTGCCATGGTTTTCTTGCTGCTGGAGTCAAGGCTACAGGTAACACAGAAAAACAGACCCCAGTGCACAAAGACTTGTAAAATACCCTGTATTGTAGTTTTTACCTGTATGCCAGGGAGGGCTGAGAGTGTTTGTGCTGGAGCTCCAGATGTTAAAAGATGGATAAAAGCTTGTTAGGGTTGTAAAGGAAAGCACTCAGAAATTACAAAATGTCAAAGCTGAGGCTCACTTATAAATCCATCCTTCTTTAAGGTATGAATACCAGAGTAGGCAGCTTTTAATTACATAGCCACACTCTGTTTTTCCTAGATGTACATGTGAGGTAGAGCGACTCTGTGTGCACATATATAGAGCTGTGCAGTCTGGGAGAGCATATATTAAACCCCTCTTTCTTACCCATAAATAGAGATGATTCCAAACCAAAACCCTCGCTTCAAGCTAGCTACGGACCTTAGGGAATTCAAAATCAGAATCTGGATTTGGATCTGAATTTAGCAGCTTAGGCCCATCTGCAATAAATACATACAGGATGAAATGTAGATAACTGAGATATAAGGCTATATAGACTTCAAAGTGGCTCTGATAAAATCATGATAACCACAAGAAAGAAGTGGTGTGCGATCTCAGATGAGATATCCCCAAGATGTCTATACAGCTTAATTTTCCCACATTGTGTCCTTTTATCTTCAATGGATAAAAGGTGAATTATTATTATTATAGGCAGTGGAGTGGTAACGCCTGTTATTCAGGTTGTCTAACACTTTCCATTGTTCCCCCTCTAGTCACTTACAACTTTTACAGACTTTAACCTTTTGAGCTGAAGTTTCCCATACTTGGTGTTTGCCTCAGGTTGAATTTGATGGAGAATAGACATCCTGCTCTCAAGACTGTAGCAACAGTGGTGGCAATAAATCATGTCAACGTTCGCTCCTGCATTTGTAAACTGTCATTTTGAGACAGCTGGGGAGAGGACAAGGGAGCAAGCAAACAGACAACTTTAAAAGTCTGTGCCATCACACTCACCTTATCAAAGAGTGATCATGTCAAACCTCCAGCGACAGAGAGTCAGACAGCAGGTGGGTGGGAGATGAAGGAGGGAATGGCATTTCTCACACAGTGGCACCTGTGCTTTGCCTCTCATAAGAGCAGCCCTTGCCTCAATGGGGCAACCCACCTGCTTTAATGTCTCTAGGATTCAGTTCTCACATAGCAGCGCAAAAAAATAAAAGGGGTCTAAGTCTGAGAAAACTGCACAGCCTGAGAGCTGTCCCACATTCCCCACCCAATCAGCAGATAGGAGCTGTGCTCAGCTAGCCTGCCATGCTAGCTGATAATTATTGTTGTATTAATTGGTGCTGTTCAGACCAGACAGAATGTAAAAGATCCCACTGTGTCCAATAATTAATGTTTTTCCCTCACTGCAATGTCATTAATAAGGGGTTCCTCCAAGAAACAAGTAATTGGATGGTTCAGCTTCATTAGGGTATTTTTAGATAAGGTTTGGTCTAGAGACATATAGGAAAGCTTATTATGTTTATTTAGACTGTATTATCTATTGCTAATGTGTTATACTGATTTTGTATCTTCCACATTCTCAGGGATTGCGACGATAAAAGGAATGCACGAATTATGATTTAAATGAAGAGAAATACTGCCTTTAATTTGACTGTATTGAAATGATGAACAAAATGCCATCTCAAAATAAATATCACCAGTATCCTATAAATCTCCTGTTTTTTTCAGAGACATGCAAAGCTATTGTCACAGGAAGACAAAAGTCAGATTTTACTAATTAGAGATGAGCATAGTGGAGCGCTCTTGTTTTGGCAATTATCTGAGCAGCTTTGGAAACTGGAATGTGTAAATCTGGGCTTGGAAATGACTTTGAAAAGAAGACTGAGGGGGGCTTTTTCAGGGGTATCATTTACATGGTCATGTATGACTTTATTATTCTGCAAAGATGCCTTGGGAATCTGACTCACATGAAAACTTGATATGCAAGTGAGCTATAGACCAGGATGTGGCGGATTTACACAGGAAACATATATGGCTAGTCAAAACAGCTCTGCTTTACCACAAAGGAGCTTTGCACATGCTTTGCAAGGATTTTATGTGGGAGCTTATTCTGAACATAGCACATAGCCAGTTTTTCACAAACCAAAGTTACTCTAGTTAAATTTTTTTGGAGCAACTTTGCCAGACTGGTCCCGTTCACAGCTGCATCCTCCTTAATCTCATCACAAGACACAGATCTCCCACTAGGAAATAATAATCCACAGTTTAGCGTCTGTATTATACTTAGTGCAAACACAAGAGACCACATTCATCCCAAAGTAATTCTCTAAATATGAGAGATCTTGTTACAGCAGGGATGCACTGGGCCCACAGGGTGTCAGATAGTGAAACGGGCTCATCACGCCGTGCTAAATAAAAGCAAAGAAAAACATCATCAGGGAAACTACTCAGAGACTTAGATGAGTTCAGTTGATCCTAATTAAGTTATTGTGTTGGTCAACATTTTCAGTGAGTTGTGCAAAGGATATTGAGCCAGAATCTCATCTCAAGTATTTACAGATCTAGACCCATTCCATTAACTTCTCACTGTGGCAAATGAAAAAAGAATTTGCCTCCTCCCTCCGTGCCAGATACATCTTTGCCAAGAATGCTGCATATTGATGGCTCTGTGCAAACTGTTGCCATCAGTACTATTTTAAAGACAAGACTTCTTATAAACAATACGCAGGGCTTGTCCAGACAAATGTCTAAACCTGTCACAGTAAGTTCACCTCACCAAGAATTGAACGCAGATCCAGGAAAGTCACCATGTCATCATTTTCTGTGGTAATGGGATGTGATTTTAGCTATCGTATTTCATTAGTATAAATTGTCTTAAAAAGGCACAGAATTTTTTGTTTCCTGCCCATGGCCTCCCCGGTGTCTCTGGACCCCAGTCTGCTGCAGGATAGCAGAGAGGAAATCACATGTAATTCTGCTGAAGGCAGGGGTGTTACACCAGCACAAATCACAGCTCAATAACGTCCTTGGTGTCCTGGGCTCCTCAATAAGATTCACAAAAGTAAATTCCATTAGCATGTGTAGAAATACGTCTTTCTCATAGTGATATCACTAAAACTTTTGTACTTGGGAACGGTAGCAGGGAGACCCCTCGAAAGCCAGATATTGATAACTTGCTTTATGTTTAAAGATGTCAACAGAATACAATGGCTCTCAGCATCCCTATTAGTTATCTTTAGTAAGAGAGAAGAAGATTTAAAGTAAGGGAATGAGGTTTGCAATGTAACAAGATAAAGTCATCTCCTGCAGTCTAGAGGATTTCTTTAATCTTATTTTTAGAGAAGAGCTGAGGAGCTTTTGGAAAACCGGCTTGTTTGGATTCAGTTCCTATTTTATCTCACCCACGAAAGTTTAGAGTTGAAGAGAGAAACAGATAAAAGTTTTGAGCAAACTGAGTTGGTTTTACATTTCACTCATCAACCTTCTTAATCTGGGTTTGCTTTTGTAAAACCAGTTTTAATCCAGATCTCTCCTTATCCAGTCTACCAGAACATGGGGGATGCTGCAGAATTTTGGAATTAAGAGACTTTATTTTAAAAAAAGTTATATTGTCTTCTAGTTTGCATCTAGAAAATTGTTGAGGATCTGGGGTTTTTTGTAACAATAGAAGGAGTCATAAGGAGTCATTACTTACAGCTATAAATAAAAACATTTCATTTAAATTCTCTCATGAGGAAATTTCTCCCAATTAACTTTGCCCAAGGAAAATTCCAGCATTAGAAAAGGACCTCTTTTACATTAGAGGATTTTTTAAATATTTCAACCAGTATGAATACTTTGAATCCAAACAAGGAAGGCAATTTTTTATTCAGAAGCTAGTCTGCATTTTACTTTTCGTGCCCCTGATCTCAATGAACAAAGAAGCTCCTCTGTATCCAGAGAGAGTTTATCTATCGCTAGGGGAGGAGTGGGGATGAGAGAGAAAACATCCTCTTTTTAGTCATATAGAGTACAATCAGAACTCTGTTTTTCCTTTTGCCGACATGATATAAGAGATTTATCACTCAGCTAGGAACATCTTCTTGCACGACGGAATCAGTTATCTGCTCTAAAATGGGCAATAGTCCAAACAACAGGGGAAAAAAAAATCTCTTGAGATAAAGTTTTTATAAGTTAACGATTTCTGATTAGCATTGCAATGGTTCCTCATGAACCTGACTCCAAGCTCCCAGAGCTGTCAAAGAACTACCAAACCTCTACATTTCTCATTAGCCATTGCAGTAGCTAAATGGAGCATGAAAGTTGATACATTTTACTGCAGTCATTCACCATGGCCTATGATCAAGGAAAACATTTCCCGTGCGCGTCCCCTCCTTCTCTTCAGGGAGGAACAGGTAAATCAACACTCATCTTTCTGGATTGCCTTGCATTATCAGATTCATTCAGTACTGCCAAATATTTCTGTCTTGTCTCCAAAAACTTCTGGGGAGAAACGTTGAAGTCCTGAAGGACCTCGGGCCTTTTCCTAAAGGCTGAGCATTCTTAGCATTTGTTCCTACATCTCTAAAGTTCCTGCAGGCAAAGATTTACAATCTCTGTCCTTTGCCTGATACTGTTCAACAAGGAGGCTGCTGGAAGAACAAGAAAGACAGAGTGGTTTGAAATGCCCGGAGTGAGAAAGTTAGACCTACTTGTACATCCCCCTGCTATCAGATCCAGCCTCTCACAGATTTGTCAGTGCTCTGCTGCAATGAGCATGTGGATTCAGAACTGGGATGAATCAGGAGAGCCTGTGCTTGGGTCCCTGATGGTCACAGACCTGGAGTTCCAGAGCCAGCCCTGACACGGTGTCAGAGTGTTTGCGTGCACACAGGCTCGGCTGGCAGGGACAAACACAGCAGTGATGGTGGCCAGCATCATCTGCATCTGCACCAGCCCTGAAGGGTGTGATCCACTTGGATCTGGCCATAAGGATCCAGAAGCTCTGGACAGCAATTTGTGAAGAGGAATAAAACCACAAACGCCAGTAAGAGCCATAATTCAGCAGTCTGTTTGCTTAACAGCAAAGGTCAGCTCTCCTCAGCAGAGGCACACAGTAGCCTGGTTTAGGGTTTTCTGTTCAAAATTAAGGTCTTTTCTGTTCAAAATTCCATGCCCTTAAGTCTTCATGAAGGCATCAGCTTCCATGCCAATGGACTCATCCAAATGTACCAATCAAGCAAAAATTTGAAAAGCCAAAACTACTGAAATGATTTCACACACAAAGATTTTTTTTTTGTTGTTTGTTTGTTTTAATTATTATTCTTCTTACATACTGGGGATGCTCTCTGGCACTACCCACAGGGTCTGGGTACTTGCACCAGCACAATCCTACAGCATCACTCATTAAAGGCTCCAAACCCCAAAAGCCTGTGTAAACAGGTTGGTCTTTTCCCCCTGCTGTGTTGAGCTCCCCTGTTACCACAAGGAAAATGCATTTTGATTACCAAAGGAATAATGATGGTCCAGCATTTCCCATTGTTTGTTGCAGCTTAAGCTGACAACCCTTCTACGGCTATCACCCAACCAGACTGACTGCTTTGAAAATTTGTTTAAAAACAAATCCTCCGTGCCTTGGGCAATCTGGACACCGACACCAACCTTAAGAGAATGAAAAGAAACTTAGGAGGGAACATCCCTTGTGCTCACTGCCAGCCCTTGAATTACTGGGAAGGCATTCCTACAAAAAGGGCCTCCAGTCAAGTTGGTGAATGGGAGAGCTGCCTCCAGAAAAATCAATTCTGTGTGGTAAGAACCCAGCGCCTCTGTTCTGGAGGCCTTCCTTCTTTGAAGCCCAAAAATCAAATGAAGCTTCAAAACTTCATCTCATCTCTAAATTGTCATAAATCTTATTTGTTCTATGAAAGGAAACAGGGTAGACTGAATGGGTAACCAATTGGCTGATGTGCTCTGGAAGTCCTGCAGCTTCTGAGTACAAGGAAAATCCCTTCCCGTGTCTCCAGAAGGTATTTTATTTTTTGCATTGCTTGGGGTGCTCCCAGTTTTCACAAAGAGGGAATATCACATGCTGACACTCGTGGAATCATTTTTATTTACACATTACTTGATTGGAAAATGAGCCAGCTTTATTTCAATGGGATAGGCAACACCAGGAGGAAAAAGAAAGCAGGGATAAACCCCACACTGATTGCAAACACAATAAATGATACACAGGCACACACACAAAAAGGAAATTGAAGAATGGAATCTGACCCTCCTTGAAATGTAAACTGTATACAGATTTACTTCTAAAAATGAACAGATGTTTCTGAGATTAGGGGAAACTACTGTATAAAACCTCTGCTGGGTGCCTAATATTTTAGATTCCACAGCCCTTGGTTCCTAAAGTCCGAGTTTCAGAACTCTCTATTCTCTAGTAAACTGTGAAACAGTCCAAAAGAGACATAACTCCTTGCATCTCTCCAGTTCCTGATTTTTATATTTAGTTCCCAGCATTATCCGAGATCATTTACTGGCATGAAACCCGGTAATCTGTCATCTCATCCTGTAACATTGCATAACATTATCCTTGGCAGTCCTGGAAAGAAGACAAGCCTATCTGATAAATAACACACATGTTTCCTCCAGCAAGATATGCACAGTCAAATTCTTCAGGAGACATCAAACACGATTGCAGCGAGTGCATGTTGCTAGACTGATGAATTATTTTATTTTATTTTTTAAAGGATATTTGCATTGGGAAAAAAAAAACTGTAGAAGGAAATATGCAAGATTTTACCTTTTCGCCTACCTTTTGAACAGAAAAATGTTGGAGCCAAGGTTTTAAACCCCTGACTGACTCGCTGAAAAGAGGTTACTGACTCACTAAAAGAGGGTTTATATTACATTTTACCCATTTCACACATGTCCAGTGCCTGTGAGAGGCACTTCAGTGTAAATGTTACATCTGCTGTTCAATTCTCAAGTACCCACTCAAGGCCACGAAAGTACTTGACAAATTTTGATTTTTTTTAAGGGATATTTCCAAATAGAGCATAATTATAGTATCTTTCAACTACGATGCTTGTGTGAAAAGGTTTCAATTAGCAAAATTTATGTTAGATTGATCTGTCAAGGGACTTCGGAGATAGCTGAGGGGAAGCCTGTACCTTTGTGTTTATTCAATGCCTGATGATACAGCAGCAAGTAATGCTTCTATATTCCTGTTTCCAGCAATCTAAAGGCCTCATGGGTTCACACATGCTTGCAGGCATTGCAAAAATATTATATTTTTGTGTAATTGGAGTTTTAAGAAACGTGCACTCAGTCACGTGCTGTGATGTGAAACTCCTGTTTTCCAGAATACCAGAAGCAGCAGAATGTGCTGGTCCACTTTTGGAAGAGAAATGAAAAATTCAGTCAGCCTTTCACAGTTTCCACATTTAGCATTTTTGACAGCAGAATAGAACCCATACTTATCCAGATGTATATATATATATATATAAATGCATATACATACATGTATATATATTTATACACACACGTGCACATAAAAGAGGAATTTTGCTGTTTTGGTGAACAGTTTTGCTCCCAATGTCCTGTGGTTTTTTTTAATTAAATGAAACAAGTCAATTTGGGAGCTATCAAATGCAATTTAGTGTTTTTCACGCACTTCAGATGTGTGGAACTGACTCCAAAGAATATCAGCTCTGCCTGGGAAATGTGTTTGTAATATTGATGCAACACTGCCCACTGTTGTAGTGGCTAATGAAGAGATAAAATCCTGCAAAAATGGAACTGTGAGTCTGTGATGTGTCTAGAGAGGGAAAAAGGGATACTTCTCTATTTTAAACACTTGCTTTTTACAGTAGCTGATTTCTGAAAAGTAACTGAGGGTTGCATCACTTTTAACTGTTTAATGTACCTGTTATTTTTATTTAAAATCTCTTTGATGAGTTGATGCTGTTATTAACACAGTTTCAGGGTAACAGAAACATTTACTGATTTGTAGAGTGAAATAATGTCATTTCCTTATATATTTGTCTCTGAATAAGATCTTTAGGTAGAATTATTCTACTGAAACTGAGACACCAGCTGAAAACTGGGTGGTCCTTAATATGCAGAATTAACAGAGCTACACATGTGAGCCAAAGACCACAAAAGTGTCTTCAAAACTCTTAAATTACTTCAAGGAGGTTTGGATCAGACCAGGAATTCATGGATAGAACTTCATCTCAGATTATTTTAAAGACTTATTCACCCTCCTTTTTTTTCCTCCCAGGACTATTTGAAATCGGTATGTAGCTCAAAACAGAGCCAGAAAATGAACATTACAAACAGAAGAGTGTTTGGGGTATTTAGAAATCAAAACATTGGTTTTAAATATATACATACAAGTACAAAGAGCACCTGGGCACCTCCATACTACGAGGCAGGTGTCTAATGGAAATTATAGTGTTGCTAATTTACTCTGGGGCTTCTTGTCTATTTATAGCCTTCAAAGTACCTCCATTGCAGAGGTGGGAGGCCCCACGGTGTGATTACCTTTTCAAGTGCATTCCATATGCAGTGCAAAGTGATGCAATTGCTTGATTGTTCTTGTTAGACTTTTACAATGTATATAAACATGTACGCCGTGGTGCATAAATCTAACAGGCAAAACAACTGGCATTAAAACCTTTGTTTGAATTCACAGATGAACCCGATGCAGGGGTGGTGCCAATGCTGGTTGTTGTCTCATCATGTGATTTCCATCCCCCTGCTGTACCTGGTGTTGTACAGGTAAGGGCAAAATGGGTGGGTGATGTTTCCAAATGCCCAAAAGGCTGAAATGGATCCCCCTGCTCGCAGCATGCTCCCTGCTGCCAGAAACCAGCAGTTCACTTTGTAGGGTTCCTGAAGTGTGGGAGATCCTGGAGACGTGGCACGTGTTGATCTAAACGACCTCCCATCACCGAGGAGCAGGGTGTGCTTGCTATTTGAATTATTTAGGAACTTGTTATGTGAATTTTCAAGCAGCACTTTGCAGAATAAAATCTGATATTGTATGATCTCCAGTTGATTCAGCAGGCTGGCAGGATCACCCACAAAGGTTAGGATGAAACAATACAGAATCTGGCAATTTGTGTGCAGAGCTGGAGTTTCAAGTCATATGCAACAAAAGGTGGGGAAAAGACATTTTCTTCTCTTTGTTTTTCTTCCAAATACACCAGACTGCTTTACTTTTCACACACAACTTAGAAAAGAGGTTTGTCTTGAGATGCCCAAGGGTCACAGAGAAAGGAACTCATTCACTGAACTTAAGCAGCGCCACTATTTTTAGGAGTTTTAGCAAGTATTTGTGCTGTGAGATTATGTGAGGAAAAGAATGGCAAAGTTTTGAATGTAGCAAGGACCAAGGAAGAGGAAAACACAGGGCATGTTGGATTCACACAGGATGAAACCATCCTGAAGGTAGTGGACAATAAATTAGATGGCCTGGGAATGGGCATAAAAGAAAGAAGGAAAGAAATGCAAGGGGAGAAGAGACAAAGGGGTAAATCTAAAACAAGATGCAGAGCAAAGCTGAAAAAAAAATAACATAAAGTCAAAAACAAAGCAAGATTTTCAACGGAATTGAGAGGAACCCATAAGGCTGCACAAAGCTTATGAAGTTCTGCTTATTTCTCCTTTCTCACTGCTTCTCTTGCTCTGTGCTACTGGCCATCACTTCTAACAAAAAAATATAGGATTATTGGCTCACTGTAAACATAATTAGCAGATTTAATGCTTCTGCCACCGCAGGGAAGAACAAGAAATCTCTGATCTCTTCTGTCTGATCATTTAGTGAAGCACAGGGGTGAAATCTATCAGTCTTTTGGAAGGTGGGTGAGAGGCTGGACATGAGCTGACAGTGGGCTGCATCCAAAGCACCGTGGGCAGCAGGTCAAGGCAGAGCACACCTGGAATACTGTGTCCAGCTTTGGGGGTCATCAGCACAGGAAGGACACTGCCCTGCTGCAGTGAGTCCACAGGAGGCCACCAAGATGATCAGAGGGATGGAGCACATTCCCCATGAGGAAAGGCTGAGAAAATTGGGATTTTTCAGCCTGGAAAAGAGGAATATCCAGGCTAATCTAATGGCCTTCCAGTACCTGAAGGAAGCATCCAAGAAAGATGGGGAGAGATTTTTGCAAGAGGATGGAGTGACAGGACATATGAGGAAGGGTTTACACTGAAGGAAAGCAGGTTTAGAAGGAAGAAATTAGGAAATTTAGGAAGAAATTATTTCCTGTGAGGGTGGTGAGGCACAGGTTGTGCAGAGAAGCTGTGGATGCTCCATCTCTAGAGGTGTCCAAGGCCAGGTTGGACAGGGCTTGGAGCAACCTGGGATAGTCAAAGGTATCCCTGTCCATGGCATGGGGTGGAAAGAGATAATTTTTAAGATCTGTCTGTCCATTAGGATCATGGCTTCCATGTAATGATCTGCTGGGTCCCAACAAAGTCTGGTGAACAGGAGGTGGGTAATAAAAAAGTGCTTCCTGGCAAAACCAGATGCTTTTCTTTGAGACTGATACTTTTCCGTCAAGCCAAACAGTGAAGAACAGTGGCAAAGGAACAAAATTCCTCGACATTGCTGAGGGGAGCCATACAGAGTTGTGGAAGTTGGTGCACTGGCCACAGCACAAGTGTGCACATTCACAGAGTCATAGAGTCACAGAGTCACAGAGCCACAGAATCACAGAATCACAGAATCAGAGTCACAGAGTCACAGAGTCACAGAGTCACAGAGTCACAGAATCACAGAGTCACAGAATCACAGAATCACAGTCACAGAGTCACAGAATCAAGAATCACAGTCACAGAATCACAGAATCACAGAGTCACAGAATCACAATTGAAAGGGACCCACAGAGATCAAGTTCAGCTCCTGGCTCTGCACAAGACCTGTGAGCAAAGCAGACAACTTTCTTTCAGACCAATTCAAACTCTGTAAATCCTGCAAACAAATCTGGTTTCTTTACCCCGAGCCAGACTCAGCACCTTCTCTGCACCTACAACCCACTAAAGTCAACCTTCAAACAAATTCTCCTTTTAAAGCTGGAAACAGCCTCACATCATCCTTCATAACCAGCACAGGCTGAGCAATCCAGCCAGGCAGTTATATGGCTTTTAATCTCAGCCCAAAATGTGGGAAGTTTGTATTTCCATGGGGTTTGCCAGGCCAGGTGCTTGGGGCTGGTCCCATGGGCCCCCAGGGCGTGCTGGTGACAGCTGCCCCTCTGCCACCAAGTAGCATCAGAACTTAAAACTGACAGATTAAGACTTAAAATTGACACATCAAGACTTTACTGATTACTTTCTCTTTCTATGGCCAAACTCAGAACGGTGCTGGGACATCCCCTGCCCATATTTTTTGGAGTGCAGACCCCAAATCCAACCTGCACCAGCTGGAAGCCACCCATGCCTCACCTCACCAGGAAGGGAGGAGGACCTGGGGCTCTCCCTCCTCTTGTTTTCCTCTGCACACCAAAACATATCCGTCCTATAATTTCTTCAAAAGGAAATTGTAAATTTCAGGGCCTTATCTGTGCTCAGCAAACACTTTACAGAACCCATCCCCATGTTTATGGAGCTCACTAATCTCAGTGCCAGCCACGGGGATTGAGGCACCTCCAGTCTGGGAGTGGTGGCATTAGGAGAGGGACAACAAAGTACAGCAGGACAGCACAGAACTACATAAATTCATAAATACTCACTGTGTGACAACCAGCAGTCTTAGAGTAACGTGGTGTGAATTATTGCACACTACTCCTTTCGTGTATGCATGGGGTTGGGGTTTTTTTTTTCTGAGCAATTATTTATTTTTCCCTGCTCCCCACTGTTCTGAATGCAGTTATTGACAAGTAACAAGGTATGAATTGTTATTGCTTTTTTTTTGTCATGAATCCCTGCAGACATTTACTTAACATGAATTAAATCACAATCATGTGTCATTTGTTTTGCATAAAATGAGACATAAGTAGTCTTAATCATATAGCTGTAGAAAGAACAACCACACCATTGTTTCCCATATTTGAACAATAATTCTATATTTAAACTTAAATATTATAATTAGCAGGTTTGTTTGCCTTGCTTAGAAGTAAGATAGGTAAGATTGACACCTCACTTTTGACACCAGACATTAGATTTAATAAGCATAATTTTCATTTATTTGAGTCTAGACTGATTTTTTTTATCAATGTATTTATTGTAGAAAGCAAATGTACATAAAGAAAGTTGGCATATTTATGAAGAAAGCTGAAATTACTTTTATGTGTTGCTTTGTCCAACTGATAAAATACCTACTGGCATGAAAATACCTATAACAAGAGCTGAAATCACACCAAACTGTAATTGACATGTGATTTTAAAAAATGCTCAAAGTAATAATATACTATCTCGTAAGTAAAGATTCTTCTGTTCACTCTTTATCCATTTCCAAGAATCTTTTTGTCATGTAAATTTGCATTGATTAGTTTTTAATTTGACTTTCTAAAAATGTGCTCTGAATACTTAATTCCAGCAAAACTACGCTTTTTTTCCCCCGCTAATATTAATAACAATAATTGCAGCCCATAAATGTAGAGCCTCGATGGATGTTTTTTTAAATACCCACAAACTTCAGCCGCTTCAAGGATCTTTCATTTTGCTCTTACCTGTTTAAGCCCCAGCCCTTCTCTGCTTATGCAAGCAAGCCTGGCGGTTGCTGAACCCAAAATCACAGTGTGACACGCAAATAAGTGAGAATTTTGTCCAAAGCACCCTCTGTGAGGATGAATTCACTGTACTGCTGATGAAAGAAAACCCTTTCTGCCACAGAGATCCCGCTCTGCGAGAGGAAGGATCAGGGAATAGAGGAGAAGGGCATTTCCCAGAGTCAGGGGCAAAAGCTCATGGGGTGCAGGAGGAAAAGTGAACCTGAAATCCAAGTGGTTTCCAAAACTGCCCTATCACTCACAGTGAGGGCAAAAAGGAGCTCTTCAGGTGGAAATAAAGCTGCTGATGGCAGAGTGTGCTTCCAAAATTAGCAATAAATCCGGGGAGAGGAACTCTGCCGTCGGACAAGAGAGGTAAGCAGCAAAAAAAATTAAGTAAAAAGCAGTAAGCTTGAAGCCTCAGCAAAGGGAAAAAAGAAGAGGTAAAATGAATTAAAACGTTGCCAAATTCTAGAAATACAGGTATTCGGGCAAAGTTCGAGGTTTTCTCTAACACCTTAAAAATACCTTAAATTCTATTCAAGATGTTAGAAGATATTTCATAAAGAATACTAGTTTTTGATGTATTTTTAAAAATCAAGGTAGACAATTAATTTTCTCTTTCTGGACATCCAAACCTCATGTATTTTTATAAAATTATATTCATAGCTGTATATTTTATTGTTCATGCATTACTTTTGAAGCAAGCTTTTCATTTATTTCCTCCTTTAAAGCAAAGGCATATCAAATATTACAGTATAAGCATAAAAACAAATTATGTTTGAAATAATCTAAAGATTAAACTTTACTTTTCTTAGCTGATTGTGTTATTTGAACAATAATATTTTCAAAAAATATTATTCATCTGCCTGATGAAAGAAAACACCTGATACATATTTTTATTCAAATATTACTTCCGTGGAATACTGGCAACATTTTATGTTTCAGCCTAAGCTACAAATTCCTTCAGAACAAATCAAATGTCTTTAAAGAATATTTCTGTTTGAAAAGGAATTAAGCTTTCCTGAAAGAATTTTAAAGGTTGTGATATTCGCAGTCTGATAAAGCAGCACCTTTAATGAAATTCTAATTAGCAATTTCATGCACTTTGCTATTAGTCATATCAGATTAGTGCACATTTTCACAGCCTTCCTTTAATTAAGTGCACTTATTCCAAGTTTCAAACACTTTCCTTGTAAGATGAAAACTGTGCTGAAATGTTATTTAGTAAACAGCAGACGTGTGAAAGTGAAGGTGCGTCTCCACGCGCTGACGGGCGTGTTTAAACTGCCCACAGATGTCCACGGCTCTGGTGGCCGCCAGCTGCCTCGGGGGCTTTGTTTCCTGGGTTTTGTTGGTGTGTGCATTCTGCACGTGCCTTTAAAAAGTGCAAAGGGACGAAACCCCGTTTTCCAAAGGCGCCCAGAAGTTCTCGGTGCGTGCAGTTCATGGGGTAAAAACAAAATTTGGGTTCGAAGAATTTCGGAGGGTCCGGACTGCAGCAGCCGTGTTTGCTTCCCCAGACGTCACCTTCTGTCACATGCCCTTGCACCGCGGCAGCAGAGGCTCCCGGTGTAAATCCAGCATGTTGGACCCATTATTTTCCCCACCAGAATCATCAGCAAAATTCCCACACACTTTAGTGGGAATAGGTTGGGCCTTATCTTTCATAAAGGATATTGCATTGCAAAGGCAAGTACTTCTAAAATGCTGTACATAACACTCATCTCCCTGCAAGCTGATTAACTTGTGGTCAGCATTGTAAAAGGTGAGAGATTACCAACACTGCATTAATTCACAGAACACCTTGTTTTCCATGATAGGAGCAACACAGGGAGTGATTTAACATACATAATGATAAGCAAGTCTATTATGTGCCAGCAGATAAAGAATATGACGTGTTTCTTCCCCTTTCCTCAATGTGTAGCTGTAAAAACACCAACGTGATCATCTTTCACGTTTTTCATATTTATATATATATATGAAGGTTTTCTCGTTCCAGAGCAGAGTATTTTGTTTTGTTTTCAAATGCTCCTGCCCAAGCGCTGCTCCTCGGGTCTGTCGTGTTCCAGGATTTCCATTTTATTGTATTAGGTAATTGCACATGTTTTTAAACACGTTCTCTTGCTGATGTCATTCATTTAGGCTGTAACATTTCTGACATTTTTAGGTAGTCCCCCAGGCCTCATAGCCCTCTTAGCAGGGTCCTTTCAGTGAGGGGTGTTTGCTTTATGATTACTGACTGACATCTCAATAACTTGGAACATATTGAGCAGTGCATGTCTAGTGAGCAGCTTTTTTAAATGCATGGTCCACTTTGTCAAGTCATGTGCAAGCCATAATTTAGGCTAATAATTACCAGACATGAATGCTATGAAACATTGATGTCTACACTTTTTTTTCCCCCCCTCTAAGTACTGAATTTTAATACATCAGAAAAGGTTTTCCTAAGGCCAAGATAAGCCCCCCAAAAAGCTCATATGGAAGCACTTTAAAAGTGATAAATGATTTGGAATGTGCACTGTCTACTGATGTACGTCTCAGGAAAGAAAATTAGAGCTAACAGGTGTTAGATAGGGAATGGTGAAGCATTTTAATAGAATTGTCAAAATGTTTGTCCCGGTTGCTGACATTAATGCATGCAACACGAAATGTAATGCTGCACTGCCATTAAATGATTACTTGTTTAAATTTCAAGTCGATGGCAGGAAATCCTAACTTTGTCCACTACTTCTCTGTACAGGCTGTCCCTCCTGTGCTTTCCTCTATGATTTGCATCAAAGTGTAATGGTTATATGGCTCACGTCTGCATGCTTTAAATAATCCATGCCTGTCAAATTTCATTTTTTCCTCTCAGATCAGAACCATCATAACTCCTTCTCTGCCGGCCTTGAAGTCACTACAAATATATTTGTACATTTTGGGGGAAATGATTTAAATACTCTGAGTTGAGGGATAATTAATCCTTGAATTATTTTCTTACTTCAAATGTATTTACTAAGTAATCTGCATGAACTTGTAATTATTATGTATTTGTGAGGTATTTTCCATGTAATCACAAGGTATTTACATGGTCATATGAATCCTGTAAATTATAATGATGCTGGGGGAAGGGGTACACAAGGAGGAGTGCTCTGCTGCCCACGCTAAAAAGCTTTTCCAGAAATCTTTGGAATTCTCCTCAGTGAGGTAGCCTGAAAAGGCAGGAAAAGCACGTCCTTTAGAGATTACTGTGATTTCTGCCAACAAAAGAGATTCAATATCCACGTACAGTTCAGCTGGGTGAAGGGGGAGAGGGGACTGCAGATAGGGACTTTGTTTTTAATCTCTTGTTTTTAATGGTAAATCACTAATCCAAAAGTTGCTGTTATTTTTCACAGGAACCACATCAGTTTACAGACTGCTAGCAGCCCAGCATCCATTCATGCTTCAAAGACAAAAGGGAGATTTCTCTGCCTAATCTTTGCAGAAGCCTAAATAGGATGTAGCCTGTAGTCAGCCCATCTCTGGCTGTAATCTTGTCAGAGCTCAGCGCACATGCACAGGCGTGTTCACACACACACACACAGAGCTTCACAGCCACAGCATTAATAAAGCCATTTCTCCAGCACGGTGAAAGCAAGGGAGCAAGCTGGGGGCTTATTGCCATTTTAGAATTCTTGGGAGACAGTAAACAGATATTTGGACAAATGAACTGATTTGGAGTGAGCGCTACAGTGGGTCAGATTAGAAATGTGGGTGGAAGAGCCTTGGATATCCAGTCACAGGGGAGACATCCTGTGCGAGGAGAGCAGGGCTGTTTCATCCCTAACTGGCATCTTATCTCTCTGTAGAGCCTGTGGTTAAAAGCCAGTGCCTTTTTGGAAGCTTTTCCTTACAGATGAGATATAAAAGCAACGCCTGCCTAACCACTTATATACATTAATAATCCCACAGTGCTTTCCAAAAGAGGAAATACTAACCCAGGCCCCACAACAATATTCTGCGTGCTTATAACCCTCATACAATTTAAATTCAATCTGGTATAATGTTATTTTTGACTTCCTGACCCAAATCTCTGTGTATGTGTGAGTGTGTGTGTGTGTGTGTAGCTCTGAGCTGTTAAGCAGATGATCGCTCCAGTCCAACAGTGGATCCATCTCTCTGGTGCCTTGGAAGAGATTTCTTAGCCTGTGTTTCAGTGTGTGCCTGTCCTGGAAAATGTGCTGCGTGTAAAACCATTGGCTGAACGCGGCACAGCATCCACAGGGCCATTTTTACGGCGCTCACACATCCTTGGTTTCCTCCGGCTGCATCATTGCCAGAGCCCGCGGATGGAGAGAGGCTCTCAAATCCCTCTGTTGGTAAAAAGGCGAAAGTGCTCCCGCGGTATTTTCCTCTCCTGTTCTGCCTACCCACAGCTCCCTTAGACAGTGTCCAGTCTGTGTGCGAGAGCAAAGTGCGTTGCTCTGAGTGTCAGAGCCAGGAAATGCGCTCTCATCTCACAAACAAACGCCTGCGAGGGACCTGAAAGGACAGGCACTGCCTGGGCTCCCATCCTGTCCACACTGTCCCCCCGTGATGGGGACTGTCACCCTCTGCAGCTGCACCATTGCAGAGGGGTGTCCCCTCAGACCCTCCCTCTGCAAATTATCAGACCCAAAGTAGATGCTGAAAATTCTAGGTGAAAAAAAAAAAAAAAACAGCTCACTGTCAGCTGCAAAAACCCTAATCCTGGGCACACAAATTTCTGTTCCTGACTGTCTTAACAAGGAGGTCTTTAATGACACATATTTTAAAACACAATGCTGAGCTTGTATATTTTGTTTCAGTACCATTAGTGCAGGCGGCTGGTATCTTTTAGAAACATTTTTTTGTGTCATATTTAAAGCCAGTCTTTTTTTTTTCCCCTGTTATTTTTCCTTCCTCTTCATTCCAAAAATGTAGCTCGATGCAAAAACTGTAGAAATGGGCCTAGATAGAGTCGTATTTCATGTGCCTCAAGCCCATTGACGTGAAATTCCACTGGTGGTCCATAGTGAGAGAAGTTTGGTGTATATATTCCCTCCTGTCTGTATTTTCTGTTCATCCCCATTGCTAAAATTCATACAAGTAGGTAGTATTTTCAGTATCCTACTCATCTCTGTTGTCACAACCCCCTCACCTACTCAAGGCTTATTCCTGTCTAAATAAAAAGTTCTGTGTAATGGATGGTCAAATATCAAAGATGGGGCTGTTAAGGCACCTTTTCTTAGAAGCTGGAATGATTCAGAGAAGGATTACTGAGATGGTTCTTGTACATGGAGCATGTCTTAGGAAAGAAGATGAAAGTTTTCTTAACTTGCTTCACTTCGGAAAAAAATGTGCCTGGAGTGTGCTGCAGGATGAGCTAGACTGAAATGTTTAAAGGGGAAGAAATTAGTATAAAACCAGTCATGAATAAATAAGTGGAGGCTTAGAATTGGATACCTTGCTCCAAAAGGATCAAGGATCTGTAGCGATCTCCAAACTACTGGTTGCAAGGAAAGGCAATCACTTTGCACAGTGAGTTTTAATGCTCTGGGAAGCAATGAAGCAATTGATCCCCAGCACAGGGGAGGTCTTTTCCTGTACTGAGGGTTTACAAAGGCTGTTTATGAGTAACCAACACAACAATCTGTTCCATGAGTATCCCCATGTCCTGTGTGACCAGGACTAGAGGCAAACACCTCCGTTTGCAGCTCTGTCCCGAGCTGGTATGGAGCACACATTGATTTATTTCCCCACTTGCTGCAATGCAGGATCACCCTCCCAACCCTTTCTGGAAGACAGAACTTGTGGATGACAGTGAGAAATTTTTGTGCCTCTGAAGGAGCCATCTTGGTGGGATTGGGGTGGGTTACTGTGCTGGGGAACCCCAAGCTTATGCTGCTAAAGAAGCAGATGAAGCCTTGCTTTCATTTCTGCTCCAGAGACAATTCGAAACATTGGAAATTTTCCACAAACACGGAGAGGGAGGGATGAGGACACAGGGAATAGAAGATTCAAACATTGATCAGTTCATTGTTCTTGTTAGAGTTTTGACCTTATTCTTTACATTTCAATGTATAGTACACATTTGTTGAATAAAATGTCTTCAGGAATTCAAAACACTTCTGAGCCCAGAAGATTTTCTAGAAATGCTCCAATCTGACACTTCACAGTGGCTGTGTAAATCCCCTCTGTGAAGCTTTCACATCGGAAGGAAATAGTCTATTGTGAAAAAAAATTGTTACCTTGGACCTTTTCCCCTCCTATCCTGCTCTAAGAGGAGGGTGTTTCTAAACAGGCTTGTCCTTTTCCCTGGATGCTGGTATGGGTGATATTGGCTGGAGCCTGATCATACCTTGCACCTCCCTCTGTCAAAGCACAGTTATTTGATTCCCTCTCAAATTGTACTGGGAGGCATGTCAAATATCCCTGGTGAAGCAAAAACAAACAAACAAACAAAAACCGAAAAACCAAACCAACCAAACAAAAAAACCCCAAACAAAGGCATGGAAAGATCCCTTGCCCAAAGTCCAATTCATTGTCCATCCACTGAGCATCACCATGCAAGTGAAACCTCCAGATCTTCCCACAATTGACCCTATGTCTCTGACCTTCGGGCTAAAGTTTGTAAGGAGAATCATTGGTAGGACTAAAAGCAGAAGGAACAGCACCAGGATAAGCTCCACTGCCTTCAGTGGGAGCAGGGAACACAGATCAGCTCTGTTTAGTTATTGACCCACCAGTACTACCCCCATGGCCTGTCACAGGCAGCTTGCCTCTCCAGTGGCAGGCAGCACTGGTGTGAGTTCCAGTCCCACAGGTGCTTTTTCCACTGCAAACAGCTCTGGTAGTGAATTCCTAGTTAAGTAGAGCCCACCTGATACAGGAACCCTATAGCTGCTGATGGGGTCAAGTGGGAACATTTCTGAAGGTCCGTCCCTCCCCGTGAACTGATGAGATGTGGGGGGTTTGTTCACAGGGAAAACTGAACTCTGTAGGATGAGTGAAAGAAAAGGTGATTAAGTGTGGCGAGACATCCTTCTACAGCCAGGCAGCTCATCAGGGGAACTGGGTGACCTCAGGGGCCATGAGAATATATCAGAAGTGTCTCCGCTTGCAGAGGAGAAGACGGGCCTGGGCCGACCTTCAGCTGATGCAGGAGGAGCTCTGGCAGTTTGTGTTGGCTCGGGAGCACTCCCCTGACCCCCCTCGAGTAGCAGCAGTGCTGCTGCCTCCGTGGAGCTGAATAATCCCTCTGGCAGCAGCTCTCAGCCAGTGCTGGAGCCCTGACCCGACCCCAGGATCGTTCCTGCGCCGGCAGCGCGACCTCGCCGGGCTCAGCCCAGGAACGCGCACGTGAGCCCCCCTTGGAAGGAACGTTTCACCCAGACAATATTTCTTGCTTGGAGCAGTCGTTCTCCCCACAGCACTGCCTCTTACCCAGCATGGGAATGCTTTTCATTAAAGGCAAAACACATATTTTCTATCGGCGCGAGCCCACGCTCTTTGTGCCATTCATCATCATGCATAGCTAATATATTCTGCAAACCCCCAATTCTCCTGCTTTCTGCCTTTCGAGGCATTTCTGAAATCAAATGAAAATATTACACCCCTGTTTACTTTTTAAAATGTTGTTTGTTTTTTTTTTCTCCAAAGCAAATGCATTCTGTGTTTTAAGTAAGATACCACCGTGTATTTATGGGAGTTTAATAAGTTCTTCCATTAATAACATAGACAAACTAATTTACCAG
This sequence comes from Cyanoderma ruficeps, assembly GCA_008694505.1. Classification (NCBI taxonomy): domain Eukaryota; kingdom Metazoa; phylum Chordata; class Aves; order Passeriformes; family Timaliidae; genus Cyanoderma; species Cyanoderma ruficeps. The sequence continues at coordinate 24,228,183 of VZDJ01000116.1, read as the reverse complement.
AACGTGTCTGTTTTAAACTTTGGGAACAAAGAGTGGGAGTATGAAAATCAATCTTTCCTTTGTACTTGAGCCACTGACCCATTAAAGCTTTGAAGATCATTTCTTTAAGAAATTGTGAGGAGTTATTTAACTACAAACAGCAGCTACCTTCCCATTCCAGCTGCGTAATCAACCGTAATAAATTAGAGGAGGAAAAATAAAGGTTCCCTCCATTTTTTTTTTAATAACTAAAAATTCTTAATAGTACTTTGACAAATTGGCCCAGAGCAGAAAGAAACCCTCATTTTTCCTGAGACTGCTGTTGAGCACAAGTTAAAACATTGCTTAAAACCTATTTTTTTTTTGTCTTTAATTATGACTCAAAAATGTTCTTAGTTGTCCGGGCTTAATTATTTAACTCAAATTAATTGTAAAAGTTACCCATCACTAGAAAAATTTAGCCAACCTCTGAACTACAACTTTGGTAATGGCTGCATATATGAAAACATAGAGCAGCTCCTTTTTTGCTTGAAAAAGGAAGTCCTGATGGTATTATTTATTGTTGATTATCATTATTGACTACTTCACAGTTTAACACTGACAATATGCTCAGTTATGTAAGAGTGGAAATTTAAAATGATCTTCCTCTTAAACTGCTTGACCAATCTACATGCTGAACAATCATAAGGATGTTCTAGTTATCAGAAACTCCAGTGGAAATTATCTGTGTGGAACACCACTAAAACCTGTTTGCAAAAGGCAGAAAAATACCAACCTTTTTAAAAATTCTAGCATATGGATAATGAACGTTTTATTAAAATACTTCTTTTAATTCAGTTTTGATGGGCCATAGTTATGATAAATACACAGCTGTTTTCAAAGTCTTCAAATAACCTGAAATAGCACTTGAATCCTGCTGGAAGAGTATGCTGCTCAGTGATGGGATAGGAGGTTGACCCTGCAGCATTTCCCAATTCAAAGGCTGAAAAAACCACATCAAAGGGATAAAATTTCAGATTTTTTTATTATTATTTTCTGCTTTACTAAAGTGTTTTTGCTAAATCTACCAGGGCTTTTACCCTTTGCAAACAAGGACATCAGAAGTTACTTCCCATTCCCACACAAGAAGTGCAGGAAAAGAGAGCTTAATAAACACTTTGCCATTTTATAATATAGAATATAGTGGAATTCACATTTCCAGAGAGGTTTTTGGCACAAAATGAGATGCAGTTTATACCAGGGAGTTCAGCCACTGTGCCAGACAGTTAGTGCCCACACAGTACAGGGACTGGTAACTCGCTGCTTATTCATCTGCACAAGGCTGGGGACAGTTCTAGAGAAACCTGCCCTCAAAGATCCCAAACATTTAGATTCAGTTCACATATTGGGTAATATTTTGCGCTTAGAGACTTCAGTCAATTTTATTCCAATTGGAAATGCTGCTTGAGCTCTGGTTTTATATATACAAATACATATATTTCAGGACATTTGTGTTTGCTCATCAAACAGATCTGTTTATTAGTCTGAGAGATTAAAACTCAGTCCAGCTACATCAATTTGCAAGTCTTTAGCACGTTATTCTTTGTAGAAGTATCCAAAAAGGTGTATTCCAAGTGGGTGCTAACACTTCTTGTGGATCAAGGTCCAAGTTCCAAGGTCCAGTTCCTTGGGGACATTTAGAGAGGTATATTTTATTGATTGAAGGATTAAGTTGTTTTGAGGATCTGATCTGAAATCCTCAGCTCCACAGACTTCAGAGAAATGATGCCATTTATTACTGCCATGGGTCAAGCTCTTGCCTCCAGGGCCAGCTTTGACCAGCTCAGTGTTCCCAGTCTAGGTTGCTCTAAAACTGCCCAAATTATGCAAACCTTTTCATCAAGGCCAACCACACCTGGAATTCTCATGAGAACAGCTTTTCCCACAGCATTTCACTGATTTATCTTATTGGGGCTGGTTGAACATATCTGCTGGGATCTTATTAATTATTAATTTTATTACTGCTTTTGGCTAAACGAGCCTCTTGAACTTGGTTAAAAGTGTCTGGGCACATAATATTCAGACATCAGGTTGCCTGGGAACTCTTCACATTCTCCTGTTTGCCACTGATTATTCATGATACGCTCATCAGTCACCCCGGAGCACGTGTCCATCCCACAGGTAGTGAGCAGCATCTTCAGCAAGACCTCCTGTTTTTTGACCAAAACCCAGGTGAACAGTCAATAACATGTTTAAACATGTGCCTGAGTCCTTCTCACAGCAAACAACACACCTGTGGACATTCTTTAAACAGATAACAGCAAAGACAAACCCATTTTCAATATTCCAATAAGATAATAATTACTTATAGCTGAGGAAAATTGGGGGTTCCCAGTGTTGCCAGAAATAAGCGTTCTGATTACCCAGCTTTAGACACAGCTCATTCTACTTCATTCTATCTCAAAAATGTGGACAAATAGTATTTTTTAATCTGTTTCGTTCTGGTTTCTCAAAAATTAGAAAGGTTTCTCCCCAAGAGAGAAATTTTAGTGTAGTCAGATGCTGAAAATGGGGACAAGTTCATTCAGTTAAGTTCAGAACTTCAAAATTACACCTGGAATATTTCTTCCCTCCATTAATACTGGAGATGAGAAAGTGCCACAAAAGGCATAAAATGTGGTGGACAGAAGTTTTAAAAGCACCTAAGCCACTGAAGAGCTCATGGCCCCTGGATGTACAAACCTGAATCCCTAAGAGGCTTCTGAATAAAAGAAATGGTAAAAATATCTTTCTACTCCCCATCTCCATCCCTGGAAAATTAATCATATGCTAAAAAAAAAATTATCTTTATGGTTCCTTCCTTTTCAAATCAGTGTAATTTCTCTTAGAGTATCCATCTGATTTAGCTGTAGTGCAGTTCATAACATCATTAGAACAACACATTTTTGTGTCAATTAACGATGTACTGCAAGGTCTGCCCTTGCAACTATGTCAACATATTCTTCACCACTGGAGATCATGAAATACAGACAGCAATAGTGTTAAAAAACAAGCTTTTAGATCCATTTTACTTTGTTGCAACACTGCTTTGCAGATACTAAATTAGAGCCCATTTAAACCATTCAAGCATATAATCAAATTTCAGTAATGAGTTATTAATTAAGCAGGGGCATCCAATTCTGTGCTAACTGCCTCATAAACAATCGACAGGAGATTTGTGAATTTTGACTTCCTGACACTATTAAACAAATCAATATTAGGTTTCAGACACAGCAATTCAGACAGTTTTCCCTGTTATTTGGCAATCGTCTGCCTGGAATACTAATGAAAGAATTAAGAGCTGTAGATTTTGCATGTGTTCCATCAAAAAGATCCTTATCTGTGGGGAATTGGGGCCTGATTTGCATGGCAGAAGACTTTGCTTTTGTAGGTACAATTTTTCTCAATATGTCACTCATTAGTATTTATAAACTACAGAGCAGTGGAGCCTTCAGCCCCTATTCATAATGAGCAGTCATATCCCTGCTGGAGATACAACTGAACAAAGCTGTTTATTTATTTATTTAGTGGCCCTCTCCCTTTTATAGCCAACCAAACCTGCAGAAAACTTGGATCTAAGGAGAGCTCTGAGCACCTCCCATTGCATTTATTTTTTTCCAAAGGGTTGTGTGCATGTATATATTTATACTAATATATATCCGTGAATGTATGTAGTATATATTTATATAAATACATATCCATGAATGTGTATACACAGTTATTTGAATAACAATTAGCTGTGTAAGCAGCACCTTTGTTTACACGCAGCAATTCACCACCTAAAAATCACCTTCAGACATTTCTGACATCTCCCCAAGATTTATTTTTAATTTTTCTCTCCCTGCTGTCAAAATGAATTCGGGCCCCGTTTCAGCCAAGCTTTGGAGCTAAGCAGGGTTTTGCTGAATGGGGGATTAGTGCTGTGCAAAGTGCTGGGTTAACAGGGCTGCAGGATGGAGTCCAGAGAGCAGCACAATGCTGCTGCCTCCTCCTCCAGCCGCCCTTTGCCGCTGCCACCGAGTTGAACTTCACCTAGGGATAAGTGAGTGTTTAGTTTCCATAATCACACGGTCTTTGGCCCCTTAATGAAGAGGACAGCAGGGGCTACCAGCACCTGTTGAGGTAATGGCTTTTGTAAGGAGGATTATCGGGCTGCAGAGGACTGGGCTGAGGCGGCACGTGGCCAGTTCTCGGGGTGCTCTGGATATGCTTATCCCAGGGTTTTAGACGGTTTTTGCTGGAAATTTCTGGCTGCTCTCTCCAGAATCAGCTGGAGCAAAAGTATGGCCAAAGCCCTGACCTAAAATTTCTCATCCACTTGTGTCTGTGATTGAGTATTCTGCAAAAAATGTGGCTTAGAGACTCTACAGGAGGAGGCTCTTCTCTCACATCATTTTACTGTTTCACAGGCTGTATATACATTTTCTGTTCATTTCAGTATCTCTATCTCAGTCCCAGATGCAAGAAAAATGCACAAAGGTATACCAGACCAAAAATGAAGTTAATATTTGTTACACATACCTCAGTTTCTAACACCAAAACAGCCTCCTGCCAGCAGAAACACTGAATCTTGTTTGGTTAGCAAAACTTGTGCTGTATTTACATGAACAAGTATCCAACAACTTAAAGGATAAAAGCCTCCCTAGCGCAGAAATCAGTGTGAAAATAGGTCAGAGACCAAGCCTTTGGAAAACAACATTGGCGGGTAATGATAAAAGTACTGTGGAGTGATCACTTCCAAAGTGGGTCAGGATTCTGTCTGCAGGAACAACACTCCTGCTTTATTTCTCCTGGAGAGGACTAATGTGCAAGCTACACCCCTGGACCCCCTTCTTCAGCAGGCAGAAGAGAAAATGCTGCTTCTGCCCCAAATAGCTCCTAGTCAAAACTACAAACAAATTACGACGGATGCACAGAGCCAGAAAATGCTGTCAGAGGACAGCACAAGGAAATTAATCTGCCTGCTAAATGGCAGGGGGAATGTAGCACTGAATGCATCTGAGTTTTGTTTTATTTTGCTTTTCTACCAGCCTCTCTCTCCCATTATTTCCTTCTCTCTAGGATCTTAAGACATCTAACTCATTAAAAATCCTCTTTTTAATTATCTGCCAAGAAAAAAAAAATTAGCATAATTAAGGACATTGAAATTTAGATTAGCAACCAACCTAATACATGGCACTGCTTCCAAGAAGAGAACATTTCTTTTAAATCATCATAGACCAACCAAAGATTTCCTTTTGGTTTCTGTCTAGATTTCTGCTCAATATGGCTCTGAGAACATATTTGAGTGCACATCACTTGATCTGTTCAGCGGCGTGCTCTTGTTGAGGTTTGTTTTCATAGAGTCACAGAGTCACTGAATGCTTTGGATTGGAAAGGACATCAAAGATCAACTAATTCCATAGCCCTGCCTTGGGAAGGGACACATTCCACTAGATCAGGTTGCTCAAAGCCCCACCCAGCCCGGCCTTGAACATTTCCAGGGACAGGGCAGCCAAAGCTTCCTGATGATCTCCCATAAATTTCAACAGGAGCACCATCCTGCCAAATGCCTGCAGGAACAGGCTCTCACTGACCTGAGGTGAAGCAGGGGGGTTTGTTCACCCACTGGATCCCACTGGTAGGAGACTTAATTTCAAAGGCTCTCTCTATCATCAGTACTGGAATGACTGGGTTTCAGGTGGAGACAAAAAATGATTTCTTGAACTCTGTGTGTTCCCTTCTTGCCTTGTTTTCAGTGATCCCCTGGAAATTTTGAAGTCACTAGTCAGTTCAAGCTCACCTGGCTGCAGAGGAGAAGTGAGGTGGGAGGGGTGTTCTGCTAGCTGAGGGATCCAGAGGGTGCAGCCTCTACAGGGGGAATGCTGATCAGTCTCAACACCAGGGCTATGCTTGGTGAAGGAATGTTCTGCTGGGGCTCCTCTCCTGTAGGAAATACCAGAAAAACTAATGGAATAATTGACTCCAGGGACTGGCTAGGGGTTCTTGTGCTTCAGTTGCACTCACTAAAATAGATGTGTTCTTTCTGTTCTGACATGTTTCTGACAGTGGCAGTGTGATAAATGTGCTGAAAACCAAATGAATCCCTGCATCAGAGCCCCCCAGACCTTCTGTGTGTCTCTGATCTGCACCTATCCAACAAGGTCTGGCATTTCCAGGGGTCCAGAAACCTTCAATGGATATGGTTCCCTAACCAGCAGAGCCAAACCACCCTTAGCATTGTCTGAGTAAATCCCCACTGGGCTGTCAGAGCCCCGTGCCAGGGAAGGCTGCAGCAGGTGTAAGTTCCCCATGGATGCTCCCTGATCCATGGGGCTGAGCCCAACCCACAGCCACGAATCTTAGGGGAAACCAGGTTTCATCAGCTCTGCCTCTCACAGAGCTGTGCTGCTGTTAAGGTGAGAATATCCCCTCGGTGTGGAAAAAAATATGAAGCCTGAATAAATTAAAAACGGGAGCTATGTTACACATTACTGTCATTTAATTAACATCTCATAATGTGTTGCTTAAGGAATCAAGGCTCTATCAGGATAAAGCCTATAAGCATTTTCCCTGTTTAATCAAAAATGTAGATCACATCACATTTTATTTCTTAAAAAAATTACACACTTATTGAAAAAGCTATGATTAAATTTTATATTAAGTGCCATTTCTCTGAATTAATTCTCCTCCTAAAAATTCAGTGTCAAAGAGGAACATGGAAATTAGTGTATGAAATTTGGAAATCTGCAAGGATAGATAGATGGGTTCATTTGACTTTATTAAATTTTGTGCGTTGTACACTGATAATGACTTGGCAATATTTATCCCCGTAACGTTCTATGTGAGTATATTCTGCCATTGTAGTTTGGGCTAGCCACCTCTTCTTAGACAACCTGGCAATTCCTACTGAAAGAAACTCTTTCTTTTAGGTTTCCTATCTTCTTTTCTTTCCTTTCTTTCTTTTTTTAGCTATGGTGGATTTGTATTATTTGGACTGAAATTGTGCTATCTGCCTGTTTCTAGTTAATAGCCTATTTATTTTAGTCATCACCATTCAGATCAGAGGCAGGGCAGGGATGGCCTCATACATTTTGGAGCGCAGCATGAAATTTAGATAAAGTGAGGGGAAGGAAGCACAGCATCTTTTACTGTCCTTGAGAGGAGACCAGACCACAGAGCTCCCATGAATGCTTCACTGTTGGGTGCTTGGCCCTGGCACAAGATGTAATATTTAGAGCTACAAAGAAAAGGAGAAATAAGTGCAAGGTGCAGACTCAGGGACAGAGATTTTGGAGAAGCTGTTTGAGGATGAAAGCCCAGCCATTAAAACAAAGGTGACTGAAGAAGAAACATGGACCCAAACATGGGATCAAGCCCAGCCTTCAAAACTGCAAAGCACACTTAACTTAGAGCTGGGATAAGGTGGAGCTTCAGGCACCAAATATATTGTGCAATTCTGGTGCCTTCTGAAAATGCAGACCTTTTGGCCTTGTAACTCAAAGAAATGGACTTTGGCAGTTCAGTTAATATTTCCTGTCACTCTGCAAATAATTTTGCCAATGTTTCTGGACAGGGCAAAGCAAGTATGAATGTCACAGACTCACCTCCAAGGACATTCATCAGTCACATCTCAGAGGGTAATTTCAGTGGGTGCAGTAAATTGGGAATGGAACCCGTGTTCAGTGGGCAAAATGTAGTACTAAATTGGTGCCCTGGATAAGCCCAGAGGCTGATGAAAAAAAGAATATTGTGTGACTATGTAATCGCAGGCTGTAGCACCATGGGGATGCCCTGAACACACTTCTGAGCACTTGACTAGCACCCAGCTTTCACTCCTCCACACGTAAGAATGAGTGTGTAACCTCAGAAGAGAGATGTGATGATCCATGCCCTTCCTGCCTGATAGACTTTGAAGGGTTGGGCCAAAGCACTGTGATATTGTGGTTCAGGTTTTCTGCTCCGGTCTTTTCCTTTTGTGGCATCAATGGCGAAATTGAGTGCCACAGAGCTTCACCTGGGCAAGCAATGTTAACAGCTTTTATCACCCTCCTCATGGAAAGGGAAGGACAAGTTGGCCTGAAAAAACACGTTTTCTAAGGGCTTAATTAGGTTATATTAATCTGAATTTGTATGAAATTGTGGTTGGCCTTATTAAACCATAAAGTGTGATGAAACTGCATTAGACTTTTACCCTCTACCTGGCCAGACAGTATAGAACATGAACAATTTCACAATAGCTCTACATAAATACTGTTGATTACAGAGGTTTAATTTGTAATAGAAGTAAGAATAAGAATAAAGAAGAAGAAGATTGCAGTCTAAAAAACCCAATTATTTATCTGTTTTATTTTATTAAAATAAATTTGCCAGCTAGACAGGGCTTGCTTTTCAGTGTCATGTAAGCTTTTCTTGAAACCCAGTCCAGACAGAAACAAGAGGCTTGAAACTTAAACTATAGGGAAACAGAAGTTCTTCAGGATGGAAAATAATCAATCTTCTCAGTGTTAACACCTCGTTTCAAGGCTCACTGGCATTCCCTCTGACCTGTGTGGTGTATGTTTGCACAAGAGGAGGCTGTAGGTAGGTGTTGTGCCTGCAGCTACAGAAACAGGCACCTCATTTCTGAGTTCTCAGAAATTCAGAAATGGACTCTGAGGGGCCTGGTGGCTCCACTGGTCCTTGCCTGGACTCTGGTGGAGGAGTCTCTTCCAACGAGCTGCCTGACACTTCTGCTTGTAGCTCTTGGCAGGTCCCTCAGGTCTATCCGTGCCTCCGGCCACTGCCTGTGATGTGGGAATATTGATGTTTGCCCAGATGGGGCTAATCCTGTACAGATGTGTTCATGCACGTCTGAAATGGACTCAGCCATCCTGACTTCAAAAAAGGATCTCAAACAAGCATTTCCCTGGCAGGTATTCCTGTCTTAACTGACGCCCGCAATGGAATTGATATGATTGTCATTTTGTGAGTACAAGCAAGAAAAAAACACCTTTCTATATTTCAGCAGGGTTGTTTTACTCCAGAGGGAGCTCTTTGGTTGCTGCCATCTCATTGTCCTTGGTAGGACACCTTGGAGTGACCAAATGAAGGGAGCTCTTGTGTTTGCAGACAATGCCTGCCTGTGGAGCTGGCCATGCAGTCCTGGCAGCTAAACACAAAAAATTCTGAGCTCTCAAGTCAGAGGCCAGGGAAATTTAAATGAAATATACAGCATGGGCTTATTGCAAAGGTACCAGAGTTCATCATGGGTAAATAGCTGGTTAAATAGATTCAGTCAAATGAGGAAAAACTCTGGGAAATGTCCCATGAATTGCCTTAGCCTGCACAATTGTCTATGCTGTCAAGTGTTTCATATTTTGGTGTTGGTGTCAATGGGCTGAGGTCTAGGAAGAAATGAGAGAAAGAGAATCCAGTGTTCTGTGGGGCTGAGGGGGAAAAATTTTATAAACAACAGTGATGGTCATGTGCAATACATGCACACCTGGAATCCTTGCACAGATCTCATTTCATAATCACTGATCACATATCAGAGCTCAACAGGCACCATGGTAAGGAAAAGTTTCCAAGCCCCTCTTCAATAATTAGTTGTTTTTGTATTCGTGGAAAGGGATTGTACATAATGTCCCAGGAAATGCAGTTTTAGTTTAGAAGATACTGCCTGTATCAGGTGAAGGAAATTAATCAATTTGGTGATCACATCTAACAGAGAGATAAAAGTCACTTAATACCTTTGCAGTTTGTTATCCTTTTGATATCATATCTCATTTTCAGCATGACTGGAAAACTCAATTGATTTAAATGCAACTGTGCTTTATTTTACAGCAGAGGAAGCTCAGATCATTAGATATCACCATTTTCAGCAATCGTTAGAATTGAATAGTTGATAGTTGCCTTCCTAGACTTTGGCAGCCCCAGCATGTAAGCACAGAGAGTGTGCAGATCTTTGACTGCTTAGCCATTAATTTCCTTCTAAGCCATGTGCTTGGCTGCCTGAAGAGTGAGGGGCAGTGTTTGGGTGGAGCAGGAGATAAAACTTCATATTTATGCTTCCATCTGCACATATCCACCCACATCTCAGTAGAAGTAATATGGAGCTGAAAGCATTTAGTAAGATGCTTCTTTTCTGTACTGTACCCTGTTTCCCTGTGAAAAGAAAACAATTGCTGCTTTTCAGCATGTAATACCCAATTTATTAGCAACCTGGGGATACCTGTGGGCACCCAGAACTACTTCAGGCAGCTCAGGACCATTATGGTCTCTATTTAAATATCCAGAACCAATGGAATGACAAAGAGAAGGCAAATCAAGCTACCACACTTCAGAAAAGATCTGGACATACAGGATAATCCCTAAGAGCAGTTGTGACAAACCTTCTCCTGGGTGAATCAGAGATCTCTTTGTTCAAGGCCTGGTTGGATGGCGCTTTGAGCAACCTGGTCTAGTGGAAGGTTCCCTGCTCATATAATGTCCTCGAAAACCAAGAGATAGAAATTCTAGAAATAGCCAGATATCTCAAGAAGATAGTGTTAAAACTTAAGCTGTTCTGTATTTCCCAATAGCTGATTCTTTAGTGTAAGCCTCAGAGTTCATTTACAGAGTTATGTTTCTTATAACATTATTTACATAGCAATACGAATGTGGGCAAGGTTTTGCAGATGGCTCAAGATAAACTCCTTAGGGAGGAGGTGGTTTAAATATAAGCAACAATCAACATAAACTCAACATCTCTATAGCTGATGACAGTTTTTAAATTTATACCTCATTTGCAAAAAAGGATGATGGTGAACCACTCCAGCTATTGAATTTTGTTGATAGCATTCTCCTTGGCTGATAAACATACGTCTCACACTGGAGGAGATTGCACTTGCATTAAAATGTCTGGAATATTCCGGTTTACCCAGCTCTGACTCAGCATTCAACTCAGCTAGGAATGTTATGCTTTGCATGAGAAAGGCACATCTTTTGTGGGGCTACAGATATTGCCTTGTTTTAACAACATCTGCAGAAACAAATCCTGATAACGATCGCGCCTTATTGTGCGTGGATAACTGCGCTTTTCACGCTTTCATGGGAGTCTGGGGAAAGCAGGGGATGATCATCAGCTGAGTGAGAGAGACATCCACCCGTGTGTTCTGCAGGAATTGGGAGCATCAGCCACGTGGTTTATGTGTCCACACGGCACCGAGGTACAACAGGGACAGCTGAGACCAAAATCGTGATTAAAAAGGTGACTTTTCCAGTGCCTGCCTGATCTTGGCAGTGCCTGGAAGTACCTGAAGTCAGCCCCCCCACGTGCTTTGTGTCACTCTGTGCATCCCCAGGACAGTCCTGCAGACCCTATAGCCCGTGCTGAACTGCAGAAAAGCTTTGTTGTCCCTGGTATTTACAGTGTCTGTGTCTGCTGCCTCCTCACACCAGATTTTTTATGCAATGGCCTGGTGGTGAGGGAGGGCAGAGAGGGAGTAACTCCTAGTCCTGCTCCCACGATCTTGTATAAGTCATATTTAGTGTGACCTTACTACAAACCATGGGGCTGAGGGCAGTACCAAGCTGATGATTCCTCCTAAGAGATGTCTTATCAGCACTAGTCCAGCCAATCATCCTCTCTGTGCCTCATCCTGATGTGCAAAAACATGCAAAAAGATGTGCAAAAATCACTTTAACACATCTTTCTGCATGGTTCTGCACTGGCAGCTTCATCTCTGCCTATAGATGGAGAGGGAGAGCACTTTTGGGGCTGGGGGGATATCAGTTCCCACACCTGAGGAGACCTCACAGAATTGCACTTAGCATTGCCTAACCTCTGGTTGCACTGCTCCAGAAGGGTAAAGGTCCTTTCACCTCTGGTAAATTCTAACTGAGAAGTGAGACCTCTCAGGCTATGTTACTGTAGCTGATGTTGTGCCTCAAGGTGTGAAGGAGGAGGAGATTTCCAAGGGCAGAGGGGACTTAGCCTCCCAGTAGCACTGAACTTTTCATAGAACTTCTTACATGCCTTGGAATAGCATCCTCTGGCATTGTTTATTTGACTCATGCCCCTTTCAGGAAGAAGGAAAACAATTCTGATCATTTAGAAGAACATATCTCTAGATGGATTTCGAGGTTTTGCTAAGCATCAAACTTCAATAGAAAAACCATATTACTTTACAGTATTCCTTGAGACTGCATCAGTCCCAGACTCCTCGCCACTGTATGGTACACTGAATGGAAAACCATTCAAAAACGTTAAAATAATCTGACAGGAGTGAAGTAAGGATGGAAAAGAGCAGTGTTGGTGTGGGGGAGGAGGGGGTGTGCCACAGCCCCCATCTCCCCCTTGCTGTCATATGTGACTCACAATCAGTATCTGGCTGTGTGTTTTGTTAGCTTTTCCAGCACAGTGGTAGAGGCAGCATTAAATGGGCTAATTATTGTGAGCTATAATTTAACTCAGTAATCAAACTCATAAACCAGGCATTATCAAATTTATAAACTCAGCATGCTCAAGTGCACTTAGCGATAATGAACTTGCTGAGTCAGATTATTCCCTTCCCACTGTTGATAATGTCAGAAACAGATTTGGACTGTATTGAATTTAGTATTTTCCACTGCTCTATTGCATGGAGAAGAAAAACTGGCAATACTTGAGAACAGAACACTCAATATGGTTTTTTTTTTAACCTAAAGCAGAAACTTCATTTTCTGCTTACATGTTTTAACTCTGCCAGACAGGGTTGTTTTAATTTTCACTCTAATTGCAATGAAATCTTTCATTACTTTGTGTACCTCAGTCCTTTCCTCATAATCATCTTTGGGTAAGACAAACAAGATTCTGGTATCTACAGAACTTCATTTCTACATATTCAGAAAATTTTGGCCTCTTTACATAGGTCAAATGTTGTGCCAACAGAAGCGGGGCTGACTTCCTAACATTGTTGTATTAACATACCTCAATTTTACCCTGGGGGAGAGGGAAATGATGTTGTTTGGAATGAGATGGTAATTTACTTTCCATGCTTTCTCAGTCCTAAGGCATCTTTTCAGGATGAGACAGCCAGCTGTGTAAATTGAAATTGGTGAACAATTGTCCACTGGAGGTTCAAACATCTGAAAAGCAGAGTTATACTCTCTTCTCTGTCCATGTAGAATATGGTGTTTTCATTTTACAGGGATAAGGGATTTACTGTTAAATTAATGGACATTTCAAACTGCAGTGGCAACACATGTTGCCGCCTGCATTACTGGGAAATACGTTGCATCTGTTCAAGTTATCACTTGGAAAGAAAAGCTTCCGGTTTCCGTGTGATGGCATGAGAAAATAACACTTTCTCCCCGTGTGCCAGGGGAAATGAGGTCACAGGCTCTTGCCACATGCCTTGCAAGTGGATATCTCATGTACAAGTTCGGACAGGCATTAAATTGGTTATGCTTCAACTTCTGATTTTTGTTTTCGTTAACATCTGCACTCTTGCGTGGCCCGAAGCGTTTTGTCCTTTTTACAGCCTTCCTTGGTAAAGCCGTGGAAAGCTGATCTCAAATTCACATTAATGGCCTTGGATTTTCAGGTCATTCCTCACAGCAAAGGCTCCATTCTGCTGCTTTTCTCGTGGTGTGACACCTATACCCCCGTGGATATCCTCGCCTTCACAGCCTATCTTCACATCAGTGTTTTTAATTCTCCTTGGCTAAGTCATGACATCAGTCTCCAGAGTAACTCAGACCTAAGTGCATCTTGACCAAAAGGATCAGAAAGCTACCACACTGCAAGCCACACAGCTCTAAGGATTAGTGGGAATTTGCCCTACACACCACAAAAACCTGAAGTCTACGTGCACTCCCCAAGGTGTATGTGTGATCGTACACTCTGATCCCTGAGCTTATTCCCTGTCTTCCTGAGCTGAGAACAGGAAAAGTAATATGTCTAATTCTTTTGCAGCAAGACAGTGTATTTTGCAGAGAGTAATTACAGTGATTCTATATATACAGCTGAGATATAAATTAAAATAATATCAACCAACTTTGATTCAGATGTCTGTCTGCATGGCAGGACAACCTGCCAGAAACCACAGTGGTGCTAACACCAGTGCAGATGTATAATTACAAGCTGTTGGTATGAGGACAGAAGGGAATTGCATGTAGGTGAAAAATTAGGGAAAATTATTGCGAGGTCAAATAACACAGTCTGTTCGATCATTATTAGGAGTAGCACAGGTGTGATAATGAGTCAACTGCCCTTTCCCATCAGAGAAGTAGGATCACAGAACCATAAAATCATTTAGGTTGGAAAAGACCCCTAAGATCCAGTGGCAATTCCAAGCCCACCACTGATCCCCAAGTGACACATCCTCAAGTCTCTTAAATCCCTCCAGGGATGGTGACAGCGCCACTGACTTGGGCAACTGTCCCAATGCTAGACCACTCTTCTAGTGATGCAGTCTTTCCCAATATCAATCTAAACCACCCCTGCTGGAATTTGAGGCCAGTTTCTCTCATCCTGTCACTTGTTACATGGGAGTTTGACTTCCACCTGGCTCCACGGTCCTGTCGGGCAGTTGTAGAGAGTGATCAAGCCCCCAGGAGCCTCCTTTTCTCTAGGCTAAGCTCCACAGCTCCCTCAAATACCCCTCAAGAGACTTGTGCTCCAAATCCTTCCACAGATTTGTCTGTTAATGGTTTCCTCTTTACTACATGTAGCAAAGCTGCAGCCCAGACCAGAAGGAACTTGCACTGAGAAGAGATAAATTTTGCTATGAACCAAGCTTTCCTATAAAAGAATTTCTGTTAAGGTACACTGATGTCATTAAGCAGTTCAAAACTTCTTCAGCTCAGGCTAAGCAAGCACTACTCTAGAAGCGGGTTCCCAACTCATTTTAACCTGGCAATAAATGGGGTTTTTCCCTTCATCTTCCTTTTTTTTGCCTTTCTGAGTTTAAGAAAAGACCATGTGGTAACATTGCTATGTAGTCAATCAGAAGACAGGCTGTCTTTTTCTATTTAGACATGGTAGGAGGTCATTCTAAGGAATAAAATATAGGTTCTGTCCCTGAAACCTGGTAAAGCATTGAAAAATAATACCCATACAATGGCAAATTCTTCTAAGTATCACTAAAAATGATAAATCCTAATTTTCTCAGGCCTAATCCTGCAATATATTTTGTACACATAACCTCCAAGGTCAAAGGAAGATAAAAGACCTGGAAAAATACCCTAAGTCCGTCACATACCTCATTGTTTATTAATTCTTCTATGAAGGAGTTTTAAGAAGCAAAAACATATAATTAAGACTTAACTGATGCTCCTATAATAACTGCTTTTGATTTAGGAGATAAAATTAAATTAGCAGATAAGCTCTTTTATTTCTGCTCAGCCACTAGCATATTCAAATAGGGTGTAACTTGCCCCTTTAAAAGGCACAGTAACAAAAACAGATGGGAAGGCAGTCACTTATTAATCTATGTTTTTGTATAGCTATCTGGAAACTCTGCTTTGCTGTCATTATTTAAAACTCACAAACAAGACGTTGTCAGTGATTCTTGAGACTGGAATTCATGGGAATTGTCTAAACAAAACATATTCACTGCTCTTATGTGTAACCAAATGCATAAATGTTGTTGTCTTTTTATCCTTTACAGATGGTTTGTATCTCCAGAGATTTATAGAAGAATTCATAAATTGGCATCGCTGGTATGTCAGAAATGTGAAGCAGCCCCTGCTCCCATTGTTCCCTGACTGTGAACCTGCCGCTGGCTGAAAGAGTTTGCTTAAAATATCAAACTGGGAGCACAGCTCCAGTGTGATCACTAAGCTGACCCTCTGCTCTTGGGGGACTCCTCAGGACTAAATATACAGCTTGATAATTAAGAATTGTCATCTCTTTTGGTCATCCATTCCTACCTCCTTTCAGTCTCCTGGCCTGGCACTGCAGCCTGACAGGAGATCCTGATGAAATAACTCGAAGGGAGTGATTGTAACCAAATGCTCTGATGAGTGAACCCTCCAAGAGCTTCACAATCATAAGTGAGCTGGTGCACTTGTCATCAGGAGCAGCTTATTCATCCAACAATGGCCTGTCAAATCGACTTGTTAGCGTGGCTGATAATACTCCTGCCTTTTCCCTGCTAGAGAAAAGCGGGGAACATCCCAGATGCTTTTGAATAACTTACGAAGAGCATCAGGGGGAAAAAAAAAAACCTATTCTACTTTCACCAAAGATTTGTGGAAAGGCTGGGAATTGAATCCAGATTGCCTGACTCCTTATGCAGGGCAGCGTGCACAAGGCCAGCCCCTCTTTTGAAGCTTGATGTTCTGTTCTTTCTCTATTTGACAGTCCTTTCCCTTGTTCTCATTTGTCTTTCAGATATGCTCAGGGGCTCATGTGAAGATTGCTAAGATCGCAGCGCACGGGATTTTATCAGATATGATTTTTTTAGAACCTGCGTTGCATATATGTCATCTCACACAAGAACTGTGTAAATGGAGGAGGAGGAGATTTATATGAGACTTCCCATAGGAAACTCACCTGTGGAAGAAGAGCGGATCACGGAGAATTTATCCAAGCAAAAACAAAAGTTACTTCTGGGAAATTCCCAAGATGTGCTATACGCCACTGTGGTATCATAGTGCTTTCCTGGCAGAATTAATGATTTTCATTAGTTTTTTAATACATTTTCATATATTTCCTCCTCCTTGAACAAATCCAGCAGCAATGGTGAGAAATGGATGTAAACTCAATGGGTTTTTTGAGAATTAGGAGATTCAACACCGTGCCAATCATTTACCAGAAAATTCCTTATGAAAGGAGAAATTCCTGAAATGTTTTCCAAAAATGTTTAAAACTTGGATTTACCTGATTTTTAAAATTAATCTGCCTCATAGATTTGACCTCTTAACAAGTACTGCCTCCAGATCTCAGATGCTTCATGTTTCTTTTTGTCTCCTAATGGATGCACTTGGCAAAATGATCCACCTTACACTCTGCAGGATTGTGGGATAATTTGCTAGGACATTAAGGGATTTGACCCTAGCCTAAAACTGGAATCCATTGGACAGTGACCTTGTGTATATGAAGGGGCATAGGGATCATAGCCTAGAGCAGGGTAAACACCCATTTCACTCACAGCCAAAGACCATCATCTGGCCTGGATGCAAATAATCCCTGGATTTCTGTGGCCAAGTAGATGGGGCATAATTTTCTAATACTCTGATGGTGAAAGAAAGCTTGTCTTGGCAAGGGAAGATGCCAGGCCATCCAGGTGGAAAGAGAAGTCAAGGTAGATCCAAAGACTTCACTCTACTTGGACCTTATACATGTCCAAGATAAAGCAGAAACAGCCCCTTATTTTTTTCTCTTTGCTTGGCACTACTGGAGCATAAAGATTTTTTTTCTTTGAGTCATTCTTCTTAGACAGTCTAATATTTTAGCTATGGCAACACTTGCAATGGGGAAGAACCCACTGATTGAGCAACTCCAAGAACTAAGAGGAATACGAGCAGCTGTGAAGGTGTCCACGGAAAAAAGAAGAGGCAAACCCCAGTTTCATCTGTGAGATTCCACGGAGCAGGGATGAAGCTTGATTTACGGGGAGGCGCAAACTCTGCGCAGGAGAATGCAGGAGGAAGAGCCTCGGGGGAGCCTTTGATGAGGGAAAACAATCTAGACATAAATAAAGACTTCAATGGATTTGTCCCTTCATTATTTTGGAGCCTGATCCAAAGCCACGTTAAGTCAATAGAAGGGCTCCAGCTGGGGTTTAGGTGAAGAACTGAGGGTGCAATTTGCACACAATTCCTGTCACTTGGGAATATTTCTGTGTTGGAGGGAAGTGTGCTTGTTAAAGCACTGAGCTGATACTGAGAAGCATTCACCTATTGCAGGATCTACTTTCATTGAGTTACTCGTTGCTGTCCAATAAAGTAAAATATAGGAAACCCTTTAGTGTTTCATCAAATTCTTGCTCATTTCAAAGAGGAGCAATATTTCTGTGTCTGGCTCACATATTAAAAACTTTCCCTGCATATTAAGTTTCATTTTTTTTTTTTTTTGTCATAAGCTTGGCTTCAGATCTTTCTATGACTTTTACTAGGGGCTATTTTTGAAGGATTCAAGTCTGCTTTGCCAGTATAACCTTCAATTTCTAATGAGTGTTATTTCAAAAGAGACTTTTCCACTGGTAGGTAACAGAAAATAAAGTTACCTTGAAATTCAATAAGCATTATTTACTCCGTATCTACTAATAAATCCCATCATACATCCCGCTTTCTAAAATGCCAGAGGTTATGATCTCTCCCTATTTGGCGCACAGAAGTTAAAGAAACATTAAATTATTTCACTTGGGGGAATCAGACTTTTTTTTTACATTTTCATTTTTTATTTGCATGGCCAGGTAACAGTTACTGCCACCAATTTTAAGAAAGCTTTTTTTAAAAGTACTGTACTTATTCTTCCTTTTCAAACATTCTCCTTCCAGTATTATGGTGATAATATATATCCTATTCTCATCATAACATACAGATGGTTTATGCTCTCTTCCCTTCCCATTTCTTCAAGGCCTGGTGCAAACCTAATTACAATTTTTTGCAAAGGCTTTCCTTGAACATTAATAGATTTTAGATAAGGGATAGAACATGCCATAAATTCACATACAAAAGCACTGTGTGTGTATGTGTGCCTGTATAAATCACTCGCAAATCATGTTATATTTCTTGGCAATTTTTTTTTTAACAATGCATATACATAGCCCGTTCACACCAAGAAGCTTTTTTAAATCAACAGTGGATATAAATCTCTATCTGTAATTCCAGTGACCCAAATGCATTGCTATCATCCATGCTGGGGGGGTTTTGTTACAACACACCTCCTGTGCTGCATTTTTAACTTCCAAATATGTTATATTAATTGCCCTGTAATACCTGGGAGACAACTGAAATTAAATGAGTGCATGAACTTCTGTAGTATTAAATATTTCTCCCCTTGATCTACAGGGATCCTTTTATTGCTGCTTTGCTGCCGAAAAATACATAAGCAGCTTCATCAGTTTAAGGAGTTTTATTTCATTTTTAAATCCTGCAAATTGAGTATCTTTGGAGAGGTTCTGAAAATGTGTTTGAAGAAATAATTAACAGACTGTTATAAACGATAATAACCAGTATTTCCCAATTTATTTTCTGTTCATTGGTGCAGCTTGAACAAATTTTATTTCCTTAAAAATAGAAAAAATCTGTTTCAGCCCAAAGTTTCTTCCTCCCCCTCACATCACTAGTTAGATATTAAATATAAAATGCACATTAAAATGTAAACATCACCACACTGAACCTTTCCCTTTTGATCATTTCGAATTTGACTATTAATACTTTAATTTTCCTTACTCTGTGTGTGTGTGTAAGCGTACGAGTGCATGCATGTGCCTCTGATCTGGCTTACACACTGTACTAAATTGTTCAGTAAATACTCTGCAGCAGGATAAGGTCTAACTGGAAGAAAATTGTTGTGAGTTACAGGAAATTAAAAAATTCCTGCAATACCAACCCACTACTCAAAGTCAATCTGTGGTATCCCACAATCCACTCGGCTCTGAAGTCAAGCCAGAATGATTTTTGAAGAGTAATTTCAAGCCTTATAAAGGGTCACATCATGTATTAAAGCCATATTTGCTTCTGTGTTTTGTAAATTTTGAACTCATTACTAAACCTTTGTCTCTCATGCTGTACGTCTGGCTCTGAACCCTCCTTCATCAATCTGATCCTTAAAACTGTAACCAAAAAAAAAAAAAAAAAAAGGCATGCAACATATTTTTCATGCGAAAAAGTGGTAAAACATAAATAGTTACAATCTCAAGGTGCCAGCGTTTAAGGAAGGCTTTAAGAAGCTTATCTCTTTTTTTGGTACTTTAGATAGCAAAATCTCAAGCAAGAAGTTGCCCAAAACTGCTGTTTTCTGACCACCTCTGGGAAGTGCTGAGTGCCCTCAACTCCTGTTGGCTTCACGAGAGATTAAGAGAGCTCAGCACCTCCCAGTATGAATCCCACTGAGATGTATCTATATCTATACACATACATCTATATTTATATGTAAAATGAACTGCTAACAAATAGTGGATTGCCTACTCTTTTTCTTGGCCAAGCTCTTTGTGGAAGGATCAGGCCCAAAGTTAGAGGTAAAACCATATGCAATTTACGATAAGCAAAACGTGTCTGTAAACAAAATACAATTGGAAATCTGGGAATCATTTACGTAGAAAGTGCTGGCAAAGTGCAGGCATATGTGTACAAAACAGTGCAGCACCTCCACAGATTTCAGCAGTTCCATTTCTAAGGTTTCTCCACTAAGCCTTTATCACAACCTGGGGCTGAGAAACAACACACTGTTAAAGACAAGGGGGTTACCCCCACAACACGTTCAGAAATGGGGTGGGACTGCACGTCTTCAAACCCAACAAAGCTGGGTGCATAAGTTTGCCTTTGATTCTTCTAAGCTCTCTTCTCCTGCAGGACACCATCCCTGATCTGCTCTCACTCAAGGCTTCCCATGGTATTTCATTGTGTGCCTACATCACATTTACACTGGCTGCTTTAAATTCCTCCCCTCTTCCCTGAATACTTTCTCCTTATCCTGATAATAGTCCTGGGGTGATTCAGCTAAAAGAATCTGCAACAATCTAAACAGGGATTCAAGGAAAATATCCAGTAAAGTGGTTGCAAAATTTGGATGAGAAGCAGCCTGGGCAGAGTTGCAGCCTGCGGCAGCACATATGATGAACCATATGGGGAAAACTTCCCATCGTGTGGCTTTCAGTGTCTCTGTCCCAGGCATGGCCCAGCCAGGTCTGACATGAGCAGGAGGCAAGAAGGATGTGTTTTTGGCCTTGCTTTCTGCCCCATGGAGCACGTTGTTCAGGTCAGAGCTGGCCAGGTAGCCAGCAGAGGAGTTCCCACCCCTGGTCTGAGGCCAGGCAGACCTTGCTGAGCTGCCAGGATGTGCCAGGCCAGCTGCACAGACACCAGCTGGGGCTGGGTGAGGCTCTGCTGACTCTCCAGCATGCCAGTGCGCACCAGGCCTCATCACACATCTATTCCCTGTGCCTGTGCTGTCCTTTCTCAGGCTGCAGGAGCTTCAGGCTCCAAGAGACCACGGAGACTAGGCCCAGTGAGCACACAGAATTCGAAAGTCGCCCTGCACTGAAGAGGTTTGAGTTTCAGTATTCAGTGTGAAGACAAACATCTCATCTCCACAACCACTGTACAGCAGGAGCAGTCTTAGGCATCACTCCTGGTTCCAGAGCAGTGTTATTTAGCCTGCACAGGCTGCAGCATTACCAAATTCTGGTTCTCTCCACAGCAGTGGAAAACAGCCTTGATGCCTTTTTTAGCAGCTTGAATAGGAATCTTAAATACAACCTGGATTTCCCACCTGTAAAACTGGGACAATAGCACTCTTTAGGGCAAGTAGTGTTCTGTAGGTGTGGGGAAAAGAAGCATTTTGAAAAAGATTATGGGGATTATCTCATGCTATTATGACGAGGCAAATTTTCATGGCAGAAACCAAGAGAACTGAGACTAAAGAAGAACTGGACAAAATTAAAGGATTGTGGAGGCTGCAGAGAAATTCTACTGCAGCCAGTGAGATACAAACTTTGCTTTGGGACAAATGAGACACAAATTCGTGTGTCTGATAATAAAAGGCAGGTGGGTGATACGTGTCATCTCCATGAGTCACTGGCCATCTGAGGTGGAAAAGAGTGCAATATTAACAAGTATTCTACCTGAATAAAGAATCAAAGGGACTAGAAGTGAAAGAATATCTGGTAAAAACACATAGATGAAATATATTTCAAAGAACACTGAAATTGTGATACAACATTTAGTAAAATATGTGGAGGAAAATCTATAGAAGATAAGAAAAGCAAAAGCTTATTTTACTTTTGTTTCAAGAAAATTATATTGTATAGAAGATCACATGTTGAGGTTATAGCACATAGAGGTTTAAACATATTACTTGCTGATCTACATTTCTTAGTATAGACATAGGCTCAAAGGATGTTGGATAGTATCTGCCTCTACCTGCACTTATCAGAGCAGTTCTGCTTCTAGTGCAACACAATCCTCTAAGCCTGATAAGAAGTGGACTAAATGACACAAACCAGCTAATGCAGCTCCGCCTCTGACACAATTATACACGTGGTTGTGATAAAATTATCCTGATAAATTTATTTCGAACTGTAAAACTCACATTTGGGGGATTGGTTTGAGGTAAGGTGCATCAGAACCAAAATAAGAAGAAAGAGGAATTCCTGGAAGTTCAGGGTGTCTGATTTAGGAATGTTTTCAGGCAGAAGATCTCTCCTTGGTGGCCAACAGAGGGAGGTTCTGCAGATCCCCTCTGCAGGAGCATATCCATACATCAGAACAGGCAGCACTCCAGCCTGACCATTACAGCCCCTTTAGCACTCCCTGTTAATTTGGTGGCAGACCAGGTGACTGCACTCACACACAGCTTCCAGGTCCTTTAGAATAACTGTAAAATCTCAGTTTTAACAAAGGAAGCATCCCAGTGAAGCTGGTCCTTTCAGAAATCAAATGGCTGGGGACATTGTAAAGATACCTTGAAGAAACAGTCAGTTTGGATTAAAAATCAGACCTTCACCCTGCTCTACACAGGAAAATAAGATTCGCTGAATGCCCTGCCAGTTACACATCTATTTCTGTACATATCCCCTTGTCCTTCACCTTTTCTGAAAAGCAGGGAAACAAAAGGTGAAAGAATATAATTATTATACCCTCTTTGTACATTGAAAACCTGTACATTGAAAACCTGTACATTGAAAAAAGGAGACAGTAGTTGCTAACTCACAGAAGCAGTTTGGGGATATTTTGTAGTGGCACCAAATACTTACTTATTGTGGAGATGGGTGATGAAGGAAACCCAAATTAAATTGACAGCCAGAAACTTAGCTCATTTAAATATTTGCACAACTGATTCAGATGTGATTTCCTTCTATGAATATAGGGTGCAAAATAAAAAGGAAAAATTAACATGGAAAAAAATGGCAGTTTGTAATGAGACAGTGTCAGCTCTACCGTAACTGTGGTTAGGATTATTTCCACCATAAATCCAGTTTTCCCCTCCCACTGCTACAAATTACAATAAAATATCTTCAGCTTCAGCTATGGCATATATGGCTCCTGGCCAGGAAATTGTTTGTGCAAATTTTAGGTCATATGTCTGACACCAAATATTTTTTTTTGAAAGTGAGTCACAGTTTGTCTATTTCTATTCTCACTATTTAGTCACACCATAAATAGCTGCTGTACCATGGGGCTGATCCAGAAAACATAAAAAAAATATTCCTGCACCTAAGATCTAACCTGAGATGTGAAAAGCTTTTCATCACATTTTAAAATTCCTCTTATGACAAATTCAGAAATATGAGATTGGTTAATGTATAAATCTTTGAGATTTACGGCCAGTGGGAACTTTGCCATTCTGGTGAGGTGTATGAAAATCAATTTTATCATAAATGCCAGTCTGTAGATCAGTGATATCAGCACCACACATGTCTGTCTTGGGGATGAATGAGTGGGGTCTGTCTTGGGAACACTGAAAGAGTGTGAGTATCAGTGAAAAGGCAGTCTGGTTTTCTTCTGGACCGTGTATGTAGAAATGTTTGCCCTTCTCAGATATTTAGTGGCAGCATATTGAATTCTATTAATTGACAGCCTTCATGCACAGGGAGAGAGGGACCTCCAGCAAATTCCAGCAGATGTTTTGGATAGGGGCAACTGAGAGGCCAGAACTGGATACAGCTCCAGAAATCATGTCCAGGACTGACAGTCCTGAAGGACATTTAAGGTTTCCAGATTTTCATTCTACATTAAATGTATTTCCTCTTTCTTATGAAACTAAACTCTAGAGAGGGGTAGATTTATATAAATCCTATCTCTGCCACATTTTAAGAAACTCTGTGTTACAACATTTTTCTTTAAAGGAATTCCTCTTTTTGGTAGGCCTGTGGGCCAATGTGTAATTCAATGTACTTTAAGCATGACCAGGGAGAAATATTCATGACCAAAGTTAAAGTTTTCTTCATAACAGAACATATGATTGTCATCATGTGGAATTTGGGCATCACTACAGTGACTGACATATTTGTGGTACTGCTCCTCCAGGAGTTTGATTCCCACCAATATAAGATCAGGTTCATTTGATGTTCATATTGAATCCTGCCATTGCTTTTGCCATAACCGAGTTGCTTTTGATAATCCATTAAACAGTTTCTGGAAAGTATTCAATGCAAAAATATCTTTTTATACAGCTAATGAAAATCACTAGCCTGATATAAAGAGGTGCAATTACGAAGTCCACCTTGGAAGAGCTTAACATCTCTCATTTCATCCTGGTAACATGACAGTGCAGCCGTAATTTAAATAAGAGCCATCCTTTTAAAAGATTGTGACTGAATGTTTCACGTTAGCTATAAGTTTTGGTAATACCTTAAGGATGTCCAAAATGCAAACTGATACTTAATACAAAAGTGCCAGGCTTCCAAAGAATCATTAAAAGTTCATTCAAAAAGAGAGCCAGGAAATTTGTATATCATAGAATTATGACATTTCTATATGAAATGTGAAGACACAAAACTGGTCAACCTCTGATTTTGAAAAGCCATTAGAAAAATTCTCTGCTTCTATTTTACTGGAGATAATATAGTTCTAGTCTAGATTGGAAGCCTGTACTATGAGGCAAGTTTGACAACCCACAGAGATGTTTTCTGTTTCATTTGTCTTTTTTAAATAGCCATTTGTAGAAACTTAATACTCAGCGTCACTGAAATCATGAGCTACGTGTTTTGATGCCAAATCCTGTAAATTAGTTCAGCTAAAGGTGAGTTTGATCACAATTCCCGTTTACTTCAGAGAGGCAGGAATTCAGTCTCAGGAATGAAACTTAATGAAGTCTCATTCTCACCACTAGAATGAAAGATGATGGGAGTGTAAGCTGAGATCCAAATTCCAGAATTCCTCATTCTTTCAAATTTTGGGTGCATGGGCTTTACATAGTCCAATAGTCGAAGCCAAATAGACTCACATTTTCAAGCAGCACATCACAATAGTGTCTCTATTAATTAAGTGGAGTGGTCATCTCCTCCTGCTTCCTGATGACTTTTTCTGGTTGTTTCACCAGCCCTGCCACACCAAATGTGATACCAAGCACTGGAATGGAGCCCGATGAGTCTGCTCTCCCCTGCATACCAATAAAGCCAGAATAAACTGGGTTTTCTGAAGCTTTGCTTCATTGTTCAAGGTAAGGAAGCAGGGACAGAGACATCTTAAATTTTTTTTTCTTTTCTGCTAAAGTCATCTTGTGAAAAAATTCATTTGAAAAAGGGAAACCTATTGAAACATCTTCCAAAATGACAGTTCAGAAGTTTTTTGTGTCTGAAACCACTTTTAATTACACAATTTCCTTCACTTTGATTGAAAAATAAGTGTTGAAATTCAGTATGAAAAACCTCATGCGCTTCCAGAGTAATTGTATCCCATCTGGCCAAGAGAAATACTTTTATCCACCAAGAGTTTGTTTTCTCAATTTCTCAGAATTTTGGAAAAAAATACTCAGAATATCCTTTTATTTACACAGTTTTTAAACAATGATTTGCCTTGTTTGTTTTGGAGTTACCAGCAAGCCAAGAAAACAGTCTCATTCTTGATGATCTCCCTACTGTTAGGAGGCAGCACGAGAGGGAAACTCTTGTTGTGCAATGTGAGGAGATGGGAAATCAGGGGGCAAGACTAAGAAATAAAAGGCAAAGGGTTGGAATCTAGAGAGAGGAAGGAGTGAAGATACAAGGAACAAAGAGAGAGAGGTTCTTTCTTTCATGGAGACTTCTGCCACTTGCTGACCTGGTAGGGTGCATCCAAGGAATTCCCCCAGTGTGGAGGATAATGAAAGGAGCCCAGAGCCAAAGAGTAAACAGCAGCACAAAGCCCCCAGCCACAATTATAACTGACAGCACATCGTTTTTAAACACAGGGCTGGAGAATAGAGAGATGTTCAGTTTCTTAGCCAGGCAAAATTCCGTGGAAAGCAGATTTTGCTGGGGGCAGAAGAGGTAGAGAAATTCAAGGGACGTCATTCAACTAGATCTAGCTTTCTGTCAAAAACAGCCTTGCTGCAAAATCTTCAGTCAATCTTGTTTGGGGGTGGTTCCTTAAACTTGAGACCCTGCACATTTCTTAAATCTGTGCATTCCCTTCTCGCTTTTTAACATGAAGTTCAGTT
Source organism: Cyanoderma ruficeps (assembly GCA_008694505.1). Classification (NCBI taxonomy): domain Eukaryota; kingdom Metazoa; phylum Chordata; class Aves; order Passeriformes; family Timaliidae; genus Cyanoderma; species Cyanoderma ruficeps. Next base: position 24,201,950 of record VZDJ01000116.1, on the reverse strand, counting down.
AAACCCGTATTTATCTAAATTATATGTGTGCTCTTAGAGTAAGTAGAAAGAAGTGGTTTTAACTTTAAGTTAGAGCTGGGGTTTAATATGAAAGGAGGTAGAGTCTGTGAATGGGTTACATCAGTTATAAGGGGCAACAACAAGCATGCTGACAGATTGTATACATGCCTATATTTGGATAAGATCACAGAATAAATTACTGTTGAATAAATCATCAATAAATATATAAACGCTAGTTTCCTCCTTATGTGGTTTTTCAGCCTACCAGCATTGTTTTTATTTGCATAGAAATATCTTCCACCCTTAAAGAGAATTAAGCAGCCAGACAAGCTTCCTCTGTTCCTGAATTTTAGATGCAAGTTCACAGTGCAACGAGTTAGCACAGGCTGATTTGATGGGGGCAGAAATATCTATTTCACAGCTGGTGTGTTCACCTTCCAAATGACACTTCCTAGCTCCTCTCCCAACAGAACCAAGTGGTCTCCTCATGTGTGCATTCTCCAGGACGTCGTCAGCTGGATCACAGGCACTTTTTCTGAAAGCTGGGAAGCAGACAAGATGATGATGTTTTTAATTGCAACCTCCAGAAGGAAGTCTCCTTGTCTAATAGATTTACAGCCCCATACCCAGGGAATGTTACGTGCAGTTTTGGTCACCACAACACAAGATATTAAGTTGTTAGAGGGTGTCCAAAGGAGGGTAACAAAGGTGGTGAAGGGCCTTGAGGGGAAGCGGGGTGAGGACAGGCTGAGGGCACTTGGTCTGTTCAGCCTGGAGAGGAGTCCCTTCCAACCCAACATGTTCTGTGATCCTGTGATCCATCTATCTAGAGCTCTGCGCTGGTTTTGGACCTCCATGTTGTCCAAGTGCTGATAGAGGATGGTACAGATGCTCATCAGGAGCTGTTGACCTCAACCAAGCCTCTCTGCAAAGCCACATCCTTCCGTACTAAGAGAATTTGGAGTAGGCTTTGACTTCCAGCACCAGTTCAGAGTCCAGTTTTTTAAGGAGGGTACATTGAGAGAGCATTAAAGATGTTGCTCACCTCCATGCCAGCGACTTTGTGTGGTAGGAGATCCCTCTTGAAAGCCAATATCTCTCCTCAGCACAAACAAGAGACGTGAGCTGCACAAATATGAGCATGGATTTATAGCCTCGCAGCTGTGGGGATCTGAGCTGCTATTTGTGTCTGCACTGCAAGTGGGGTAAACTGCTGCAAGACACAGGAAGGTTTTTACTTGGAACTGACTGATTCTGCCATCTCAGGTTGAAACAAGTTGGTGGTTGTTCTGAGCTCCCCACAGTCCGCCTCTTCATAATATTCATAATATTCATAATATGGCACAGAAAGGCCAAAGTTTCATTTCTGTGCTTGCCTTCTCTTCCACACTACCTCATATCCCCAGGCCAACTCTTTCCCATTAAGAAGAGTGAGTCTATCCCTTTAGTGGTGTAGGCTCCAATGCCAAAATCCTTTGTGGAATAACCTGAAGGCACTTGCCTTGCAGTGTGAGGACACAAAACCATTTCTCAGCCTGTCGCCTGTGCTCTGTAGCAGGTGTATTTTTCACAAATTTTTATCATGGCACTACAACAGGTGCATTTCAGAACTTTCTGTCAAGGAATTTCATCCACTACAAGACATAACATCCTGGCACTAGGCGAAACTCTTTCTGGGGAATATTTCATAGCATGCACATGGAAAGGCATCAAGAGAGTAAACATCAATTAGGGAAAAGGCTAAGAACACTGTTAACCCCTAAGGTTCCAAGTAATCATCCCCAAAGTCTGTTTATTCAACCGTGGAATTTGTGTACAACCACAGGGGATATAAAATGGAATTGGAAATATGAGAAAGGGCTTGACTATGACTCCAACATAACAAGGCAGAGCTACTTTGATTCATTCCAGCAAAGATGTTGGTGCCCTGTGATTCACACTGTGTAGCAGCATTTCAGTGCATGACACCGCTGAAAGTCTTTCCAGGATTTTCTTTGCCTTTTTAAATTAACTCACAGGACTCTGTGTGGTGAACCAGCTCACAGAACAGTGGCACATCCTCAGAAAAAAGGGCTTTCTGAAGAGAAATGTGGAGCTTGTAAGCTACCCCTGTAAAGATGGGCAGCTGAGAACCCACAGGGAATCCTCTAATCCTCCACCAGCAGTCAGAGCACCGTGGGAGGGTGCACAGGTTGAGGCACTGAACAGTAAGGACAAAATGTGAATGTGTACAGTGTCCACTCTCTGCAGCAGTGCCAGCTATGGGGAAGGCATCTCTCACAGGAGAGAAAACATCTTTTAGGCAGAGACAAGTGAGCAAAAGCCATCACTCTCTTGCTAGTGACATCCTGGATTCTCTCTACCTTCGACTGATAAGACTTCAGTGCTGGGATCGACACCAATCTACCTCTGCCTGGTAAATGGGAAAAGGAAGAATGGATGTGTGCAGGAAATGGGACATGAGCCTCACTCTCCAGGTCCTCACCTGGGAGGTATCCACAAAAGCCCAGCAGAATCCTACAGACAGCTAAAAACGGGCACAGGACCTTCGGGGAAGGATAATGAAGAACACAGCAAGCTTCTAACATCCATCTCACAACAGCACCAAGTTTTTGTTGCTCTACCCCAACAAATGATGCAGGCTCTGAGGGCAGGACCCCTATCTCAGCAGACTGCACCTCCTTCCCCACAGGACAGCCTCAGCCCTGTCTAATGGCATTTTCTGCAGCAACCATTTTATCCTTCCCGCAGTCATTCCCTGGGAAAGGGACAGACCAAGAGGTGGGTGCTGCTGGTGGAGCCCAGGGCTGCAGAGTGGGTTCGCTGTGTGTTGTCTGCCCCACCTCACCCCTCAGAGGGGATAGGAAAGGGCAGACACTGTCAGTCTGGACGTGTCAGTCTGTCAGTCTGTCCCATGCCAGCATCCCTGCATGGCTCTCAGATCAGGTGTCTGCCAGCCCCGAGCTCTGGCAGAGGACAGGGACGGTCTGTAAACAACCCGGGGCTGTAAACAAGCGCCAGCGTTTGCGCAGCATCGGAATACGGACACGCTTGGCTCGTGTTGATTTCAGTTTTGTTGATTTAGTTTTTACACCATTGCACTGCTCATTTGAAGCTTCTGAATTTTTTAATGGCTGCTGTTGATTCAAAAGTTTTGTCTAACTTCTGTGTCTGACAAAGTGTTGGTGTCAACACTTTGCCTGTATCTGTTTTTTTCTATTTTATTCTATTGGAATAAAGTTCCTAATGAAAAGTTGAAAACAAAAACTCCATGGAAGTGCACCTCCTAACCATGGAAACACATTTCTCAACCCCAAGGAAGTGTATGATATGTGGGAATTTTAGAGTAGTACTTCCTAGGAAACCTTGGGGTTTAGACGTGCTTATGCAATATTATAAAACATTCATTACTACAGGTTTGAGCTGAATACAATTTTTATCCAAAATAATTAACCTTCATTTCTGTCTGTACAGTATTTCCGTATAGAATGCTTTATGACAGATTTCCTGAAAGTACACTGGGATACCAAGACGTGATCCATTAATCATTTAAATATTCTTCTATTTTCAAGAAAAACCTCTTATTTCTGTTTTCTTTTTCTCTGCGGAAACAATTACATGAATGCAAGCTCAACTGAATCTCACTGAAAACAATGCATCTCATAAATATAAATAAATAAATATATAGATATATATATATGGTGACCAACTGCCACATCTTCTCATTGAATTCTGTAGGGATCTTTCATTTGATCCAGAGACAGAGGCAAGATGAATCATTCCAGCAGTCTGTGGGCTGTGAAGTGTTAACCAGTGACATCACTGCCAACAGCTGAGGACTGCTCTTAGCAGAATCAGCTGCTCCAAAATTGGTGTGCTTAAAAGCCAGTTTACAGGCTGCCCTGTAGCTTTTGGGGAAGGTGGAAAGAAATAAGAGGGTTTATAGTGCTTCAGTTGCCTTTGATCCTGTGGTTTAGGGTGTGTTTGCTAAAGAAATCAATTTCTTTTGATTTAAAACAAAAAGTAGGGTTAAACTCATGCCTGATGTAACTCTCACGGAGTTACACCAGTGATTAATATTTTAGAGGAGTGGCATGAGCTATTTTAAGTGCTGTGCTTTCTTTCAAGCACCTTTGAATTTATATATGAAATTCTAGAGTAGCATAAACCAAACAATATAAGGAGTTGTAAATACAGTCTGTGAAAACAGCATAAGAATCTAGTAACACAAAAGAAAGGTGTTCTAGTCAGGAATGGATCTCATTGGGTTCAGGATACCAACATGTCATCAACACTGAGAAGGTCTTTTTCATAAAGATAACAGGAAAAAAATTAGAAAAGGCACAGTAAAGGCACAGATGATGGGATGCCATGTTTATGACTCTGGAAAACATCCAGAACTTAAGTTGAGGAGCATATTGAGCTTTTTTTTTTTCTGCGTAGATGGATCCCTGTGAAGTGTAACTTATACCTCTGCTGGTTTGTGTGCAATGGGTTTCCACGGGGACTCTGGAACGAGCATGAGATTATTTCCTGGATTCAAAGCAGATTTCCAGCATGAGAGGTGGTTAAATGAAACATGGGAGAAGCACTCCTAAACTGGATACTGTCCTGATATTAAGGAAATACCTTTTAAACAGTTCACCTTTTTCCAGTACTAACATTTTACTCCTCCAATACTCATCTTTTACTTAGTGACTCACGCCTTAGAGGCTGCTGCTGCTTTCACAAAGCATTTTATTCCATTTCCATGAGGTTTAAAAGGAGTAGCTGCTATAGGCTGTGTGATGCAAAGCACCTAAAAGGATGTTGAAAAGCCAAATCACACCTTTTCTTATCTCTTTACTGTATCAAATTAGACAGCTGAAAATACTCCTCTTTCCATGAGTATTAAAGATAGGGTGTTTGGTGTTCTGATGGTATAAGTTTTAAAAATGCAATTTTGTAAAATACATATAATTAGAACCAGCAGCATTCTTTTGGAAGACAAATAGGTCTGGGTAGAGTTCTTTAGAAAATCCAATCTGCATTCACCAGCAATTCCAAAGAATTTTTTCATTCTGTCAACTTTTTCAAGCAATAAATCATCGTTACTTTATATTACTTTACATAGAGATAACTTAAACTCTGGCTGATCGACAACTTTCTTATTCAGCCTTTGACATCAATTATCTATTATCTATTCTTCTGTCAATATCTGCTGTCTAAATCTCATGCAAAAGAATTACACCTTTAGAGAGGAAAAAAGTGCCTTTACTACACTATCCAGCATTTGAATGACTACATTTATTCAGCGTTCAATAGGACTGGGCAAATAATTTAATCAGCACAAAGCCACCCCAAATTTGTTGGAGTTAATGAGTTTTTTCGAGTCAAAACTTGAATGTCTTTACTATTCCCTTGGGAAGCCTGGACAGGAAGGTCCCTGACATGAATCTCTCCATCTCTCCCTGGGCTGTTTTGCAGGGGAGAGGAAATCACTGGGGTATGATCCTGTGCCTTGCAAATGCCCAGATGCTGCTGCAGCCCCTTGGAAGCACACATAGGCAGGGTTAGGCTACTGTAATTTAGGCCAGTAATTTTTGTGGTGAAATGTTTGCAAAGAACCACACACTGTGTCATTAAGCCTTTTCAGAGAAGAGAAGCACAAAAGTGTTCAAGCCCTCGGGGACACGGGATGGGTTGGGCAAAGGGCAAGATGAGGATGAAAAACTGATACAGGTTAGGACATGGCCAGAGTCTCATAAACTACGTGCTAATGTATCAATCTCTGAGGGTCCAGCCTTTGCAGAGAAGCGGCTAAAATTAATTAGCAAGGCTGCTCTTCGGAGATGTTTTGCAAAGCAACTCGTTTAATAAGGAAAAATAACAAAATAACAAACATTACAGAAAACAAATGAAAGGCCATGCACAGGTGTCTGAGAAAGCTCCGACACCCTGCTGAAACACTCCAAAAAGCCCTTTTACTTCCTTAATGCTCCTTCCTAAATACTGAATATTTTAGGATGGACAACCTGGCTTGCAGCCAAGAGAGAGAGGTACAGGGTCTGAAGAACAGTGACAAGGTCTAATAGATGCTTCTCTCTTGGCCCTGAGTCAATCCCTGTCAGAACAGCAAAGAAGTTTCTGGGTTCTTTACCTTAAGGAGGAGAGTCTTAAACTTTTCCCTGTATGGAAAACACTTGCTGGGTGAGTGGGGTGCATCACTACAAAAAAACCCTGCCGAGGCTGTTCCTGGCTCTCCCCAGGCACAGCCTGGGATGTCCAGAGACACCTCTCAGCCTTCCCAGGCTTAGGCCAACTCTCACAAATGCTCTCCTGTTCTGGTTACCCGGGCTGCACCAGGGGTTTGTTCTGCTCTTTGGGTTTGCACAGAGAGTTGGGAATGCCATTAGAACAGCCAGAGTGAATTACCACACAGCAGGATGGGGTTCCACAGAGCACCTGAGGAAAACCCCTTCACTAATGGAAAAGCACATCCGTCGATGTTTGTGGGACAGGCTGAAGGGACACCATGGGAGCAGCTCAGGTCTATTAATATGCAATTAAGAGGACCAACTAATTGCACACCTTCCTAACCTTCCCAACAGCTTTCCAACCTCTGTACAGTAACAATGCTGCACAGCGAAAGAGGACACAAATTTAGGGCAGAGCTGAGGCTTGTACTCTAATTTTCTGACACCTTTTTTCTGAAAGACTTTTATTTTAAAAATTAATGATTTTTTAAATTGAAATATTGACGTTATATCAATGTCTTTATTCCATATTCCTTAAAAACCCACAAACCTAGCTGAGATGTTTCAGGTGCTCAGCATCAGGTTTACTTTTTTCAGGAAAACAAAAATCTGCCAGCAAATTCTCAGTTAAAGCAGCCACCACTCCTCATGGCTTTCTTTTCAAGCTGACTCTAGCCCAGGTCAGAGTGTCCCAGCTTTGTCATTGTGTGTTTTAAAGCACACTTCAATCATAATTTTCTCTGGTGTCAATGTTTCCACTTTATTTTCCAGCATTGTTATTTGAACACAGTGACGTTCTTGCATAAATCTAGGACAAGACTTGGCAACTTGGATTTTGCACTAATGTCTTCTAAAATAGAGAAGGAAAAGATAAAAAAAAAATATTAAAAGCCCGGGCAGTCACCATAAAAAATGTTGAAGGAGGACACATTAGGATCTTTTGGCAGTCATTTAAAGAAGGGCCACTGTGATTTGCTTGTCTATTCTTTAAAGTTATTTTAACTCTCACCAAGAGCATCCACATGCCTCTTCTGGAGAGCAGGAGCTCCGTTCTGCATGACACTGATGTAATATTTGCATTTCTCAAGGTGCTACTGAACATTAATGCTAAAACAGATCCTTGGGAATCCATTCCCCATGGCATGGACACACATCTGCTGTCAACACTCGTTTCACAAGGACCACAGCAAGTTTTCACTGCCAGCCAGCCTCACAGTCAGACCATGCTGTAATCAGCTTCTGAAATTGGTCTGTTCTCTGTGCATTTTACATATTTCTATGAAGAGAAAGTACAAATATTTTTAGGAAGGAACTTTCTTTGTCTGCATCATTTATGAGCCACTGCCCTTTACTGAGTCCTTCAGGTGCTAAGTAAAGAAGATATTAAGAGATAGTGGCTAAAGTTCAAATATTATCAAAATTCTGGCAAGAAGTTCCTTCACAAAACTTGCCAGACTTTGGACTTCCCTCCAGCCTTTACATTGCTTTGACTTTGAGACAGGAAACCCCAGTAACTGCTGTGCAAATATCCAGGTTGATGTTCTGGCTCCTGAATCTCTTCATGGAAGGTTAGACCTAAATTTTATGTTGCTGACTAACTTTCTTCAGTCTTCTGGAGACAATTGTTCCACATCATTGAATATAGATTTTTACTAAATTTAATACAGAAAATTTACTAATGTGACTGTATCATGATCTCCAAAATACATTGTTGATAGTACTTTAGGTTTAGTAAGCACAATCTCAGCATTTCCAAGCCATGATATATTAGTTTGTTGTCTTTATCCATCACAGCTCAAAATGGTCAGAAGAGCCAAGGCTGATTTTTACTCCTTGTCATTACTCTGATAAAAGCTGAGATGCTCAGTGAAAACTGGCAGAGGGTGAATTTAATTGAAAATGCTGCAAACACAGAATGCAGACACAAACTCACTCTCCATTGTACCTCAGTGGTCTGATTCTTAAAAACTCATGGTAACCATGAACAGAAGAGCCTGTGGCTGAGATTCAGCTCTGTCCTATTTTCACAACAGCAGTCACATCCTGAAATGAGCAGCTGAGGCTTATTGTTAATAAAATTATTTCAGAAAATTCAAAACCCTATCAATTTTTATAGTTGTTACCAGCTCGGAAATAGCATTCTCTAATATTTTTTCAGAACTTTTAGCTTCCATTCATACAAGGGGTGTTTGTGTTTCACAAAGACATAGACACACTCTAAAAGGGAAAGAGCTCCCTTTTGAGGCTTGATGGATGATGGCTTTGTTGCTTTCACTTTTTTTTCTCCTAAATATTCACCTGATCATAACATCCAAGTTGAGAAAAGGCAAAAATAATCTCAATCCCTGGATATCAGATTGGTGGTTTATTTACATGTGCGTTTTCTTCTAATGGATGACAGGAATGAAAAGTCTCCTTGTTCAAAGGCAGATAAATAAAACCTCATCTGCTGTAGACCTTGAGAGAGTATATGTATCTATGCTCTGTACAGAGCTCTGCCATTAGCTAATAATAGCATTAACAGTTCAGGAGTAAAAAGAAAAAAAGTCTCTAATACTCAGTCTTAGCAGCTGATAATGTAAAATAGGGTGGCATTTGGAAGCATAGGATGATGCCAGTCCCTGGGGAGAGAAAGGTGTTAACTTCTAATAGCTTTTCAGTAATAGCCAAGCATCTGCAGTCCACCATAAAAAAGGGTTTTTAAAAATTAATAGAGCTGAATGTGCTTCACACTGAGGAGAATGCCAGATTAATAAGCGCATTAAGGACCGCTTTGGATTGGAAATAATTATGGAAGATGACAAGGAGCAGAGGTGGCATTGGTGGTGCTTTCAGGAATGCATTTTAAAAAGCAGTTTAAAGAGCCTTCAGATGTTGGTATTATCCTGCGTGACCAAATTAAGAGCAAATGAGAAAAGTTTATCTGGCATTTTGGAGTATTGAAAGGGCTTAGTGTTATAAATTATACAGTATGAGGATAGGCAGCGGTGAGTAAATTCGTGTTAAACATTATTGGCAGTTTAAATAGCAACTGCTTTATACAGAACTAAATATTTTAATTTGGAACTAAAAGTGTATTCACCCCCCTTCCAAAAGAGTATGTTTGACTTATTTATTTGCCAGCCCAATCACTAGACAGTTTTTCACTGATGAATTGGTGAACATTGTTCCCAACAGGCTGTTACAAATGTAGAATAATAGAGGTGGGTTACAGGTTTTGAATTGATTTAGAGCTCTACGGATGAAAAAGTTGAAAGCCACAATGACATCTTCAGCTGCAGGGTGGGCTGTGTGCACTGGGGGCTGGTTCCAAATGGGCCTGGTGATTATCAATATTTCATCCTCTTGTTTCAGCTCCTTTTCCACCGCTTGCTCCTTCAGCCCTTGCAGCAGAGATATCTTCACATCGTGGTTCTGGATGTTATTGAGGCAAACCAAACCAGTCTCAGTCTCTTGATGATGAAAACACAAACCCAGACTTCCAGGTTTTAATTCTTTTAAATTAAACTAAGGCCTTTCTGAACACATTACAGCTTTGCAGTCCTCTCTGGTGGGTGGTTAATTAAGGACAGCCATCCCTGAACTACACAGGTGCTCCCGGAGCAATTCCAGCAACAACAAAAGTGATATTCCCCCTCTGTGCCATGATCAGTTTCCCTAAACACAAATAGAATAATGAAAAGCTTTTACATGAACACAAAAGTCTGTGAAAACTCCCAAACCGGTTTTAAGACTTTTTCCTCTCAGTCTAAAAGTGTGCTGCTTTTTTCTTTCACATAAGTATTTGCAAAAAGTCACGGAAAAAGAACACCCTTAATATCCAATTCTCTAATAATTACTTTAGGAAAAAGCAAAACTAATGCTGAAATATCTTTTAGGTGGGTGATACTTGTAAAGAGGCAAACCCCACAATTATAACAGCATCTTCCATTAAACAGTTCTAAGTACTGTATATGCAACATGCTGGAGACTCATTATTTCAAATCCAACTTCTCAAAGATTTATTTTTTCTTTTGAAACAATTTCTGACAGCTTTTGATCTTCTAAACTGAAAAAAATCAAAGAAATCTGTTTCTCTGGCATATTAATAGCAAAGGAATTTCTGGATGCTGCAAAGTAGGAACTGAATATAATAGCATCTCAGTTTTATTCATCTTCAAAGAAAACCAAATATATTTTTGAGACTAAAAAAATAGGATACCCTACAGATTTTGAAGGCATGGGATAAACCTCTTTTCACAAGAAAAGATGACAAGAAATTCATCTTGAAGGACATTCACTATGCCTCTGTCCATTTAATACATTTACAAGCCAGCTGCCATGAGTTAATCTGGCTTTTACATCTGAAGCAAAATTATTTTATAATTTGGGGCTCATATGCCTAAGGGATTTTTTTCTGTTCCGAAATTCTTTGGATATTGTAGATCAACCTGCCAACAGACATGGCACTACCACACACTGTTGTCTACAATTTATGCAGGGGGTGCATTAAAAATCCTTTTGTAGAAGTTATATATGGGAATCTTAAAATCTTTCATTCGTGGCTTCATCACTGCAACTCTTTGCAGTGTAAAAACGAAATAATAGTAGATTAATTATCAGACGTGTGTATTGTGTATGTTTATGTCTATAACTACGACAGGACAAACCCTTAAGAAATAAACACAAAAGCACATTTTACGAAGGTACATAAATTTGGGTAATCCTGCCGAGTTTTCCTTGTAGAGCTGACTGGTGGAAATATTATCTTTGCTTAGTGCCATGCTGCTATCTGAGCAGGCCCAGGACATCCAGCACACACAGAGCCATGAGCTTAGCTATGGCTGCCATGGGAAGTTGCAATCCTGGGGGAATTGCGTTACTCACAGTGCCAGGCTTGTCAGAAGGAGGTCAAAGGGATATCACAAAGAAGAGCTGCTGGCCACTAAAAATCACTTGGGCATGCAAATTTCCAGAGATAAATTATGCCAACATTAAAAAAAAAAAAAATTTAAAAAAAAGGTAATTTAGGCTGTAAACAGTGAAGGGACAATGGACAATGCAAAGCAGCTACCAACGGTGATAGGGCTGAAAACCTCTTGCTGGGGAAACTGCTTAATTACACATCATAGGTGTCATTTTGGCACCTGCATGCCATTAGCACCCAAAAATAACAAAATAAGGAGATATGCACTCTAATGCATGTGAAATGAATCGTGCAGCTTGCAGCCATTCTGACAGCACGGAGGGTTTTATGTGTATTTACCAACTGAATGGCTTCTAGTCTGTTGTTTAGTAGAGGCAGTAAATGGATGGCATAAATGCCACTTTTCCAAACTGCTTGTTTTTGCAGAATAAAAGTTGTGATTTTGTCTTAAATAACAGAAAACAGCAAATCTTGGAGAAAAAAAAATCTCAGCTGGCATAAATTGCTGTCATTTATTTATCTATGGCGAGTTATGCCAGGTGAGATTCAAAGCGCTCCAGAGATGGCACTGCCTCAGCATGGTTAGGCATTAAGTCACAGTAGAGGCTATCAGAATAAAATGATGAAATTTAAAGGCCATGTTTTAAGAAAAAGTAAAGAAAACCTGGCATTTAAAAAAATCACAATTAGGAGGAAAGATACCCCAACAAACAAATGTTTGAATGTTAGAAATGATTTCTAAATCCTACTAGTTAGGATTTCTCATGTCTTGTTTTTCCCCAGAAAGTATTTTTCTAAACATCCATTAAAAAAATAATAAAATATCTTATGGCAGACACCTATATCACACTACAGCAATTATAGCAGCCAGTCTGTAATTCTATGATACTTCCTTGTTGGATTTCTCTACAGAAGGAAATACAAACCACAAAGCTCATGGGATCATATAAGAGCATTGCTACCTTGAATGCAGAGATCTGAGGCACTGGAATTTATACTGGAAATTAAAGAAAAAGTCTAGAAATTCATGTGAGAGTATGTATTAGCAACAGTTTTTGTAGAAAACATCTGAATTTCCATGAATCACACCGATCGATTAAAATAACTAAAGTGTCAAGTCTTGACCTAGATGCAGATATTTTGAAATATTCTTCGTCATGCAGCTGCAGAAGACATTTAAATTTTCCTCTGAGTTTAGAATTGGAATTTCTGTTTGGAGCCTCTTCTGATTTCACCACAAATTGTCTCTCCATGTAGGATGAGTAACAGACATTGCTAAATAAATTGTTTTCTTGAAAGTTCACACAGTCCTAAAGATATGAAATGCTTTCCAAGAATTTAAGGTAAAAAGAGGAAATAGGAACGGAAAAGTGAAATCTATTCTACCAAGAGACTCCAACAAGATTTTTGGTAGATTGCTGAGAAACATTTCCTAAGTCTTCATTTTCTAATTCATGTGGAAGAACTATTCTCTGCGCTGACACAATTTATTAACTGGAATTCTATGATTAGAAAAATGTGACAGTGAAGAACCCCTACAAATGGACAAGGTTTTAAAAACCCAGTAATTTTTTATGGAGTCTAGAAAGTCTCATTATGATGTCTGTCCTTCATAAAAAGCCAAAAAAGTTGGAGATTTATGGACTATTATAACTCACCCCAGACCAGGAAAAAATGACAAATAACCCACTTTGAAATGGAGTAAGTCAATAGCTGTATCCATGAAATCTGATGGTGAACCAGCAAAATTTTACAAAATGCAGAAACACAGTCAACAAAATTTCATGTAATTATTTGTAAATGCTAATACAGAGAACCTGGCTTTCTTGGCTGCCTTGAACTTAATATGTTTGTAAATTCCTTGGAGCAGGACTGGCAGCTCCTTTGTCTTTGAACAGGGTCTAACATGATTTTTTGGTTGGTTTGCAGTCATGACCACAGGGTTAACAAAAATAAAAAAATTCAAAACTTATATAATATATGTATTAAATGCGTGCAATATTTATTTACATAATTGTATAACAATTATAAACTTATATTATTTCATCAAAGTATTGGCAGAAATGTCATGGGATTCAAGATGCACATCCCAGTGAAAAATAAACATCTCCATGTTTCCCATGTGTTTGAATATAAGATGCATGCTGGGCTTAAGGAGAAATAAGGGGGCAGTAACAGTTTTCCATGAATTTTTAATCACTGACCAGAAATTTGACTGGTCAGAACTATTTGAACTGGTCAGAAATTTGTGGTCCAGAACTATGGTTCAGAATTAGAAAGGTTAAAATGAGTGTCCCGACCTTTGAAATTACACCAGACTTAGTCATTTGGATTCTCTATTATTACTATTATTATTATTATTATTATTATTGGTGNNNGGTGGTGGAACTGATGTTATTGTTGTCGTTTTATTTCAAATATTACACTATTCTGATCTCAGCTTATGAATTTTCTCATTTTACTGGTCAATGGCAATGAAATCTCTGGAGTTCCTTTCCCGCAGCAAGCCCAGAACAGATTTGATATTGTGTGAACACAGTATGGGAAGCAACCATGCAGTCTCCACAAAGTATTCCTGTGCTGACCACCAGGAAAATCTTCAATCAGGTCTCCACAAGCTCCCTGCTAACGGAGGAGTAGTCAGGAAAATTCAGGGAGGAAAGGAGCTTGGTCTATGATGAGAATCATGAGAGGGATTGGTAGGTCAGAACCTGCAGAGATGTCCTCTAACATTTCTCCATGTTCACAACCAGCCCCTTCATCCTTGCTAAAAAGGATCCAACCTCCTGCCAAGGGCACTGAGAAAGGCGACCAAGAAATGAACTTTCCATGGATAAAGCTCAGGATGGAGTGCTACAAGAGACTCCATATCCAACAGAACCCTGTGGCACTGGCAAGCTGCTGAGCTTCTCGCAAGGCTTTGCCTGAAAGTTTCCAGATACTTCCAAAAGCTGCATTCAGTTCTCAGTGGGGTGGAAAGGCAAACAAAGCAAGGCCAGATGCATTAGCAGCTTCTTGCTTCTGTTGCTGTCCTCCAACTTCCAGATGCATATGGAGCATCTGGGTGTTTATAGCATTTAAATTCTGTTAATTCTGATCCCTCATGCTGTTTCCAGGCTGGCATCGATGGGGCCTGGGGAGGAACAGGATATTCCCTCCGCACTGATGTTGTACTTGCCACTGCTGAAATTTTACAGCAATATTATCATTTTTCCAAAATTATATGTTTCCTCTTGCAGACCAGCTGCTGTTTCAGGCATGGCACTGGGTCTGTAACTTTAGACAGATAATGTGAAGCCTGAGCACAAACACAGTTGCAAAGCAAAAGAAATGCATTTGCATCATTCAGAAATAATAAATTGCCACACATAATAAATGTAGATAGGCGGATGATGTCTGTATAACTGGCTGTCCCAGGAGGAAGATAAAAACAAACCTGTTTTTAAAAACAGACCTGAAAAAAAGATACAACACAAGTTCAGGTGAAAATCAATTCAGATTGGGTAGTGTCTAGTGTTACAAACTCTTCCTATAATCTGATGATCATCTTTACTAGCTTGAATCATTTCAAAGAGTAAAGAGCAAAAAGTCATTGAGCAGACGATGAAAAGGGAAAGTATCCATTTGGCCAGTTAAGTGAATGCTGTAATCTTTAAAGTGTCTTTTCATTTGAGTTACCATATTGCTGAAGCCAGAAAGTTTTGCTTTGTCACAGAAGACTTGTTTGTACCTGCAAGGAAAAACAGACTGTCAGCAAAACTCAAGAGAAAGTCAGACAAGAAACGTGATATAATACCCCCTGCAGACACCACCACACTCTCTGGATTCAGAAAATAGATCAAGATGTTCAAAATAAGCCTCTGCTTTGCAGTGAGACAAGTCTACTGTCCCTGCTGCTGTCACCAACATGCCTGTAGGAGTGACGAGCATGAGAATTGGGGTGCTGGAAGATGTTCTGTTCCAACACTGCTCACCACTCTGGAAGTGGTCACGTTGAAGTTGGTCAAAGTGCTGGAAGTTACCAGGAAATTGTGTGAATTGTGGAAAGCACGTGAAGGTTTACATGGATGGTGCACACTGAATGACAGGAGTCATTTGCTCACTTGAGAGGACTCTTCTTCAAAGCAGCTCCAGTGAGCACTGCAAACACCACAGCAGTCACTTGGAAGCTCTAGCAGCCAACACAAAAAGCATCCCTGGATGAATTTATCAGGCCTATACCAGTAGAGTCATGTCTATTTTCAGATCTATGTAAAGAAATGATTTTTTTTTGCAAACTAGTGAGCAATGGTGGTCAAAGAGCAAAGTACTTAGTGCTTTGTACTCCAAAAACTCTTCCATGGTGATCCATTTGAACATTGTCTTGAAACCTAAGCATGGCTTTACTGAATTGTTTTCTCTCTGGTTGCTTTCATTCCTAAAGGACTTCAAGTTGCATTTGCAAGCAAAGAGACTAATGGCTTTGAATATTCATGCTAGAACAGAGATACCCAAAAAATTCAGTTTTGGATTTAAATAAGGGCCGCCCTTCATCATTTTTTGGCTCCTGGTGATATAGGAAGTGAAGCAGGGGAGCACTCCTTTGTGTTCAAATGTCATTTTCTCTAATACTTCCTTGAAGTGAGCACAGAGGGTGATTGGATAAGAAATGGAAGTGCTGTTCTGGTTGTAACCTGGCTTCTGCAGAGAAACAACAAACTCCTTGAATTATCCAGAGGTGACCTGGTGCATGAATTCAAGCAAGACCCTCTTACCTGATTACAATAAAAAATGAAGAAAGAGACCCCTGGCTTGCAGAGTACATTATATTCTTGCTGCAATTCACAGCTGGGGACTTCTGTGAAGCAGGTGTTGAGCACACCTTCAGTTCCCTCTGAGTGCTAGTGAATATGCACTGTCAAGATGAAATAGATGTAAAAAGAAAACTCTGTTTAAAACTCTCATCTGTCCTATCAAAGCCTCACTTTCTCTCTGCCAAAAAACAAGCTCCAGTCATCTCAAATTATAAGTACATAGAGGTGTACCATTTTGTCCACTGTTTTAACAACCAGTTTGACCATTTTAATTAAAATCGTTCATTACGGATACATTACAGATCAACTTATGTAAATAACAGTTCTGCAGATTCCATATGTGTAAGGAATGACAAAATACTGAACGTTCAAAAGGCTTTTGTCAGATGAAGAACTTACCTCGGAAAAGGTCCACTTGTTTTGAACGTTTTATTAAAAGAAGGAGTTATGGCCAGCATCAAAGCTTACAAAGATTCCGAAGTTGTTCTTAGCTTTTGGTGATTTCATTGGCCTTAGCATATCAATCTGAGGAAAGCATTTCCTTGGTCTTATATCTATATTTTGTTACATTTTATTCATATTTGAAAAGCAAACCAACACCCTCGTGTAAAGCACCAGAGAAGGAGAATCTACAAGAGGCCAGAGAAACTGGGAGCTGAAACAAAAGTCCTGAATTTTGTGAACTTTCCCATCTGGATCAGAATCTCCTCCTTTCCATTTATTACCCCAATTTTTGTTATTTTCAGACGTCTAACCAAGGAAAATATGAAGAAATTCTTACCATAGCTTTCATTAAAACTATTCCTCTATAGTTATTTAAGCTGTTGTTTAATTCATACTAACTGTAACTTTGAGGCAAAGAAATCTTTTTTTCTTTGTGTTTGGAAGCTTAATAAACCAGGTAACAATGGAAATATTCTGCCTCCTGTTTTAAATAAATTGTTAAGGAACAATGTTATCCTGAAACCTGAACACTCATATTAAATGGGAGAGCAAATTTCATTACGTGATCCCTCTATTTATTTTAATCTGCTCATTCCTGGGGAAAAAAAAACTGAATGAGAATTTAAACACACACACACGCAGCAGTTTTACAAGAAGCAACTTTTTTTTTCTAATTATGTATTCTTTACTTATTAATCAGCGCTACAATTTCCTGTGACATTTAACACAGACACAAGTTATTTTCATTCCAAAAGTTAGCAGTTCACTGTATCCTATACACATGGCACAAGCATTGCAAATGTAAATAAATGTAGGCGTCTGGGTTTTAACCGCTGCTTCCAGAGAAACGTCTTTTTTAATGTGGTATAACTTGCAATCACACTGAATGTCATCACAGCTTTTGAGAGTGGGCAAGTCTTCATGCAATCTTAATTTTTCACTGAAAAAAAAAAAAATCCTGGCATCTGTGCAAAAATAATGAAGTCCATAGAAGAGGAAAGAGAGGAATGTAGCTAATAATCCTATTTATGTTCTTATGCACTACATTTCATTTACTAGAAATAGCACGACTAAATTCTAATAAATAAATATACTAATTGGTCATTGGAAATGCAAATTTCAACAACAATCTTTAATGCAGTATAATAAAACCCATTACAAGCACCAGCTTTGTAGATGCTTTGATTGTAAATAAGAGATTAGTTTTAAATTCAGATGTGCTGAACAGGTTGGCATAATTTCAGGTAGCAGTGGATTTAGGCTGCTTGCCAATCTGTGGGAAGAGCAGATATATTAATACCTGCACTGTTTCTACTCTCGTATGTTCAGTCTGAGTGTTTGCTATTTGCTACACTAAATTATATTGAGTGGCAGACATGGATATGGTTTTCGTCTTCCAGCTTCTCGCAGATCACTTTTCTTGGGTTTAGTAGATTCCATGGGGCCATTTTGCCTCACAGCTTGTCTCAGTTTTTCATCGCGTCCAAACAACCTGTCTCGATGGCCGCAGGATAAGCCACCTTCCCTCCGAAAATGAAAAGCTAATTTAAGTCCTGATTTCCCCTGTGCTGGGATATTGCAAACATGTGCCCTCGCCGTCCTTCATTTTCTCTGTCTGTGGTGCTCTCCATCCCAATTCCCATGCAATCAATGAGGAAATTTCTCCCTTGGCAGGTCTGCAGATGGTCTCAACTACTCTAACTCTCTGCCAGTTTACATTGGCCAAAGATCTGTTCCCTGCCTGACAGGGCTGAGTTTACCGCTGGGAAAGGATGTGTGTGACACCACTTGAGCAGACAAAGATCTTGGTGCCACACCACGCAAGGCAGGGGAAGTTTTGGCCCCAGTTTCTCCCAGGGGCAGAAAAATCAAGCACTTAATTTTGGATAGGGCCACAACAGTGGGATTTATAGTGTTTCTCACTAAGCTCTGCAGGTTTTAGGGAGGACTTTTGTCATTCTAGGCTGTATTTTCACGGCTCCAAACTTTCACTCAAGCGTCCATTAGAGAAGAGCATCTTACAGGGCTGTTACCAAAAACTGCCTGATTTGCCTGAACTCTGCTGCCCTGCTGAGAGTGTATCAGGTGGTTCTAGAACCCTCTGAGCATTCCCACCTTCAGCCACTGGTCCTTCTAATTCCTAAAATGAAGAATTCAGCTGAAGCTTGGGTACACGTAACTGACAAATTTTGCAAACCACACATTTCAGATTTTATAAAGCACTTGGGTTCTAAATCACAACTGTATCCATTTTAGTTGTTTATACCTCAGCATCAAAAAAAAAAAAAATTGCAGCTGAGTCTAAATCTCTGTGTGAAGATAATCAGTGTGACCACTCAGTGCTACTATGGGTTTGCTTTCCAATCCCATCCCCTTAATTACTGTCTCACATACCCACTTGTTTCATCCTGCCTTAAATTACTTGCAAATTCTTTGGCACTGGGAATGTTTCCAGTCAGGCTTTAGCATACCCCTAAGCACAGCAGTCTGAGTAGGACCTCAGGGACTTTTGTAATAAGAATAATTAGTACTGAAATTGGGATGCTTTGGCCTGAAGGGGAAAAGCCACAAGAGGGAAATTGATTGAGGTGTCTAAAATGAAGCCCGTTTAAAAAAAGAAAATAGAAAGCCCTGAGTGGCATCTCTGAGTGATGATATAACACAGTGACAGATCTTTTTGATGTACCAAGTAAGCACAGTACCTGAAGAAGACAGTTTTGACATGTGCTGCAAAATACTCTGGGGCAAGACAACCCTTCTTTCTTCAATAGCAGACAGCTGCCTTTTTTACCTTGAATTTTCTTCAGATTCTTCGGTGGCATATAAGTTTTGGTAGGACTTTTCATGGCAAGGTCCCAGAAAAAGTCTGGACACATTAAGAAAATCCCAGTCTGTGTGCCCAGTACTTTTCCTCTCTCTATCTAGAGAGGACAGTAGACCTTCCACAGCACCCCAGGTTGTGTAAGAAACACCATCTTACAACTTTCTGAGATTATTGAGGTTGGTTTTCTATAGGAATGAATGGTAAATTTTACCTGACTTGTGTCAAATTTTAGTACCCGTAGGACATAAAGGACAGGTTCCAATTTTTGCAGACCTTGGATGTTTTGTTCGGTGCTTTTCTCATAACCCATAGGAGACTAATCCAAACTCTTATTTTTTATAAGCTGGGCACTTTATGAAGGGGTTGTCTAGCTTGGTTAATGATCCTGATCTCCCTGCAGGGCATTTTTCATTCTGCAGCATTGTCTTTAGCATGCCAAAGATCTTTGTACTGATTGATCAATTATTTATTAAAAGGGTACTTAACTGAAGTACAACAGATCTAGAGACCCAAATCCCTTGCTCATGGGGTTAAACCAAGCTGTACATACTTCACTGAGGTCCTGCCTCCTCACACTACTGCTGTGTTTCACTGTCAGCCCTGAACTCTCATTAACAAATTATCTTAATGATTGTTTTTAGCTAAGGCAATAATTTGAAAATTTCCTGAATACGTGCACACACAAAATCGCCACGAGGTTTTACGTTCTGATCTTTTATTTCTCATATCCTGTTGAATGCCTGACATCAATTACTCATTTTTTTAGCCTTCCTTTGCCCCTTTCTCTTAGTAATGGCCTGCTGATGCCAAAGAGTAAGATGTGACTCAGCCCTCTGGTGCGTGGAGAGGATGAAGAGGAACCACTGGGGCTGGATTCAGCCTCCTCCCCGTCATTGCAAAACCTGCTGGGTTTGTGCAAACAAACATAGCTTTGGGGCTAAACCAGCCAGACTAGGTATTTCCAAGGTAGTACCATATTAATGATCATAAAACACACTTCCTGACTCTGTCCCAAGAGACCTTTTCGGAGCTGTTTTATGAGAGACTAGGGAGATCTGTTAATGAGTGAAGTAATTATTACCTGTGGGCACAGATTTAGAACGACTTCATGCTTCAGACTCCAAAGGCGTAAATGTCTTTGTTACAACTATGTTGTGCGCAGTAAACAAAAGGGATGCTCACAGAATTACAGATATGGATGTTAGGATGCATAATGCCTTTTTTTTTTTACATTCAGGAAAAAAAAAATCACTGAGATAAACAGAAGATTTTGTATCATAAGCTCTTGTAAGAAAAAAAAGCGGAGTAATTTTCCATATAATGAGCATGATGAAATCTACAACATGTTGTTTATTTACAAGCATACACAAAATTAAACTACATTTCCTGTCTAATTTACAGTATTAAACAAAAGCATAATATCAGATCTTCATACCACTGTGCTAATTCAGAATGTGCTCACTTTTGTTTTGTTTCCAATACTGAATTCTTAATGTAATGTTGTGTGTTAATCTGGTATGTTTATAGAGTTACACATTTATTTGTGAGATGATATTATATAATTATAGTATCATCTATTTCAACACAGCCAGCACCATACAAGACTCAGAAGTGTCAGTGGCCATATGGCCATCTTGTGCAATAACTTTTGAGGTGTTTTGGGATTCTTTAAAGAGTTTGATAGTGCTCCACCACTGAATGAACTAGATGACAGTGAGGAGGATCGGAGTTGTGGGTAGCATGGCTTGTACTATTCCTGTTTTCGACTTTCCACAGTCTTTAGGGGGCAAATATAACTGTTTTATATATAATAACTATAACTATAACTCCAAGGAGGTCTCAAAGCTGCTGCAATCCCAGGGACCAGGTGATGCCTGAACACACCATAAAGCACAGAGCTACCACGCACTCACACACTCAGAGGTGTGTGAGCCAGGATCTGCTACCCAAAATCCCATTAAGAGAGGAAAAAAACAGATTGACAATGGTTCCTGCTTTTCTTTTTACCTCCTCTCGGCATTTAAGGAGCTTCGCTGAAATTGTGTGTTTGTAATGAAATGATGTAACACTTTTGAGGCACTGGAAGAGGTTGCTCGAAGAAGCTGTGGATGCTCCAACCCTGTTTAAGGCCAGGCTGGATGGAGCTCCGAACAACCTGGTCTAGTGGAAGGTGTCCCTGTGCACTGCAGAGGGTTGGAATGTGGAAATCTTGAAGGTCCCTTCCAACCTATTCCATGATTCTGTGACTCTGAGAAGCACAGGCATGCCCGGCCATGCAAAATTTCCTTTTCAGGCTCCTCATGCAAAAGAGAAGATTCAGAGAGTGAATTCTTTTAAATATGTTACAAATGTTACATTTTCTCCTCTGCATCCACTTCTCCAAATCCCCCAAAAACCATCAGATGATGAAAAAAGGGGAAGAAAGCACCTGGTTTCATGTAGCCCACTGTGATCTTGCCCAGGAGGAGCTTTCAGGGGTCTCTGCAGGGCTCCCTTAGAGGAGAGTCTCAGCTATCAGCTCCTCTAGAAATTGGAGACCCTTGCGTGAGGCACGTGCAGACTTGAGAAAACCAAGTGAGGAAACGGGTGTTTTCACTGCAGAAAAACTTTCTTTTTTTTTTAATGTCATTTTTCTATTCCCTCCTCAAGAGCCAGGTTTGTCTTCTGGTAGTTTGAATAATTATCATTTAAAAGCCATTGCGATTGGTCTCCTCACCTTTAACACACGTGCCCATTACATTCCTACTGGGGTATCCAGTGGGCAGAAAACAAGGAGACGAGTGAGGAAGGAAAAGCTCTTATTTCAGGCTAAATGTTCTTAGTGATGATTATGATCTGAAAAGATTTTAAAAATAACTGTGTCATGGCTTAAGGCTCATTATAAATACATGTGCAGGTCTGGATTGCTCTGGGTACCTGCTTGCAAGCACTCGGTGGTTACAGTTGTTAAGACAGGTGGGGAGCTCATTTGAAGTGTATCTTAATGCAGTCGAAAAGGAGAAATTATTTCTGTTTGTGAAGGGAAGATGACTAATATAACACCTGGAAAACTGATATGGGAGATATCAGAATCTCACCCAAAGCAGCAAGAAAGGCAATTACCAGATCAACATCATACAGGAAACACATGGTCTAAATCTTGATTTTTGATAGAGCTCAACTCCACTGTGAGATTCTACCCCAAGAGTTGCGTTTTGCTGCTTTGTGGATTTCTGACAAGTTAATTTAAGGGAAGTTTGGGGCTGGTTTATGGCCAGGTGTGTGATAAACATAAAAGATTTTTTTGGTGTTTTTTTAACGCAAAAATACTGGCTCAACTAATGCATCCTTGGTGTAAAGCCACTGAAATCAGATATTGTCCAATAAATCAATTTTATTTTACATTCTACAGTTGTGCAATTGATATGCAACTGGCCTAGACTGGATCTCACTTTACTAGTTATTTCACTTTCTGGAAGATTTTCCCTCCTTAAATAGTATTTCTTATTTTTGCTGTGGAGTTTGCATTTTATACAGGGGGGAAAAAAAAGTCAAACCTGCACAGATATACCCCAGAAGCAGCTGGGTCCTGTATATCTGTTTATGAAAAACATGAAATTATGCAAGCCTTGATAAAACTGCTCATGTGGTTGTGTTTTGGAGTCTTCAGAAATGCAGAACACAGTGAGTACCTGGACAAGGCTTCAATCCTTTTAAATGAGAACCCACACTATGAGAAAACTTTTAGGGCATTTAAATTCCTGAAGTCATAGTTTATCACTCATGTGCTTTTGTAAACTCTGTTACACATTTAGCTGCAGCTTGACTACCTAAATAGGATAAAAATATAACTTTGCTTCTTCCATCTTTTTATTTTATATTTCTTGTTTGGGATTTATATCACAACCACTTGTCTCAAATGGGAACTAAACTTCTTCTTCTTTTTATTTCTTTCCCACTGAAAGGTATGAATTCCTGAATGGCAATTTAGCGTGGACACTTCAGGGGAACACTGCATGACTTTTCAGATGATTTGCATTAAGCTTTCATTAAAAATGAGAGTGGCTTAGATCCTACTGCATAAGAACAGCAGCAAGTAGATGATGGTCTCCAGAAGCTGAATGGAAAAATGGAGAATTGCATTATTATTGTTATTTGATTCTTTTTACTCTCTCCTTTTCATATATTAAGAATTGTAAGGTAGCTCTCCAGATAACAGGAAAAAGCTGAGGATCGGTATCAGTTTGGGAAAGGGATTGAGCTGATCAGGGACCCCCTCTGTTCACATGGAATAAACCCCAGCATTTTAGTGGGAGAAGGGTTAAATTTGAGAGCTTATCCATGTGATCCAGTTTGTCCTTTAGCCTGCACACAGTCAGGAGTGTGGGGCTGCAAGATACGTTCTTCCTGTTGGACTCAACACCAGCACCACCAGCTAAAATCTACAACACTGTGACACAGAAATCCAGATTAAACAGCGATATTGGTCCCTGCTTGCCTTAAAAATCTAGGAACACATGCCCAATAAACGAAGATCATCTACCATGTAATCTTCAGCGAGATTGGAGCCACGGCGAGGGCGGGACGAGAATAGCATCAAATAAAGGCAAATATTCCTGAAATCTGCACGCTATTATTTCCACCCAGAAAAAGGGGGTCTGCAGGTCCAGGGTGGTGGTAGTGGGAAGGAACATCTGGCAGCTGGAAGGTAACCAGAAACAGGGAACATATGGAAAAAGGGCTGTGGAGAGGCGGGGATGGGGTGGTTTCCAACACCCTGTGTCATAATGCCTAACCCCAGATTCAGTGGAGGCCACTGAGTGAGTTTGTGTGGTTGCCAGTGCTTTGTGCAGCATTATGGCTGCTTTGTTTTGTTTCTAGGGAGAATTACAATCTGTCGCTGTATTAAATAGGGGGTTTGTATGTGTGTAGGGATACATGTGTTTCTCCTCTGCTTTAAGACATCGTTTTCAGCTTCAGAAGTAATTTTCAGATTCAGAAAGGGTGGGAGAGCCAGGGAAATGTGATTTGTTTGTCTACATTATCTGGGAACTACATGACTTGCTGTTTCCTAGGGAAAGCTCTATAATTTGATTGCAGATCTATATTTAAATGTGGGAGAGAGTCTAAAGAGGACCTGACACCTCCACTGTAAAAACTCAGATAATACAGACTTCAGGAGTTTAGAGTTCAAGGTATTTACATATTGATGTTTTCCAGCACTGGTACAAGCAATCTAACAGCAGAGGATTTGCCACCAAACGACTGTGTGGTTTGGGGGTTTTTCAACTCTCATTTAAGTGTGAATTCCTAGATATCTGAATTTAGAACGGCAGGTCCACTGGATTTCCATTTGCATATTTTTGGCAGCAGTCCACCTCATTAATGCAGGAGAGAATCAGCCAATATTATAAGAAAAAACACATATGACACTCAAGGGAATTAGAAATATATTGTTAATTTGACGGAGTGTTAATAGGCCCCCTAATGTCACCAGTTTTTCCTAACAGTTGTCTGCAATGTTTATTTCTTGTTGGACCAACAAAATCATGGTTCATATTATAGATGTGAGCTGGGTGATGGTGGCTCTTTAAGAGAGATGTGTTCTCCAGTAGGTGTTCAGCATTTAGTACTCCTCTTCATTTTAATCAAATAAAAGTCTCCAAGTCAAAGGAGGGAGGAAATCAAACTCTGACTCAAATCTCTCATGTAGAAGTAGATATTATTTTTGAATGATGCCTCCTGAGAAACTTTCCATTGACCTCTAAAGCAGAAGGGCTGCAATGGAGCTGTTATCAGGTTTAACTCCTGTGACCCACAGCTGAAATCATTGTAGACGAGTGGCTACGGGGAGATTAAATTCAGAATGTCCTGTAAGCTGAAAGAAATATAAATCTAAGCAGTGCTCTTTAAGAAGCATTAAAGAGTGTGTATAGAAACTTAAAAATTCCTCTGTGTTAAGTTACTTGGTATTCCTTTTCCATTCCAGATTTATGAAGGACTACACCATTATTTTCGACCTTTTCCTACTAAGGGCCGGGAGGTTACAAGTTTTGCTCTGGTAATTACCTATCAGTCTAACAAAGTAACCTTAATTAGTGGGATTTTTTCATCCCATATATAGGAATGGGGCATGGTGTGAACACATGTTATTATGATTTAACACCTCGCTCAGATCTCATGTATATCCTTTGTCTTCTGCTGTCACCACTGTAATTAGGCAGCGGAGGTGCAATATATTCAGATTTTTTTGTCAATACCTGCCCAAAGCTCTAAATGCACGTGTGATGGAAATGAAGGCTAATATGCAAAGGAAAGCTGTAATGACCATTGTAGACAAGCAGGCTCCATTTAGCTGACTGCAGTGAGCTCACTCTGGTTTGCTCACAAAAGCCTTGCTCACGGGATCACTCTGGTTTCATCAAGATGGGTTATTGCTTAGAGAGAGAAGATTTTTTTCCTCTTTCATTTTAGCACAAATCTGTTTTATCTTCCCTCAACCTGGCTTTTGATTAGAACAGGTTCAGGAGCGCTGCAGACAATACTTGTGTCACATAATCTGTGGATTTCCAATTCGGCTTGCACTGATTAACCAACTTCATTATGCACAAATCCCAAGCAGGCAATCCCACACATCCCTGTGCCACACTTCCTCCCCTCCCCCTCTAACTCCAGTTCTCCAGGACTTGGGAAAACATCTTCTTGCTGAACACAAGGGAGAATGTCTTCCCTTCTTCTCTGTCCTTACACTGGGATTACATATACCCAGTTATTTTGTGCAAATATCACAGGAAAAAAATGAAACAATTCTATGCAAGTATTGCTAGAAATACTCATTAGATAAAAGATTGGTTCACACAGTTTCCTAAAATGTCCCACTTCTTTCTTATTTGTTTCCCATCCAGCAATGAGGTCTCAGCCTCTAGAGAACGTCTCCTGATCCCAGGAGCAATATTTATTCACTCAGAGATTAAAACCCATGGTATCTGATATAGGTAATTAATCACATAAATCAGACACTGACTATCAAATAACTTCAGTGAAATCTCTCCAGCAAAAAAGAAAAGCAGCACAAAAGCTCTTATGGATGAAATGGGATTTTTTTTTTATGTCTGACACAACATGATGTCACCTGCTTTCTTCATCAAGCTTCTACTGTTCAGCAGAGAGCACGGGGAGTGCTCTTAGTCTCTCTTAGTGACAGACCTGCTTTTACTATCACTGACACTTCCCCTTCAATGTTTTGTTTGGGTCTCTCACCACCACTTTACAACTGCTGCTACAGGGAGTAACTTATTTCTCAGGATCTCCACATTCATTGTGATTAAACAGCAGCTGTGCACCACGAAATTTGTCAGCGACCAGTTTCTAAAATAACTTTTCTTATGCCTCACTTTTTTTCCAAGCTCATGGGAAACCTTCTTGCAAGCCACCTTAGGATAGAGTTCATTAAATCTGTGTACAGGGTGAGGAGCCAGCTGGGAGGGAAGGGATGGTGCCACAAGACACAGCAGGGGAATGGATGCAGAATACACAGGGTGTGTATGGTGGGGGAGGGATGGAAAAGGATGAGAGCAGTGCAGTCTAAAACTTGGAAAATATAAATTATTGCAAAGCCATACACTGGGCTTTAATTAAGTCAGACAACTCATCCCAGTAAAGTCCATGGGTCTTCTTGAAAATAAAGTAGCAATCAGCATGAACTAATGTACACACTTTGAAAATAAGCCAAGAAGTCCCATAAAGTGAGAAGTTAAAAGTAGACATCCAGATGCAAGTGACTTGCCAAACTTTTCGTCATCATTAAATAGATACTTCAAGGGCAACCCATCCTACCAAAAAAATCTGAAATAATTCAGCGAATTGCACCTTATTCTTACCTGATGACTGTGACAATCACACAGGAGTCAGATTCCATCCAGAAAAACAGCTCAGAGGAAAACATCTGAATTTCATGCAGCTAAAACTAGGTGAGAGGGATATTACCCACGTTCCATCAAAGTTCCATCAAAGCAACAGAAGGAATAAACAAAATTTTACATTAATAAAAGATGTACTCTCCATCAAGTGTCTGTGGGTTTCATTTTTTGTGATGTAATAGTTATAATGCTCAATAATTGACTGGAAGGTGAAAACTCTTGATACTATGAATTATCCTTTAATTTAATTAAAATTATCATGTTAGCAAAGTTTCAGGAATTATTAAACTCTTCTTTAGCTATCTTTAAGTAACATAAAAATATTAAAAGCCATCTATTCCAGAGCTGTATGTCGTCCTTTACTAGAGGCTCAAGAGTCAATGTTATGTAAATATCTACTTCACACATTTTTGTCTAAGAAAGACACTCTGGGAAGTCTCATCAGGTTAATGTGTCAACATATCCACGTTTAAGGATTCTCTAGCAAAGTAAATGTATCGTGATATCTACCTTACGCTTAAAACTCAAGGCTAAGAAAAGTAATATAATTCAGAAATCTAAGGGAACAAGCCATCTCTGAAGGCAGAAATGCAGGATGATTTCCTCTTTTCCACTGGTGGCAATGTATTTTATTCTCTCCAAAAGGTTTCCTTGCCAGAAAGGAAGATACACGGCTGAAAGCTGCAATGGGGGACAGGCTTTTCCAACTTTATTCCTGTACAAGTCATCTGGATGTAACAGGACTTAAAAAATACATTCATTTTTATGTACATTTCTATGGTATCCACCACGCAATGTTTCAAAACTGTGCACAAACCAGTGCAGGCCTAGGCAAGGCTCAGTTCCTACTCTGATTTCTACCAGTGGAACATTGACTTCAATGTGCTTATTTCAGATTTTCTCTAAAGGAATTGAAATTGGAGGCAGACTGCTCTTTGAGCAGCACTCAGAGCTATGTAGTTCAGCAGAATTTACACAGTTTCTATTAGCACTTATTCAAAGTTGGCCACAAGTGTCAAATGAAGCTCCCATTTACAGAAATCAAGGTACTTAATTAAAATCTTACCAATAAAAAAGGGATTTCCCATTGTGTAATTGGAAGTCCAGATACTTAATCCTACTTAAAAATAACAAGTGCTCACACTTTTAAATCAAGAAGTGCCCTTTTTATTTTACTTTCAATAGTGTGTGAACAGTAAGCTCCCTATGGTTTTAACCAGTGAATTCTTATAATTTAAATGTTTTTGAACTTCTGGTGAATGTTCGTATTTGTTTTTGACTTTGAATTTGATCATGCCAATTATACTGTGATGTCCCCAGAGCTTTGTCAGGGTAGGGAAGTTTCCTTCAGAAATCAAGATTTCCTCAGGATTAATAAATGAAAGTGGGCTGTTTTTAAAAAAAAAAAAAACTAGTGCTGGGAAATATCTAATTTGCCAAGTCACTTGAACCAGCAGTTCAGGATCAAATCCAGAGGGTTGGACACTGCTTTTCTACCTGGCCATCCAGGTCAAGATACAGACTTCAGACTCTTTTTTTACAGTAGGAATCTACCTCTCATGCTTTAATTTAACAAATGGAGGGACTGGGCTATGGAGGATGGGGTAAGATGTACCCCAGGTGACACAGCAGGACAGTAGCAGGTCTCTGTGAAGTCCCCAGGGCTGCATCCAGGAGGTTAAGCATCCTAAAAATTAATTTACCATCACCTCAGACACCACAGACTCCCTTTCAGGGAGCAGTCAAGACATTGAAAAATCAGTCACTCCTGTGGAAGGCACATTAATTAATTTATCATGGCTTCAGACTGCACAGGTCCCTTTCAGGGAGCAGTCAAGACACTGAGAAGTCAGTCCCTCCTGTGGAAGATGCATCTTTTGACCAACCAGAGCTCCAAGTACAGAAAGACCAGCCCAACACTGTTATTGCACCATTCATTTCCAAACTGACAGCCTCATGGGTGCTCACGGAGTTTCCTGAGGTGCTATAGCAACTCATGGGATGATCAGGAAAGCGTTTATTTAGACATTGTTTAAACAAGACCCTCTGGGAATTCTTTTTAATATAACAGAAACTAATAGACAACTTATCCAGTTTGGTGGGGTGCTGTGCAGGGACTGGTGTGTGCTTACAGGTTCAGATTGAACTGCCTTTCTGCTTGTTCTGCATACCAGGCCAGCCAAGAATCATTGTCTTTGAATAATTTTATCTGTAGTTTGAGACCATTGTGCTGTGCTGGATTACGGTGGACAGAGTATTTTTTAATCGTTGCTTGAAGTGCAGGTGGAACAACAGGAGGCATCTCCTTCTCTCATTCACCTTCTCTCATATGAAGGCAAAAAATCTTTGTGAGGTTCCTCTTTGTGGAGAATTTCTTCCTCTCCAGAAACCACCATAGGTTCTGGCAGAGTCACATGCCGTTTGGCAGGATTCACCAGGGCTCGAGAACTGCCAGGCCTTCCTTTGCCAGGGAATAAAACGATCCAAGCTTTAAAGGAGTCAGCTGAGAGTGTTCCCGTGGATTGTGAGGGCTTCAGAGCAAGCCTGGGTCAGAGAGGATGCACCACAACAAAGCATTTCTAAGCAATGAGCACGGCCTTGTACCCACTACACCCAGAGAGGTTTGGTTACACTGGGTCAGATTCAAAAGCCTGGCAGGACCCACTGAGGTGTCCTGGCCTTTTTCTCTCTCTGGAGCTTTCATTTTTAGGATCACTGAGCTATTTCATGTGGTATGGAAACAGGAACACAGAGCTGAGTGCAATTGGAGGGGCCTCACTAACTCATATAAGCCCTTTTGGACCTGTTTCTTCTCCTGCTGATGCACAGACCCAGTCAAAATGGACACTGGGCTGTCCCTGGCCTGGTGACCTCTGTTCCCAGAGTGAGTGAGAATGAGGCACACCACCCTCCAAACCCTGGGCAACAGCACAGGTTAACCAGCAGTATGATGGTTTGTCTCAGAGAGACAAACTTTTAGAGGCGTGATGCAAGTGCTTTGGAGATATATTTGTCCAATTTTTAATAATTCACTTGACTAGATATATTGGATACTACATCTCAAAACTCTGTTTATCCTCTGTACCTCCTTTGCAGAGTTCCACATCCTGCAGTAAGGTAGAGACTTTGCTAAAAGTCTGTGAGTCCTTGTCAAGTGTCCACAATAAAGATAGCAAAACACAGAGCCTGTTTTCAGTCTCCTTTCGAAAGGATGGACAG
Organism: Cyanoderma ruficeps; assembly: GCA_008694505.1. Classification (NCBI taxonomy): domain Eukaryota; kingdom Metazoa; phylum Chordata; class Aves; order Passeriformes; family Timaliidae; genus Cyanoderma; species Cyanoderma ruficeps. The sequence goes on along the minus strand of VZDJ01000116.1, from coordinate 24,171,630 downwards.
TCACCCTTGGAGATAATTAAATGTGAGGTTTCAGGTCTCGTAAAGATGTCCAACCCTCCTGAAATTAGGCAGCAGTAAACCCTGAGTCAGAGTTAAAATCCCTTTCTCTCCTTATCCACAGGCCAAGCTGCGTGCAGTGTTCAGAGTCTGGGATCCTGCTCCAAGAGGAGTCTGTTCACAACAGACACAACACAAACCACAACCACCATTTAGCTGATAGGATCAAAACTATGAATATAAGAATAGCTGCTGTGTGTTCTTATTCAAACTATTATCCTCTTTCTCTGCTTCTCTCCAGAGATTTGAGACTTGTTTGTTGCAGCAAACGTATCTATTATTAATCTTTAGGTAGTCAGTAGAATAATTTGCAGCGTTCATTAAAAAGTGTCACCTTATGGATTACTAAAAAGCATCTATGCTTTTGCTAATGAGCCCCAGTAGTGCAATACTTTACATATTTTATGGTCAGACAATTATGTGATGTCTTGTTTTTATAGTCTATCTGAAAATAAATTGTTTCAGACAGAGATAGTCGCCAACATGAGAGAGGTTAGCACTGGGAAATCTTGCCTCCTGATTTGCTGAGTTATAACTGTGAAGAAGTGACACATTTCCAAAGCATTCTTTTATTATTCCTAAAATCCTGCAACCCACAAAAAATGTCTGTTATTCACACTTAGGATAAAGCATGATAAATGCAAAGGAAAAGAAGCCAGGGAATTTCAGAAATAAACTATTCTTTCATGGAATTTTTTTTTACTTTGTTTTTAAACAGGTTTCATCTGAAAATAATATAGACATTTAACATTTGCCTACTTAAGGTGATAACAAAATCTTTATTTCCTCTGTAAGTAGCTGGTGAAATCATTCAGCTCTCCAAAAAAGGCAGTATTTAGTATTAAGTATTTGCTCATATGAAGTGGTTGCCTCCATGAAGAGTCACATAAAGATTCACCCATTTGATCTCACAGTAATCCAAGAAAAAGTATTTCCTTCAGTTCCAAGATGTTTGAGAAATAACATGCTGTTCTTTTATCTTTCCTGTTGTTCTAAGTTTCTCATTTCACCCTTTTGTCTTTGTCCTTTAAAAATATTAGTAAAAAAAACAAATATAGGCAAATCCCTCACAAGAGGTGGCAGCTCAGGCGTCTGGCACTGCCCACGTGTGCCAGCACAGCCCTGGAGGGAGCACCTTGAGGCATTTGGGAATAATTTACTCTCAATGCCCATTAAATCTTTAGCCTCTCCTTGGAGACTGCAACAAGGGTGCCAATTACTGTCACTTGTCACGGTGGTTTGTGTGGCTGGGACACCTGCCCGCGGGGCTGAGCAGAGACCCACCCCCAGCAGCGCTGGTCTGTGGTGCTCCGGTGTCCAAAGGGTGTCACAGGTGAGGGGGCAGCACCGGCTCATCCCAAATTTCATTCATTGCTGGCACGAGGGGGAACGGGAGCTGCAGCTCAACCAGAGGGGAGGACTCTGGAGCACAGCTCGGTTCTCCTGTGATCTTGTTCCTCTTTCCACCGTATCTCTCTTCTAGCAGGGCTGACATTCTCAGTTTTCTTCTTTGCAGACTGACAAGAATCAATACTTCATTGAAAGCTGCTGCTTACACAGCTTTGCAGCCCAGCAGGTACAGACCAAGCTGGCTGTTTGTTAATGCAAGTTATTTAAGTCATATTTGTTCTATACCTCCATAAAACTGGGCTAGAAATAGTCTAGGAGTTATCAGTTATTTCAATTTATTGCTCTTCATGTGTTTCTTAGCTTATTAAAAAGAGAGCAGTTAGTCAGAAAACATCTCCTGTCAGCTTCCACTCTTCTCAGCTCCCCATGTTGTATCACCAACCACAGCCTGTGGAGACTTGGCAATAACTGCCCACAGCTCGGGTTTCCAAAATCCAAATTTTGGCAGTGGGCAGGTAATTTTGAGAGTAAATATAGCAAATTATAATTGGTTTATGACTGAAGGTACTGATGAACCATGAGCTTTCCCCAGCCAGGCTTGTGCACCCTGCTCCTGCAGACCACACTTGTGTTTCCCTCATGCCTCATATGTTTATGTATTTCCCCTTTCTTTTTCCCCAGATGTAAACACTCACCTGATTTTCACTGGAATAATATTTGGCCTTAGTCTCTGATTTTCAGTGAAGCCTCTGTTAAAATTAATTGGTCTCCTGGGACTAACATTTGCCGATATCACCAATAACCTGTTGTAATAACCAATAACAGAAGCAGATTCTGCCCACCCAGGGGAATAATTAGGGAGAAAATTCAGTGTGGAAAACTTCATGGACCTTTTTTGACTCTCTTCCTCACTGGCATAGGCTTTACCAAGAGTTTTCTTATAATCCTGACATGTTAATAAACTGGTTTTTATTACTAACCAGTTCAGTGGGATCTTAGATTGTGCCACAGGATGAGCTGGACGATTTCCTTCCTTTCTTCTGACATGTCCAGCTCTTAGTCGGTTATATTCTGTTTTTAAACTGGCTCAATCATCTCAAAATCTGAATCACCCATCTGCCAGTAAGCCATGAAAACTGCAGAGTGCAATTAGTTGTACAATATAATTAGTGTATTTTCCAGGATTTCTGAGTCATGTCTTTCCAACATTCTGCAGTGAGAATTATAGAGGTGTTTCAGGCTTAGGTGTTCATGGCAATGAGATTCCTTTTGTGAGAAGCTCCTGAAAACATTAAAGGCTGTTCAGAACAAAATTAAATTATATTGAGATATAATGCTGGATTTGACAACTGATGCTGGATTGCACACATATAGACACATAATTGTACACACTGGAATAAAAAACAATAAAAAGAAACTTCTGAACATTAAAATTTATTGCAAATTTGGCAGGGCAATATCTTTATCTTCTCACAAATTTAGATGCCATCGAACCCCTAATAAAACATGGAATGGGTATTAAATATCTGATCTTTTAATTACATCTCACATCCCTCCAGATCTTTCCCATCTATAGTGCAAAACTCAGCCCATCCACCGTGCAGGTGCATCCCTCCTTTGACAAATTTTTCTGAGATCAGAAAACTACAGGCAACACGGGCAAGTTTTCACCTGAGCTCCCATTTTCCGTCCCTCTGATGGCTGACTCGCAGAAAATGGAAAAGGACACCCACTTTTACCCGCTGGGGATCTGGGCAGGGCGGGTTAGGCAGATCCCAGGGAGGAGGGGAGGCAGGGCTGTGTGTGTTTGCCCTGCACAGCCTGCGGGCCGGTCTGAGCGCTGAACGCCGAGCCTTCACTGATGCGGAACCGGAGTTTTTCTCATTTAGCCAATTGCCCTGGACCCTGGCTGGGGGGGTGGAATTTGCATAATCACTGCCCAGGTAGAGGCGGTGTGTGCGTGCCCTGCTCCGGCAATCAGCCCCCGCTCACCCAGTCAGGGATTTGCATAATCCCCTTGCAGCTCCTTCCCAGCAGCTTCACTCCGGATATGCAAAGCCCTCCATTCTCCTTGGCTGCTGCCATCCCTCGGTGCCCGAACGGCTTCTCCGCTGCTCCGCTCCGTTTTTCATGCCTTTTGCCAGCAATAAAGACATTTCTTTTTGCCCCTGATGTCCGTTTCCGTGAAAAGAGAGAAAACGCACTGAAATCTTGGCACAGATTGGTCTTTCCAGTAACTTCCCCTTCCGTTTCTTTTCGATCTTGTCTCTAAATTTCTAGCGTGAGGCTGAGGGAGGAGATTTTTCCTCTCTAACCCACTTCAGCAAGACTCCACCTGGAGTACTCTGTCCTCAACACAGGAAAAACATGGACCACTTGGAGCAGGTCAAGAGGAAGGTCATGGAGATGGTCAGAGGAATTGAATCCCTCTCTCTCCTGTGAGGAAAGGCTGAGAGAGTTGGGGTTCCTCATCCGTGGAAGGGAAGGCCACAGGGAGACCTTAGAGCACCTTCCAAGCACCTACAGGGGACAAGCTTTTCAGCAGAGCTTATTGCAAAAGGACAAGGAATGATGGTTTTAAAGTAAGAGACGGTCAATTAAAATTAGATATACAGAAGAAGTGTGGTACAATGAGGATGGCAAAACACTGGAAGGGCTTGTCCAGAAAGGTGGCAGACATCTCATCCCCAGGAACATCCAGAGTCAGGTTTGACGGGGCTCTGAGCAGCCGGGTCTAGCTGAAGACGTCCCAGTTCTTGCAGGGGGATTGGACAAGGTGACCTTTAGAGATCCTTTCCAGCCCATGCCATTCCAATATTCTGCAGTTCCATGATCTTCCTTGTCCCATCACCCTGCACAGGGCAAGGCTCCCAGGCAATTTGTCTGGTTATGTTTCCACCAGGAGATCCGTGCCAGGTTTCCACTTGACCTTTGCAAGATGACAGGCACACCCAGGCCAGGTCCTTTGGGAATGAGAAAGGGAAAGGAGGGGAAGAATGGGGAATACAAAACAAATTACGAATGGAGAGATCATCTCCAGGGATACCCCTTACTGTACTTAGTCTATAAAATTTCCTCTGCTCTTCCTGGCCTTCCTGGTCTTAGACTGAAGATTCTAATTTATTTTCAAGACAATGTAATATATAAAAGAGCTAAAATGAGCTCTGAAACAGCAGTGTCTCTCGTGTATCCCATTTAATATCACTGTCTGTTACACAGCCATGAAATTTCAAGATAAAATCCTTGACTTCACCAAATGAAGTGCCAGTGAAGGTAGAAGAACACTACACAAAAGCAGCAGTGAGTGTGACTGATTTTCCTTTCAAACTATTTTAAATGACGATACGTAACTTCATTTGCCTTTAATGTGTTGTACCATTGCACAAGTCACATATAAAGAGTCCATGATGAATCACCAAACTCAGAAATAAGGTTGATTACAAACATCAACATCATCCTAAAGTTGAGGGCGTGGCTTCAATCTGGAAAAAGCATTTAAAACCTCGAGGTAATTACTTTCTTTGTAAAAAAACAAATGGTATTAACTTCAGCTGCTAATGGAGTAAAAGGTGCTCCCAGCCTGACTTCTGAGGCCATGGACTATTTGTGATATACAACACCTTTTCCAAGGCCTATCAAGGAAATAACCTTAGGGATGATGTATGGCACAGCCTAATGGTCTAAGAAGAGTCTTTTGCTGAGCGGCCAAACAGTCGTGCACTCAGATTCCCCACATTTTATGATGTCGCAAAACACCATAATCCATAAATCTTTGGTAAGTGCCTACTTCTCTCTAAAGCACCTACACACACTGTTGACAACGGGGTTTTTTTTGTAGAACTGTAAATTCTTACTAGTTACAGGTATTTTAATGTTTCTACAGCTCAGATATTTACTGTTCCGCCTTAGGAAGAAATATGCTCAAGGCAAAATTTTTACTTTATTGCTGTCTGTAATAGGCAGATATTTTTCTTGCAAGGGATTTCCTGCAATAAATACCATTGTCATTCTTATGACTGAAGTTGTTGGCTTGAAACACCTTGTCCTGAAATACTGCCTTTCCAAGCCATTATTATATAATTACTACAGCTTTTGACCTAGTTACACAAAACAGGATGCAGTCTTTTGCTCTTCACTATTCCCGAGGAAAGGACAAAGGGGAAATATTTATTTTTCAGGTGGAAAATTGTCAACTTAGAATTGCCAGGAGACAGGTAAAAACCCCTCTTTGAATTGTGTCTGGGTCTGTGTGTACTTTATAGCCTCACCAAACACCTGTGCTTGCAATGGAGAACGATTGCAAAAAACCCCACAGTAGTTGTGATCCAATCACCATTAAACCACTCAGACCACAGGGGGACAAAGGAATTTCTTGGGGGGATACAGGGGTGTCACAGACTGATGGGACTTTTTTTGGTGCCCGTGAGCTCTGGTGCACTGAGAGGATGGGCTCTACAAGACACCTGAGTCCCACTCCCAGGGTTATGGGGTGCTGAAGGGGCAGGACTGTCCCCCAAAGTAGGTCTTTCATGGCAGGTTTGTGGGAACACGAGCAAACCAGAGGAAAGGAAAGGTTTAATAAAGATAGTCTAGCCAAAAATAGTGGCCACTTTGGGGTACACCCTCAGCAGTACAGTCCATGTCTGGGTGCTTAGGATAAACAATTCTGCTCCCATTCACAGAATTATGTAAACCCAAGTGTTTAAAAAGCCTTCTGCACAGAGGACTATGGTTAGCATCACCACAAGAGGCCTGGAATAATCTTCCCCTGTGAAACAGAAGCCTAAAGGTGAAAAACTTCTTTAATATGTCCTTGGAAAAATTAAAATCTTTGCTGTGAAGCTGGGTGAGTGTGGGAGATGAACACATTGTTTGACCATTCTGAGCAGTTGTTCTCTTTATCCATTGCATATTTATCCCAACACCAGTCGGACAATTCTGATACAATACTTAAGACTATTGTATTTCCATAACCTAAAATACAAAAATGCTTTATTACTATCCCAGTCTTTGTTGCTGTCCTGCAGCTTAATTTGTTTTCCAAAAAAATTCCTTTTTTTTCCCTCTGAATTGTGATCTTCCTTTACATGCAGTGAAATGTTGGCTTTCTTGTTTGAGTGCTGCTGCTTCCTGTTTGCAAGTACCAGAACCCACGCTCTTTAAGGCAGTTGTTATTAATAAAAGTCTCAATGACTGACAAATCCCTACTTCATGCCTCTTTATTTTACCCATGGGAGCTAGTTAAGCTGCATTGTTTGATTTGTATACGTTGATGCTCTGATAGCACTGGCCACTTCTGTTTCAGTTGGAGTGGAAATGCATTCCTTGTTGGCTCCTTATTAAACATTTCTTGGGCAGCTTTTGTGTCCACTCACAATCCCTTATTTTCAAACTACTTAAACGCTGCTCGATTTTTTTTGTCATTTTCTAATCTCCTGTGTCTTCTGAGTGTAGGAAGAAAAATAACTCACTTACTTATGTCTGATTCTCCCTGAACTTGCCCAGTTCTTCCAAAAAACTCTCTCTATAATTATCGTGCTGTTAAACCATCGCTCCAGAATTCCTTAGAAATTTACTTCTTATCTCCCTTGGAAGTAAATCACAGTTTAATCACCTGCCAAAGCTGGTATTAAGTGTCCAATTAAAAACCAAACCTTTTGCAGCTTATCACTCTATGCTGTAAGGAACAGGTGTGTTTTTAGGTGAGTGCTGGGCTGATTTCTATTGAATTATCTGGTAGGACTCCCACTGGCTTCAGGGCATGTGGAATGAGGCAGATGGTGGAGGATTTCTTTGGAATAAGGACCTGATGGATGTCTTCCGAGCCTGGATAACTCCCCCAAGGCTCATTGAAGCCTGCAGGTCCAAAACTCCCAAGGATCTAACCCTATTACATTCCTCAGCCATACAGCTGTGAATTTGCAAATTAGGCAGAGCTGGAAAGAAGCACCATTAGAAAAAGCTGCTGGAATAGCTGGAGAATGACTGAGGGGCACATCCTAAATGGATGTCTCAGTCACTGGCCCAGGATTCCTAGCTCTGTTTTGAGATGGGTGAACGCTTGTCACTGTGCACCCAGAGATGATGAATTTGGCAGCAAGTTTGTCCTGGTTGCAGCTGTGCCATGGTTGTCACATTATTCATGACTCATGACCATGAGCTGTCAGCACGGTTTTGTGCAAATCACACGTAGGCACTGTCCCAATAAAATGTTCAGCCCATGCTGCTGGGCATTTGGGTGGGTTTATGCTGGGAAGCTGCTGATGTCTCCCATCATTTGCAGTCATATTTGCCTTGCCCATGTTTAGAAGCTGCTCCCTACCTGGCACATCAGAGCTGCGCCAGTTCTTTTTTCTGGGAGACTCTGTATCTGGGGAGATAACCAGCTGGATTTGCTCTTTATCAACCTGCACGGGTCCAAACACCCTGCACAGAGAACGATTTGTTTAATTTATACTTGCTCTGGCCTATTTGTGTCCCAGTGACAAATTCACAAACAAGGCCCTGTCCAGTACATGGGAAGTGCAGCATCCCCTGAAAGCCTTTCCTGACCACCAACACCAGCCCAGCTTCAGCATCACATCCCAGTTGTTCTTATCAATGCTAACAACCCAGACAGTCTCCAGAGACTCTCCTCTTTTCCTGCAGGTTGTATTTCCATGGTGCTGCATAATCCACTGCACACTCCCTTCTTTCCACATATCTCCATTTTTTAATCTCTTATGTGATCGTTACACATGATATGTGATAAAAGGTAACTTCTCCCTATCCAGAAATGGTGTCATTCCATAAACAGGCCATTTTGTCATAAGATAGCACAAAAGATGTTCATACTCACTTAGTAAATGCCTTAAGGGTATGCCAAGGCACAGAAGATTGTGACTGAATGGAAAACTTCAATTCTTCTGATTCACTCTGCTGTTACCATGCACAAAACCCTCTCCGGTGGATGTTGTTGCAAATGGATATGTCTGGGTCAGACCTGGAAGACCCTGCCTAAGGAAAACTGCTGCTGAACTGAAGCCCTGGGTGAGAAGTGAAGTCAGAACCTCAAAGTCTGTTCAAATAAATCAGGGCTGATTATCAGTGAGTGGTGAAATTGCAGTTTTCACACAATGATATGTACACATTTGGCTGTTTGAGTTTTTCGTAGTTACATTCATTTTCAGTCATCTTGTTAAATGAAAAACAGATGCCACCAGCAAGCATTAGAGCTCACAAAGATGGATTTACACATTTCTTTTACTGAGTGTTTTTATCAATAATGCACATGAAAAGGGCCTGGGAAGTTTTATTACACTAGTTTAGCCACCATAAATCAGCACAGAATAAAAAACTCACTTCAATGACCACCTTAGGGCCAACGCAGCAATGATGAAGTGTTGTGTTCTAACCCTTAGAACAGACTGGGTGATGATCCTCTTTTCAAACCCTGATGAAGTGATCACAAGTGCAATGATGGACTTTGTGACTGTTTCATTCTGCTCATCCAGAGAAGACAGGAAGGCAGAGGCAGGCCTGGGGAGAGCAGCTCTTAGGGGATGCTGCGTTTTCAGCCAGGGCCAGGACAGGGTGCTGTGACCCTGCACACTGCTGGGTGTTTGCTCAGCCTCACTGCAGCTCCAGACAGGAGTTTCCTGGGTGGTGAGTGATCCTCTGGAGGAATCTTCACCCAGAAGGGATGTGATCTGCTGGGGGCCAGGCAGAAGAAAGGACACAACCCACGGACGAGCCTGTGCCACTGCTCCTCCCCACCACAGTGCACCTCCAGGCAGGGTGGGAGCTGCTGCAGCCCCTGCCTGCAAAAGCAGGACCCAGTCCATGCAATAATAGCTGCTGATTTTGGGTCCCGAGCAGTGACAGCCCTGGTTCTGTCCCTGGCCAAGTGAGTGCAGCCACAGATGCTTTCCTAATCCGACCACAGCTTGCATCCCTCGTCTCAGGCCTGCTCTGCAGTAATCCCATTCAACTGCATAATTACTGCTATACTCAGACAACTGTATAATTTCCTCTTGTGAATTAATAACAGTAATAATAGTACTAGTAGTAATGATAGAATAATGGGAATAAACGATTGTTGGGATTTTCCCCCCACTATCAATTGCTTGCTCCTTTGGCCTTCCTATGGAGATGGCCAGCAGTAATGCCAAGCAGGAAATTGTTGTTTGGCTTGAATACTGTCATATGCCTCCTAGAGCTCCTGTTGGGACCTCCAGTCTGTTCCAGAGAGGACAGGTTCAGGAACTATCAGATGATGATGACTAACTGGCTTATGAATTCAAGTCTGTGGTCTAGAAGTGAAAGGATTTATTTTTCTGTTTGCTTTTTTAATCTCAGCATCAATCTTCAGAGCCAGAGTCATCCTATTTTTGTCTCTCCATCAAGCTGTGGTTATACTGATTCGTCAAGATGGTTTCAAATTCTTTTCTCTTGTCCTTTGAGGCCAGAGGCTTCTTTGTTCCTTAATATTTTCCTCTCCTCAGTGTATTTTAGGATGATTGTCTAACCCTCTCTTGTTAAAGCTAATTGGACAGGATCTTAATCGATGTGACTACATCAAATGTCGTGTTTTCCTCTTCTCTGACCACTACTGTAGCCACTTCCAGGAGTTATTCTTTTGGAGAAACTGTTTCTTAGGAAGTATAAATGTTTGGAAAAGAAATTAGCACCAAATGTGACTAGCCACTCACCCATAAGTCATGATTTGCCTGTTTTCCCAGGGTTTGTTTCTTGTACCAGTCAAAGGAAAGCTGAAAACAAAATAGATTAAATGTTTTCGCAACGTAGCATCAAAGGCCGTAATTTCGTTCATTCAAATAATTTAAACAAGATCAGACAAAGGGAATACTTGGAAGGGACCCATTCTAAACTCACAGGAAACCCAAGTATTTCAGGAACTGATGGTGTCTGTGTGAGACGGGCAGCGAGTGCTGAAGCGATGCCACAGTGTGGTTTCCAGAGAAAATTGTGAGAAATTAATCAGTTCAAATAGATCCAGTCAAAATAAGGGAACATTTTGTACATCGGATTTATGGCTTTGGTTAGAAGAAGTGAGATTCATTGAGTACAGCATATCTTTTGAAAGAGCTTTTAAGTGGGGACGTGGTGCTTTCCAATCGCTGAATGTTGTTCATGTATGGTTTTTTGGTGGTTTTTTTCCCCACTGGCTCCTTTTCTGACTGAAATGCAAAGCTGCTTTCCTGATCCCATGATACCTTTCGAAGTATTAAGTACACAGATGAAGAAATATGCACCACGAACTAATTAGACAGTGAAAACAAGGCTATTTTCCTTCCTGTGAACTGTCTCAGCAAACACAGAACCTCACAAACACTTTGCCCATTTACCGTACCAACGAGGAAAGACAAGAATCTTCAGATTTGAAGCCAGGCTGGAGCTGAGGACTTCACCAAACCTTTCTAATGGTGTTCTAAGCTCACAGTGACCCTCAGTCCACCTCCTGTGCTGGGGACAGTACCAAAGACAGCTGCTCAAGCCCAGCAGGACTTCAGAGGCCACAGGGCTGTGTTTCATTAGTGTGAGAGCAACTCAGAGAGACAACTGCAAGCTCTTCCTCGTGTCCAACAGGCTCATCAAACCAAATATGTTACATCCATTGCACTGGTGTCCTGGTGAGCTATTACGTCACCCGGCAGGAAAAAATATTCACATTTGGATCATCCAGATGCAAACCCAGGAGCTTATTAGTGAAACTGTGTTTGGAGACACTGAATCACACTCAGTTGTGTGCTCCAACAATTGCCCAATTGCACATCATACAACTTCAGCCTTGAGTTCCTCTTCTTAAGTTCCTTTACGCTGCTCATGAAAACATTGATGGCTCTGCAAAGGCTAAGTAAATGCCTAATTGCATTTCAGTAATGTATTTTTCTCCAGAACAATTTTTAAAACCACTCACAGATAAACCCATTGCCATTTAAGCTGTGTATGAAATACGAGTTTTTATTCAGGGTGAAATCCTGGCCCCAATGAAATCAATGGGAGTTTTGCCATTGACTTCAGTGGGGCCAAGATTTCTCCCTTGATGCACATGATATATTTTTCCTGACATTTAGAATGATGAAACAGCCCTGGTTCTGATTAGCCCGGGGTATAAATAGTATCATTCAACTGGAGCAAAATTCAAATCAAACCTCAGGCATCTTTGCTGATGCCGCTTTGTTCTGCGGGGCTGTGTGCTCGTGGAGACACCCAAATGGCCATTTGGAGTTAAGGACTTCATCTGAACCCCCTTTTCTGCATTCACATTTCAGTGTTCGTCGGTACATGGGGAGCAAAGGGTTAGAAAGCACCGAGGCATCCACTCATATGTCTTGTGACATACATTTTTCCAGCGTGAATTCTTCATTAAAAGAACCCTTGATGTCTCACAGCTTGTAACCAAATTGGGCCTTGACTCCTAATATAATTTAGATGAGTTTAAAATACACTTCTAAGAAAAGATGCCTCCACATTTATAAAAATTGTATACCATAATATTAGGGAGAAATCTGCTGCTTGTTTTGACAAGTTTCGGGTTTTTTTAGTATCTTATGAATATGTTTTAACCTGCTGCTTTATGTTTGAATCAGCAATACTGCAGGAGGAAAGCAACATAGTTGGATTTCTGAAACTATTCAATAAATTGCTTGCACATTGCACAGCAGAAAAAATTATTTCTAACCTTTCCCTAAAATTTAGGTTCCCTTTTTAGACAGAAGGAGTCACTGGAAAGCAGAGCTAATGGAGACATAGTGGCAGAATGAATAAATCCTAAATGTAGAGGGAATCGTTGCATTCATGTAATTTACTTTGCAGAGTTTATCCAGGGCCTGGCTGTGTAGTTTCCCTGGCCATCCTTACAGCATCTTCCAGACAGCTCCAGCATGGATGGGAGCTCACCAGCTGGACAGAGGCTCTCTCCAGGAGTGGGGAGGCAGTGGCACTGCCCCTCTGCTCCTCCTGCCCCTCCCCGACTTATCTCTTATCTCCACCACTCCCTCACCTGCCTCTGCAGCACACGTGGGGCTGTGATACTTCATGAGACACGAGAGAGAGAGCAAGGACCTGTTATTCGCCTGCTCCTCAGGCAAAACTCCCACTGGCATCTCCAGCCCTTAAATAGTACAGCATGTTGCAAGTGGAATTGTTTATTGTGTTCAGTCAGAGCCGGCTACAGCCAGCTCTCACTACTGACTCAACTGCACAAAATCTCGCCCTCCTGTCATCCCACACTGCAGCAGCACTCACTGGGCCCGGCTCTGTTTCCACTTAAATGTTGCGGGAAAAAATGGAGTCGGGATTGCTCCACCATCTCCTTCTTCTGAATCTGGGCACTCTTGAAAAACTGCCACAGAGTCTGAAAGATGAAGACAGCAGGGCAGGCACTGTGTTGGTGCAGAAGATTTTTGATTTACACAGCCCTGGCAACCATGGATAACCTGAGCCCGGATCTGATTTTCCTTTCGCTCACCCCTCTGAAAACCAGCAGATCAAAACCAAGGTGTAGCTCAAGGTGAATATCAACAGCAGGATTTGATCTCCAGTGGATCAAACAGATAAACTGTCCCCTGCTCCCCTGCTCTGTGCTCCAGTAGCATCCATGCCAGAGATTTATCCCCAACCATCAAACAGTGGCTGGACTTAGGACCTACAGGTATTGTTGCAATTTACTGGGCTTCATGAATGACCCTTGCGGCCTCATTCACACACACCACTGGGGAATGCTGCATGCAGCAGGTTGTTCTGTCGTTTTAGCAGTGTTAAAATTTATCTGGTATCTCTTTCTTGCTAAGTGCAGGTAGAGACATGCTCTTGAGTGAATAGACTATGCTCCACTTGTGAAGCGTAGAAGCAGGTCAATAGACAACTTTCAAAAGGAACCATTTAGGATAATTAAGCAGCACATACACACCAGCAAGAGTTTATTTTGTATTGGAAGGCATGTGGTTAGGGAAACAATAGCAGTTTTTTCCCTCGAGAATGTTAATTAAATTGAACACCCTGGAAAACTGAACTATTCTTACCACAAATCTATAAATCAAACTGTTCTGTTTGCTTAATATAATGCTTTGCTATTCTAGTCGCACTGAAGTGGGCCAGCCACACAATGCCAAGATATTTCCATGATGAGCACATTAGAAACACTGATTGACTATAGATCTTATGGATGTGAGGCCAAACCCATATCTCATTTACTCCAGAATAACCGAGATCAAAATCTGGCCCACGCTGTTCAGATTAGTACATAAATAACATGAAAGGTTTGTGAGCTCTGTAACAGATGCATTATATACTTGTTATTCGTGCTGTAGAAGCCCCTGACAACTCCAGTAAGGCACCAAGACTCTGCTGTGCTAGGTGCTGTGCAAGTACAGAGCAAAAGGATTTGTCTTTCTGTTTTGCCAAAATAGCTTGAAAACACCTGTGAGCAGATATTCACCTCCCCAGCTTGCCTCAGCAGAGCCAGGGAGAAACGCTCTCTGCTAGAGGTCCAGGACAGGCATGAGCAGCATGGTCTGCCTGATCCTGTCTTCTCACAGGCTAAAGGGGCTCTTTTTGCTAAGATATATGCTGACTCTGAAGCTGAAATTCCCAAATTTTATACCCGGCGGCCAGCCGAATTTCCATCTGGCGTAAACCGAATTTCTCAACCAGGCAGAGGCTGCCTGCAGGGGGTTTGGCCAGCTCAGCAGCAGGCCCTGAGAGCATCACCCACAGCAGGGCTCCGGGGCCTGGTGACTTCAGCTGCCACCCCGGTCTGTATCACAAGACGCATCAAAATGCACTGCACACATGGTGTAAACCTGGTAAAGCGTTCTCATGTTTTCTTGAGTGGGCTGTGACTCAGGTTCCCATGGAAAACCCTTGCATGCAGTTGTTTCCCTTCACACGCAGTTGTTACTCATTGGAAGAAAGGTCATTTTAGCTCCAGCCTGCCAGCTTGTTATCTGTGCCTCACTATAGATGCTAAACAGAATTTAGGCGAGGAAAAGAGCCAAAATTTCAGGTTCTGAAGGGAACTTTGCGTGTGCTGAGGAAATTAGTTTAATATCTGGCTGTGCGTCCTGCAAAGGCAATGCCCATGACTGAGCGTGTGTCCCTGACCGGGGCAGGCTTCAGGAACAGCCATGTACAGAGGAATGGAGGAGCCACACCAACCTCCTCGTGGTAAATCACTCACTGCACCAGTCAGCAGTGGATCAGTGTCTCTGGAAGAGGTTGTCCTTCAATGGAAGTGCTCCAAGAGACGTATAATTGGGAACGGGCCTTGTGGTGCACAGCAGATTTTCTGGGCCTTGTTTGTATCGCAGAGCTCGTATCAGCCAGCAGAGCAAGGATAGAGAAGCCTGGGCTCCAACAGCCGTGGGAATACAGAATTCAAAGGCCACACTTGTCCCCTGAGCACCTCAAACTCACCAGTGGCATGTCTGCTGTGCCACCACTGTAAGGTCACCTGCACGGCATCCCAGCACTGAAAATAGACTACTGACACCACAGCAGCCTCATTTGTCACAGTCTGTGAGTCCTGTTTGTTGGAAAATCAAAGCAGGTGACTTCTCCCTCCAGTCACAGGACGGCAGCTGGAAGTTTTGCGCAGATTTCCGAGTCCTTTTCCAAGCAATGCTCACTCACTCTCTTTCAATGGTACCTCATGCCTGGGCCTGAAGTGGAAAAGTTTCCAGTGTTTGACCTGATGGCTCCATTCAGAATAGCAGCCTTATCTTGAATTAATAAGTCTGGTGACAGTGGCTAGGCAGGAGAGCACAGATATTTTGTGTCCCCCTAGAAAACTACGAAGTGGCAGTGTGGAACAGGGGCTATTAATATGTGTGCAGCTCTTCCACAATTTCCTAGTCTTCATTTGTCAGATAAAATGTAAAGCCTTTATTTTAGAGCATGTAGAGTTACTAATCTTTAATATATAGCCCAAATATGCTACTTATATCCACTGGAATGGTTTAGCTGCTACTGGATTGCAGTTATCACTTGTAAAAAAAAGACAATTCTTCAGCAGTAAAATAGTGTCATGAGATGTACACGGCTGGAACTCTCCAAACCGTGTAATTTAGCCTTTCTGAGGGAGTTATTTTTGATTCTGTCATGTATGAATGTTTTGGGCTCACTCACAAGAATTGCAGAAATATGTTATATTAAGGGAGAGGTCTGGTATAAATCATTCTTGTTCAGCCAGACATCAGTCACACTGCAGGAAAAAATGAACATTTCTTTCATTCTCCTGTCTGACCCTTCCAACACAGTATTGTCCCCACTAATGAGCTGAACACCTCTGCTGATTTGTTACATGTAGCAAATATAGAAGCAATGAAACCCATCTGTGTAATTTATTCATTGATTTGGACTTGAATCCAAGTGTGTTCTAAGTAGCTCTTGTCCGTGTTCCTGCGTGTGAGAGAGAATAGCTCATCAAAACCAAAAAAGTCTTAAACTTACCTGCTTGAAATATTTATGAATAATGGAAAATACCCTGGATCTCCTCCTGTGCAACCCAGCAGTCATTTCAGAAATGGTTTAGTATTGAGTAAGGGCTGCTGCTTTCAGCCCTATATTTGCAGTAAGATCAAAAGATGATTTTTAGGGAGGTCTCCTGATAATCCTTTCCATTTTAAAAATAAACAAATAAAGATATCAGGGAAGGATGGAAGACTGAAATGAAATAAAATAAAGCAAGCTCAAACACACTTTATATCCCCTCCTTAATGCTGAAAATACCCATTGTGATTGTAGTTTTGTGCATCCCCTATGATTTCAACTTTCTTTAAAACAGTTTAAATTTGAGGGGGGTGTCACTGTTTCTACCCTGAGCTCTTCAAAATGAGGCTGATTCCAAGTCACCTGTTAAATATATGTTTTCTTTTAAGCTACCCAAGGGCCTATCTCCTTTATTTCAGAGACAAGGGAATGTTGTGAAGGAATTGGTTTTAAACAGTTGCTTTCAGCCTGTTTAAGTTTCTATTTCACTTCTCCAGCCACTGTGGATATTTGGTTTGGGATGCAGGGGTTGAGTAAAGCCTTCCACACAAACATTCCCACCTGCACAAGCAGCTCTTTCTGTGCTCTGTTATGAATTGGCAGAGGGAGGTTTATTGAGCAAAGGTTCTGCAGGGGTGAAGGTTTGCATGTCCATCCCAAACTTTCTGACCACACAGCTGCCTCTAGATGGGAAATGCAAAGGCAGAGGTGCTGAATGGTGCTACTGCTCTGCAGACACCCTCTGGTTCGTAATTCCAACAGCCTGATGCCAAACCTCACGGGAGACAAATGAGGAAAGGGAAGAGAAAAAAATAAATTCAAAAAAGAAGGGAGAACAGATTAAACCACGGAGGATACATTGCACTCAGCAAATGGAGTAACAGTCTGATTGAACACACAGGGTTCTCTCAGAAAACCTTCTTTCTTTAAAAGTGGAACGTTAACAAGCCGACCAGGTCTGAGGTAAGTCGGACTTTTTCTCCATCCTGCGGATTTTTTGGTTCCTTTTTTTCTCCCGTGACCGTGTGCTGGCGGCAATAGATTAGCAGGTCACCGGACTGGCTCTGACAATTGCTGACAATTACCTCGTCCCTTCTTGTCGCTCTGCAGCCTAATGGCATCATTTCACACGCGCTTCTCTCCCCACAGCCCAGCTGGTGACACGCAGTGAACAGCGCGATTGATAGACAACTCTGCCTGGGTACGTCCAGGGGGAAGTGGGGCTCATCATTTCAGGGCTAGGTGTCCTTTCCCCTTCCTTTTAACTTCTTCCCCATCCAGGCAGGGCCAGCAGGAGCCTGCGGAGGCGGCTCCGCAGGGCACGGAGGTGTCGGGCCCTGCTCAGCCGGGAGCAGCGGGGCCCCGGCCCGGCCGCTGCCGCCCGCTCCGGCTCCGAACCTGCGAGTCCGAGCCTCGGCTCTTCCCCCTCAGACAGCAATTACGGCCAGAAACATCTGAATCGACACAGCATCGTCTACTTACAGAACTGGTTTAAATTAGTCGACGCCACATTCTTTTCCTTCTGTGTGTTTTGCTTTCTGCCTTTTTTTTTCCTTGTTTCCCCCTTTAAATGGGGATATATAATTGCAGTATTTCATCCAGCTGAACGCGAAATGGTCCAGCGGAGGAGAGAGAAAAGCGGCGGGCACGGCTGGAGTGGTGAGCGACGGAGATGCGCGCCCAGGAGATGCGCGCCCGCGGGAGGCTGCGGAGGGTTCCGCGGGTGCGGGTCCCGCCCGGGCCGGGCAGTTTCTCAGCCCCGGCTTCCTTACCTTCCGGACATGTGCAAATGGAAAAGTGGGGCCATTAAAATCAAATTACAGACATGTATAAAGACAGAGCCCTTCGCTGGCAGCAGGGATGATTAAACGGAGCAGCTCGGGAAACCTCCCGTATGAATTTTTCATGTGAAATGATGCGATCCCCCCCAAGGTACAAGAGCCTTCCTTAATTAAACTGGTGTAGACGTTGCCTTTTACTCCTCTTTTATTTAAGTTACGGGGAGGAGCGGGTAGATTGGCCGAGTTTTACCCTCGTACCCGAAAAAGAAGGAGCAGCCCCTTTCCACGGGAGGGGACACCTGGCCGGGGCTGCAGGTCCCGCTGCACTGGGCGCGGGGCCGAGTGCGGGGACAGGGACTCTGGAGCGACACGGGAATCGCTGGCTGGGACCGGCGAAACTCAAGAGATGGTAGAGGAGGGCAGGGAGAAGCTCTGAGCCCGCATTTGCCGGCCCGCATCTCCGTCCTTTCCCGCGGTCGCCCCAACCAGGCGGGGACAGGAGGGGGTCGTTGGCCGGTGTCAGCCCCCTGTTCGCTGCCGCCCACCTCACGGCCGCCCCTCGCCTGGCTCTGACCCCCGTGTCAGGTGGAAAAGGAACCAGAGTGGCTCTTCCAGGCAGTCACCCCCAAGACGAGCTCCTGCCCACCGACGGACGAGGCGGGGGACGGTCGATTCGAGGGGCTGTGCCCCAATCCCCGCAGCGGCAGCGCGGCTGGGGGGTCGCTGGCAGGTCCCTGCCCGGGGACCCGGGGCTCAGCCTCCGGGAACTTTGATGTGCCGCCGCAGCGGTTTCCATGGCGATGCGCGGGGTGGCAGAGGGAAGGTGGTCCCCGCCACGTAAGACACGGCTGCCCACCCCGGGCAGCCCGCGCTCTCCCTTCCTGCCTTTCCAAGGCCGGGATCGGGCGCGTGGGGTAGAGAAGCGCCCGCTGGGGAGAGGAAAAAGGCCCCGGCAGAGGGGTCGCCCTGCCCGCTCTGCCCGGCGATGTCCCCGGGCACAGGACACTGGTGGCACTGGTGGCACCGCTCCCCGCCCGCCAGGACCGTCCGCTTTGCCCCGCGGGGCTCTGGATTTGCCAGGGAAACCCTACAGAAAACACCGACCCCAACCTCTCAGGACGTGGCCACAATGGTGGGAAGAAAGCAGATTTCCGACAGCCCTCGACTGTCCTAAAGACAAATTGTTGTGAATTTCCAAGTCGGTCCGACGCTGAACTCACGACCCTTCCCCAGACTCCTGACAATGTCCCTGCGATGGTTTCATTCAATCCCACACTCGGACCTTGGCTTCTCCTTTCTTCCTTTCTTCCTTTCTT
>VZDJ01000116.1:23935248-24141045 GCA_008694505.1 Cyanoderma ruficeps | reverse complement strand
GCTCTTAACACACCGGAAAAAAAAAAAAAAAAAAAAAATCCACCTTTTCGTCTGCTTTTAATGGGGGCAGAAAGCTGACGAAGTCCCAGCCGGCCTTGCCTTCCCGCTTGCCCCCCTCTTCCCGGGAAACCAAAACAAACCGGGAAAAGCGGCAAAATAAAACCGAGCCCAAGCCCCTCGGCTCTGACAGCTCTTCTAAGTTTGGCGGAGGGGGAGACGGGGACAAAAGACCCCGGGCCCGGCCGAGCCGAGCCTTCCGCTCCGGGCAGGGGCGGCCGCCCACCCGCCGTCCCCCGACATCCGCACGGCGGGAGGATGCAGGGCTGGATCGGAAGGAGGAGAAAAGTTGCACGTACCTTGGAACCTGTGGCCCAGATACCGGTAGCGGTGTATTAGCCACGGGTAGAAGGTGGAGGGGTCCCTTTGCTGCGAGGCGAAGAGCGGGTGCGTGGAGTGCGAGGCAGGCAGCGGGTGGGCGGCCAGGGCGTGAGGAGGGGGCACAGGATGGACCGGCACGGCCGGGTTCGGCGGGTGGGAGACGGCCTCTGCAAAGACCAAGTCCGGGTTGGAGTAGACCCCCCTGCCAGTGGAGTGGAAGCCGTTGAGAAAAGGGTTCATCGGGCTGGAATTGGCATAGCTGAGCGCCGCCGGCCGGATAGGATCCTCGGAGCGAGACGCGGGCAAGGGGCTGTCTTTGGCCACCAGCGACTCGATGGTGAAACACCGCTTGGGTGTGGGCTGAAACATGCTGCCGCGACGAGAGTCCCCGACCCAATCTCTGCCCGTCTCTCTCTGGTGCGCGGGAGACGATCCGGGGAAGTTTGCAGCAGGGAGTGACTTGAGGAGGGATAGATACACACATAAATAGACAGGGGCTGGAGGAAAAGGAGGCAGCGGCAGCCAGCGGTACCCAAAAGGGAGACACACACACGCACCACGCACACACTCACACACTCACACAAAAAAAAAAAAAAAAAGTTGCTGGGAGAAGTTTCCCTCCTGCAAGGAAAAGGCGGTCGCGCCCCCCCCTCCCCCCCTAAGTCCAAAGACAATCCATGGATGTGATCGGCCCCTTCACAAGTTGTGCAAACGATTTGTTAGTTCATGAGCCTAATTAGTGCTGGGATCACATAAACAGCTTCCTCTGAAGCCTGGTAAATGGCTTGATGATTGGTCGCTATTACTCGCCTTGAGGTTGAAGGGGGAGACTCTTTAAAGTGCGTCAGAGGGGAGGCGAGCGCCGGGCAGCGCCATCGGGAGGGATGGAGCCGCGGATCGGAGTGCGGCGGGAGCGCGCCCGCCGGCGCGGGGGGAGCGCGCCGCAGCCTCCCCCGCCCCGCCACCGCCCCCGCGCCCGGCCCCGCTCCGCGCCCCTCCGCAGCCGCGCTGCCCTCCCTCCCCCGCCGCCGCTCGGAGACCAAGGTAGGCAGACGGGGGCCGGGGGTGGGTGGGGGGCTCGGCGGGACAGGAGATGGGGGGCCCTGCATCTCCGCGGGTGGGGGCAGGGGGGAGCTGGGCCGCTCCGCCGGCGCGACACCCCTGTCCCTGCCACCTCTCGGGTACTCTGGGCCCGGCGAGGTTACCTTGGTCGGCCCCGGGGCGTCAGGGAGAGATGCCCCGCTCGGGAAAGATTTCGTGCCGGTGAGAGAACGGGTCGTCCTCCTTCTCCGAACTTATTTATTTCCCCTTCGCTCCTCCGCGCTGCCCGCACCGCGCGGCGCGGAGCACAAAGCGCAGGGCGGCCGCATCGTGCAGAGCTGGGGCACGCCGGGCTCTCGCAGACGGGACAGGGGATCAAGTCTCCGGTTCCAGCCTT
Organism: Cyanoderma ruficeps; assembly: GCA_008694505.1. Taxonomy (NCBI): domain Eukaryota; kingdom Metazoa; phylum Chordata; class Aves; order Passeriformes; family Timaliidae; genus Cyanoderma; species Cyanoderma ruficeps. The sequence goes on along the minus strand of VZDJ01000116.1, from coordinate 24,139,229 downwards.
GTCCGTATTTTCGCGTTTACCTTTGGGTCCGGAGATGATTTTAGGGCTGAGTTCTCCTCTTCCCATTGGCTGGAGCCGCAGAATAATTATGATCACATCCTAATACTCTTGGCTGGTGCTTACTGTTTATTGGTAGTTAAGGATCTATTATCTATTCATCAGCCTCCCATTTTTGCCAATTACATTCTTCTAAAGTGAAGTACCAGCAGGTATTTTGCACATTTGCAATTAATGATAAAAAAATCTGGCGTACTTTAAATCTATTACGCCGCTGTGTAATTTATCTTAAAGATGCGGAATTGCTAATGTAAATTAATGTTTCTGTTGTACCGAGGGATGGGGGAGAGTCTTAAAACCAGTCTAGCGTTTCTTTCCTTCGCTCCCGGACCTTGTTTTCTATTTTCTTTCCACTTTATACACTAAAAATCCGTTACTCCGCTGCATTAAATTATGCTAAAAAAACAAATCGCCGTCTAAATGGTTGTTTCCAGTAAAGGGCGAGGTGAATTCTATTCTCCTTTCCCATTCTCCTGCTAAAAGCATCTGTTCCCAGCTTGCCGATATTTCTAACACAATACCAAATCGACTGGCTAAATATAAGTGACAAAACACTGTTGGGCACGCAAAGATGTGGCTGTTCCTGCGTCTTTGTTCGAGGCCGTGTTTCCCTTTGTGTACCCCGCGCTGTGCGCACTTTGTGGAGGGAGAAGTTCACTTTCTGTAGGAAATGTAAATCTGATCCGCAGGCGCGGGGCGGCTGCACGTATGGACATCCACAGCCACACGTGCGTGCGAGCGCAGAGCAGAGGGAGCTTTACACGGCGGAGCTCAAGTCTTTGGGCAGATTTTGCTGCGAGGTGCCGTTCTCCCAGGTCTCACACGTTTGGGAAAAGCTTTCCTGCCCGAAGACACCAGAGTGCAGAGCTCCGGCCCCGCTGAGCTGAGAGAGCCGAGCGAAGGAGAGAAGGATTTCTCTCCAGCCCCACTCGTGTTCCTCGCTAGTATCTTAACTTTTTAAGCCCCCTCACCCTTTCTCCGTGCAACTTTTTTTCCCCTCAAGAGGCGATCATTATGCCTCTTCTCGAAAAGACCTGGGGTTGCAGGCACGAGCAAGGATGAGAAAGTGCCCTAAATAAGGACGGGTGTTTGATACACTGGTTTCGACTGGGGTCTGGGTTCCAGAGCACTGAAAATGAAAAAGAAAAAAAAATAGTGAGAAAGGAAAAAAAAAAAAAGAGAGAGAAACTTCTCCTTCTCCTAAGGAAGAACAGTGTTCTGCATCTGCGTATTTACACTTCTCCGGGACTGAAGAATGAATCNTTTTTTTTTTTTTCCCCATTTTTTTTTTCCTCCTTTCCAGACATCCTGACATAATCACGGGGCTCCTTTGAAAACTGCATCGAGTAATTTAGCACTTGGGGAGGGAGGAATTATATCCGTTTGAAAAGAAACCTCACACACGCAGAACCTCCAAAACGATCGATAAATTTCCCTCGACCTTCTTTACCGCCGGGGAAATATTCTCTAGCCTAAAATCCCTCTCCGAAGTGGGGGTCCCGTTGTGTTGGAGCTGAACGGGGGAGGCTGAGCTTGCAGTGGGGAGCTCTCCATGGCCAAGTCACATTTTTTTTTCGGGAAAAGCGAGCGATCTCGGCCGCACCGCCCTGGAGGTCCCTGCTCGCTCTCTGTGCTCTGTGCATACGTACACGTATCTCTGTGCATGCCGTGTGTGTGTGCGGGGATACAGCCAGCCAGAGGAACCGCCAGCAGAGCCTGGACGACACAAGCTTTCCCTGAGTTTTGTCACAGGTAAAACAGGCCGGGTACAGTGAGAACAAAAACCAAAAGGACTCGGGATGGGATTTCCCAGAATTTTCCTCTTCTCCCTAAATTTTTGTGTCATTCTCGCACTCGTCGCCGTTTCTGGTGGGCGCCTCCGGCGCAGCCCCGGCCTCTGCTGGCCCGGCCGCTGCCGCTCCAGCCCGGCCTGCCCCGGGAACACCTCCCGAAGCCCTTTCTCTTGAACTTTTCCTACCCAAGGTCTTGACAGGCCGCTCTCGCTGTCCTCTTGGAGTCTACACGGAGAAAACCTGGCAGGGGCTCCCTTCCCAGCAATCCCCGATCTGCTCCAAGCGCACCGAGGCGGCCTCTCTCCGAGGGAGGGGTGCGCTGCACTCGCAGTCAGATTACACGGCTGCCCTCAAAGGCACTGGCTCCGGATTTCCAAACTAATACTCATCTTTTAAAAGTCGAGCCAAGAAGAAATTGCCAGGAAGGTCTCAGATGCGGGGACCTCGGGGTAAGATGGTTATTCACGGGCTAAACCAGCCTGAACTTTCGCGGGCATGGGGGTGGCGGTGGGGGAAGTTTCAGCCTCCTCTTAACTTTCTTTTCTAAGTGGGATCTGCCTCCCCTTTTCCTCCTCCTGTTCCAGAGATTCATGCACACAGCATGGAGGAGAGGTGACTTAGACAGGTCGTGTCTGCCGTGGGGCTGAGTGAGTTAAAGGAGGGGGTGAAATGCCTAATTTAATTTTTTTTTCTGCACGCCCTAAACCCTACTCAGTATGTCTAAGCTTACTGCGAGTCCTTCGCAAAAGCGCGGTGCCCGGCAGGAGTGACGGGCCGTGCCGGGCCGGGCCAGGCCGGGCTCCCAGGCCCTGGGCCGGGCTGCGGGGCTGCGGGAGAGCCCGGGGCCGGGCACCGGGGCCTCCGCCGAGCAGGTGGATTCAGTTCGCAGCCGGCCCCGAGCAGCGGGAGCCACGCGTGGACAGAGCCTTGCTCCTCACTCATCCTGGGATCCCCAGTGGGTCGGACACACGGGATGCTTCCCATGGACGTCCCCATCGAGGAGATCAGCTCTGAAAACCTCAGCCGTCTATTTGGGTCCCAGCGCTGGAGCCGCCGGGATCCGGGCTCAGCGGCAGAGCACCGGGACCAGGAGCAGGAAAAGGCCTTGCTGCCCGGATTGCTCTCGCCGGGAATAGACATCGGGCAGGGTTGCTCTAGTTTCTCTCTTCTGGGCGCTAATTCAGGGCCACGACCCCTCTCGCTCCCGCACCAGCGCCGCTTGCGCGCAGCACAGCCCGAACCCGCCGTTCTCCCGCGGAGTTGTTTTCGTCCCGGGGGTGTCGGACTCGCGGTTCCAACACAATGTCATTAACGTGGGACATCCGTAACCCCCGGCTTTATACACGGAGCCCTAACCCGCACCAGACCTTTTAGACATCAACACCTGCGGGGGAAGCGGGAGGAAATCCCCGCAGCTGCGTGCGGGCGCGGTGAGCAGCGCGGTGCCGGGAGTGTGTGCGGGGCCGGGCNCCGCACTCGGCTGCCGCCGTTCCCCGCCGCTCCCGGTCCGGGCCCGCCCGCTGCGCGGGGCGCGGGCACGAGGCAGCGGGCGCGCATCCGCGGGGCGGCAGCGCCCCCTGCCGGCCGCCGCGCAGCTCCCGCCGCCCGCGGCCCCGCCACCGGCAACGGATCCCGGGCGGGCCAGGCCGCTCCCGAGCTCCCCGATCCCGTCCAAAACCCGCCAGGAGCATTGAGGCCGCTTAATGTGTTTATTAATAAAAGTAATCAAGGCCTAAGGGGCTCTTNTTTGTTTGTTTGTTTTGAGAAAGCTCCACGCGTGTGTATTCACACACGCCCGCTCACACGCACTCCAAACTTTCCCCGCTGGGTTGGCAGAGCGCTTGATTTGAACTACCCACCGAGCGACCCAGCTTGTCTGAAATCCGTCCCTCCGGGGCAGCCCCCGGAACAGCTGGATCCAAACTCTACATCCAGCCCCTGAACTTATTTTCTCACTTCGACCAAAACCTTGCCTTGTGCCACGCGGTGTACTGCGACTTCTCGTGTGTGATGCGACACAGGCGGGAGGGCTTGGAAAAGGAGTTTGTCTTTCCTGCCCGCCCGTCCGGTTGACCCACGGGGTCTGTCCCGAAGGAGTGTGTCCTATGCGGACTCCCGCAGGCTCAGAAACGCTGGCTTGTCGGCGGTGCGGCCCCGCACGCCGCGGAGTTACCGCCAGTTTCCAGCTGTGAGTGCCGAATTCACGGCACATACACGGGCTTCGCCCGGCGCCGGCTACCTGGGCAAGCCCTGAACTTGTGGGTTTCTAAGCATCCGTGCCAGCCACGGGGGATCTTTCTTGATGAAAGGTCGTCAGACTCACTAAAAAAAAAAGAAAAAAAAAAAAGAAGGACTGAAAGCAGAGGCAGAGTTGCAGGCCAGCCAGGGACTGCAGGTGTCCGCGCTCAGGACGTCCCATGGCGTGGGAAATTGCTCCTCTCGTGTGGAACGGAAAGGTGCCCAAGCCCCCCACTGAAGTGGAGGCTGCGTGGGAAGAACGTGCGGGAGATGCTCTTCCACCTGGTGCTTGTTTGTCTTAGTGGAACACGATGCGTACCAAAACAGGAACTCAGTGTCCGCGACACAAACCCTCGCTCTGCACCTGGGCGGGAGGTTCAGGGCCCTGAGCGGGGCAGGGGGGACACGGGGGGACACGGGGGGACCCCGCGGGCGAGCGGCGCTCGCCGTCCCGCGCGGTGCGGAGCTGCTTTGCATTCCCGGCTTGTCTCGTTCCCCGTCCCATCTCAGAGCGCAGTGACCCCCATCAGTGCCGAGCTTCTCCTGTGCAGGCGGGGGCTCCGTCCTGCCCGGGGGCCCCGCAGGTCCCGCAGCGCAGCCCCAGCATCGCCGGGAGCGGCCGAGGGCAGGCGGAGACACTCGGCTGGGGGAGAGATCCCGCCCGAGGAGGGGGCTGTAGTTACAATCTTTCCTAAACTTTCCTCTGGACCTCACCGCTGTCCGTATGGGATTGGGGTAGAAGCGAGGAGAAGAAAATTAAATCGTATCTTCAAAAGCAAAAGCTTTGTTTCTAAGGGAAAACAAAAATATAACTATTTAATCTGCCACGAGTTCTGTTCCACACTTTTCGGTACTACTGAGATATTTTTAGTTTCTCGTTCAGGCATCCAATTTTGTGAATTATTCCATTTCAACTTGCTCCTAGAGAGCCCGATCCCGCGGACCAGCCTAAATTTGCTTTGCATTTCACGAAGAGTTTTTTTTCTGAGCAACGGAGAGAAGGTCGTCTCTATTTTCCAGTGCCTCCTGACCTGGCTTGGGGAGAGCCTGGAACGAAGATAGCTCCACTGAGGGTCAGCTCCCTCTCCTCCCTTTGCTCCATGGTCGGGTCGGGGTTTTTTGGGGTGATTTTGAAAGTTGTTTGGAGTTTATTTTTTTTTTTAGGTTTTCTTTTTTCTTTTCAATTTTATATGTGCGAGCGTGTCCACTCTTGTCCATCCTTTGGGGAAATTTGAGTTTGTGAAAGAGCAGAGGGTTTTTCAGAGTGATTCTCTCTGCATTCCCCCTACCAGCCCGTCCATCCACCCGAGTTATCTTTCTCCTGGTGACATTCATGAGGCACAAACAGTTCGAGGTCAAAGAGACCTATCAACTCCCAAATAACTCTCCAAGCTTCTAAAATTTAGGGACTAAATATTAACACATGGAAATGTCATTGAGGACACTAATTAATACGTATTTCATTTTAAAACATGCTTTTTTTTTTTTTCCCGAGGACCTTAAGTACATAATTGTTAGTTGCGGCATCCTGGAATACGAATATAAGTATCCAGATTTGAAAGGCATAACCTCACTGAATTCCTTCATTTGCTAATGTGTTCCCAAATATTCAAGCTCACAGGGATGTGCACGCTGTGGAAGTCATACAGAGTGTCATAAAACAGAACTCCTAAAGCGAAATTAGGCTGTTTTTCTGGATGTTCCAGGCCTCCGAAGCCCGGGGTTGTTTTTTTATACATGCATAATGTATGTCAAACACAGACATGCTTAAACTCTGTGCGTGATTCCATCGGCTTGCCGCTCCGACACTTTGCTTCCATCCAACAACTTTTCCCATAGATTAGTTCCGAACTAAGAGTGCTTTTACAGACTAATTTTTCTTTCTTTCTTTCTTTACTCCCTGAAACGGAAACAAAACAGGGAAAAGACCTTTTTTTTTCGGAGTTTTAGAAAGCATCACCTCGGTGCAGCGCACAGATGAGGGAATACCTGGGGCAGAGGTGCTGCCTTTCCCCACGTCGCTTGGCTGGTCATTCCCCTGGGGCAATGCAGGTCTCTCATGGCTTGTCCGTCTCTTTTCGCCGCAGGAACCCCGGCAAAGGTCAGGCCGCTGCGGGGAGTCCCTGCTCGGCGCCCTCCTGCGCGCACCCAGCTCCGCGGGCGAGCAGCGCGCTGCCGGGGCACACGGACCGTGCTGCTCGGTCAAGCCCTTCACAGCCGCCGGATCTCTCCGCCAGCGCCCAGACACAGCGGTGGGTGTCAGCGCCGGGCTGGAATAGCCGCTGCCAGCAGAGGAGGACGAGCGCCGGCAGCGCCTGTCCGGAGCGGGGCTGCGGCACGGAGGGAGCCCGGGGAGCTGCCAGAGCCGGTTCCTCTCTCTTTCCGGCCGTGAAGCCTGCGGGAGCAGCAGCCGGGAATCGAAAGTGACCCTCTCTCCCGACTCCTGCCAGGTCTGCGCTGTTTGATGCTGCGATCCAACCAAAGTCTGAACTTGAGCGATAATTTTCTCCATATGGGCAGGAGAGCGCGCACGGCGGTTCTCTCCACAAATCACCTACCTCCGATTGGTTTTCACTTTCCACAAACAGTTACAGGGGGAATAAATAAAATAAAAATGAAAAGAAAGGCGCGGGGGGGTGGGGAAAGATCTTAGGGTAAAGAAAGTGGTTTTTTGACCGCAGGTCGGAAAATGCAACCGGTGTCTCACCGCGCACCGGCGAGGGGCGGGCGCGCTGCTGCCCGCAGGCTCCGTCCGAGAGCCGCGGGTGTCCCGGAGAGGGAATGCTCCCCATAGCTAAAGGCAGGCGATGGTGGAGGCAGAGCAGGAGTCTGGACCTCCCTGTGGGAAGAAGTGCGTGCGGCTGCGAGGGGTCTGCTCCGCAGGCAGCGCCGATGCAGAGCCTCGCTGCTGAAAATCTGCTCTGCAGCTTCCCCGCGCCCCTGCGCAGCGCAGCCAAGGCAAGGACAGCCCTGGCCGCAGCTTCCCGCAGCTTCCCGCAGCTTCCCGCAGCTTCCTGCACAGGCAGAGCGGGCGGCGGAGGCACCGTGGCGGGCAAGGGCAGGGTGGTGGCGGAGGGGGCCGGCGGCAGGCAGAAAGGTCGCCTGGTCTCCGCTTCCCACCTCCCCGGGAGGTTAGCAGGGGTGGCTTGTTCTCCCCTTTCGCTGTATTTCAGAGAAAGGGAGCGGGGAAGGAAGAGGATAAGCTTGAGGAGGGTTTGGGAAAGGCTGCAGCCGGGCCGCGGTCTGACATTGCAGAGAGGAGCCGAGGGAAGCAGTACGCGATCCTCGGGGGGCAGCGGGGACCCTCGCCGTCAGTCCAATATATTTTATATACTTTTTTTTTTAAAGGTTTCAGTGAAACTAGCAGGTTTATTTGCTGTTCGCTCCTTCCAGGCCAACGAACAATCCGGCGCATCCCCAGGCGAGGATGTGTCCGGAGGTGGCAGATGGTACCTCGCCCGCTTGTGTCCCGACGGGACCGAATTACTCCGCGAAGCGATCTTCCCAACTCAGGGCGCTTCCTTACAAGCGGGCAAACACGATGTGTTTGTTTGTTTGTTTATTTGATTGTTTTGCAAGGGTTGAGCTGTTTTCATGCTCGCAACCTGACCGCGGGCAGAGAAACCCGCTCCCGGCGATCGCCGCCGTGACGTTGAGTCAAGGAAATACTACAGGTGTTACTGCGGTGTTCGGGAATTAATTCTCCTTCCTTTCCCCCTCCTCCTCCCCCGAGTTATTTCCTAGCCTGCCCAGATAGCTGGGAAAGGGTCCCATATACCCCGGAGCTGTAAATTGAGCGCTGAAATACTTGATCTCACTGATCTTCGGAGAATTAAATCTGGCCTCATTTTACAGGAGGAAGCGAAGTCAATCTCGGAGGTTTTGCGAAGAAAGGCTGTTATTTCTTAGAGGATAGGCGTTTAAGTTGTTAAATATTAGTTTTTAATTACGTATTGTTCTCTTAAAAATAATATTTATACTTAGGTCTGTGAAGGTATTCAATTGAATTTTCAAGCCATCAGCTAACCATTCTTTCCACGCTTGATGGAAAATAGCCCATTGTACCAGCGCCCGGCTATGTTTCATCAGCAGACGGCGCTTAAAGTGTTCCCCATTGTCCCCCGAGCCCTCGGCGAGGCCGCCGGGCAGCACCGGGCCCGGGGCTTCACACGCCCCGCGGGTGCGGACCGGGCGGCGCGGTGACCTCGGGGGGACATCGCTGTCACAAACCTGAGCTGGGGGCACGGCAGGGAGCAGGACGCGCTCTGGCACAGTCGGGCAAAGCCATAGAGCGAAGAAACTGAAGAGCAAGAACTAGTGATAATGAATAAAAAAATTGGGATTAAGCGTTCCGCGATCCCCGCGGTGACTTGCGAGCTGTCCCCACCAGGTCCCCGAGGCCCTCGGGGCACCCCGCGACACGGACCTGGTGGCAGGGTGGCTGAGGGTACTCCAGCCCTTGCGGAGCGTCGTGTGCGGCCGAGCCGGAGCCCGGCCGGGCTGCGGGGCCGGGGTTGGGTGAGCAAGGCGGGACTGCCCGCACATCTGAAGGGGATCCCCCCGGAACAGCCCCTCATCCCTCGCAGCGCCTCCCGCTCCGCTCCCCGGCACCCCCAGCTCTGTCCGGAGCACAGAAACACCGCGGCCGTTTGGCCGTCTGCAGACAGACACCCTCAACAGGAGGCTTTGCCCCGCCATCAGAAGAGGCCATTTTGCAAAATTCTCGGTTTGAGCTCCCTCCGGCCTCGCCATGCCCCGGGCCCGGGCCCTGCCCGGCTCTGCAGAGCCCCAGAGCCGCGGGAAGGGGGAGGCCGGGGTGTCCTGCAGCAGGGCAGGGGGTCCGGCCATACAGGTAAACAGGCTTTAAAACAGCGGGGCAGGCGCCACGCACTGAACTCTCCCGGCTTGGAAGTCAAGTTTGCGGCTGGGAGAAGTGAGGGACTTATTTCGGTGTGTAAATATTTCTGCTCTCCATAAACTTGCGGAGTGGGCTTAAAACTGAGCACATGCGGTTCAGCATCTGTTTAGCCGGGCGCATCTCGCAGACGAATATTGACTTTTCACCTCCGGATCCTAAATGGGAAATGAAAAGAGGTTAGTGTCTTCTATTGTGTTTGCAATTGCCTATCCCGGGATTAAAGAGATCTCCATTTTACTGGCTGTCTTTCATTTAACTGTTTAGAGACCAGAGATGGAAAATATTTGCCGAGAAGAAAAGAATAACTGCATGGGATCATTTGCAATTCAGTGTGAAAATTTTCTACCAAACCCGTGTCTATCCCAGTGCAGTTGAAAAAAAAAAAAAATAGGGCATAGCCGTCAACAGCCCATTCCACTCTGCTGGACAGCGCGGAAAGTTTTAGGCAACAAAATTCCTAACGGAACACAGCAGCAAACAGCACAATTACGTCTCTGAATAAACTGTGTGGCAGCTTTAATTGCTAGAAATGCAATTATTTTTATTAGTATTAGCTAAAATATTACAGTTTTGGTAAACGGGAGACATCCAAACTGCGGCGAAGCCTGTATGGACAGACTCCACCAGGAGCTTCAGCTTCAGGTGGCACACTTGGAATTGCAGAGGAATGAGCGCTTGGAAGGGAGTCAGGATAAAGGCAGAGCCGTCCAACGTAGCACGCAGTGTGTGTGCTCGAGAGAAGCGAATGCAGGAACAACTGCTGTTCAAACTGACGGAGAAACGAGCATCATTTCTGTTCAAATACCATTTCATTATCGCTGCTGCCATGGGCGGGACATTTCACACAAAAATACGCTTTGCAAAGCGTAAGCGGAACCGGCCACCCTGGAATCGCCCCCGGAGCGCTGGTTTAGTTGGTGTGGAGAGCTCTGCCCAGCTCCCGGAGCAGATCGATCCCTTCTCCCCGAGCTGCCCGGGCCGCCGGTGGCTGTGCCCGCCCCGGTCCGCGGGGAGCCGCGAACGGACAGTGCCCACTGGTGGCTGGCCTGGCTCGGAGCAGAGGATGTAAAGAATCCCCGATGGGCAGGAAATTCCTTGAAAACGCAGGGTTTGTCTTGTCCAGAACTGGTTCTTGCTTGCTTTGGGCACCCCAGACAGGACAGGGAGGGAGAAAGGAGGGAATTACTGGCAGCTGCGTGTCCGCTCTGCGTTAGAGCTGTGTAGGAACATCCAGGACACTCGAAGAACACCAGCTCTCATGAATCTCATCTCTGCACTGGTCACTGCAGTCATGCACAGTTCAGTGGAACTCTGATACTTTGGCATCTAAAAGCCTCCCTGGAGAAGGGTTTGGTTATGGATGACTTGTTTGCTTTGCAACAATATTTAGTGTTCCCTGTCATGGACTGAGGATCACTTGTGCCGGGCTCTTCTTCAGTGCACGGATAACAATCCTTGGCACAGTACCCTCAATAAGAGGGCAAAGCAAGTGTCTGTGTCTTGAAAAAAGCCAGAGAAGAAAGAATCAGCACTGCAGTAAATAATAGGTAAGAAATGGTGGAGCTGAGGACAAAAGGACACTCCTAATTCCAGTGCACTGATTATGAACTTTTTCTACTCTGGATAAAGCCAGTGGTAAAATGTCTCTTGGTCCTCAGAGTGCAAAATGAAACCACATTGCATGATGATACAATGATTGTATATAGCTCTCAAACAGCATTTCTCGTCTTATTTTTTTTTTCCACAGCCTGAAACATGTGCATCGTCACACAGAATTGCACATTTTCCACTGCAGAGGCAGAACCACCAAGAAGGTCAAAAAGCAGATCACAGGAGGAGCTGTAGGAGCAGGATGTGCAGCCACAGCGAAGGTGTTCTGTGTATGCAGTTTAGGAATTACACTGCAACACTTACTCTCTGAGCTTCTGCGTCTCTGTGAAAAACGCTTTGGTGATACTTCCTATAGAAAAAACTCCTTTCATACTTAGAACAGTTAAATAGTTACCAAGTCATTAAAAAATGGCCGTGTGAGCTCAGAGGAGGGAGCTGATCACTAAATTCCTTTTCTGACCGTGATGCTTTATAACCTGTATCTGCAGTCAGAATGAAGAAAGAAAACCGACACCTCAGAGGAAATCAGTCACATCAGATGATACACAGATGTATTTAGATTGGTGCCTCGATTTTTCCAGCTTTTCCACCAGACACTGATTCCTCATTTGTTATCCTTAGGCTGGAGAATCTCAGGGAAGGCGTGAGGAACTGCAGCTTCCTCCTCCACCGCAATCAAAACCTGCCAGTAGCCAGGGAAGCTCAGTGACGTGAATGAAAAGATAAAGTGCTTGCAGGGACACATCCACCCCAAGCTATCCTTCCTCTCCGGTTGTATCCGACTGCAGACTGCGCCCGGAGCCGGGATGAGCTCCGCCTCCTGCTCGGAGCGCGGCTCCTGCTGTCAGACGTCTTTCGGGGAAGATGCAGAGTGTCATCATTTCCCAGCAAACAGTTCCCTTAAGGCTTTCTGTTGGGCAACCTGCCTGAGCCATAACCATGTCCTGCAATTCAGACCAAAAGCAGGAGCAGCTACCAAACCTCTACAACACAGACAGTCAGAACAGGATAAATGACTGGTCAGGCCCCCGCTGTGCAAATACTTTCAGATAGGTAAAGCAGTGCCATGTTACCCTCAAAAAGTTCATTAAAAGCCCCCCTGGAGCTGTGTTTTTTACCCAGAGCAGTCAGTTTTCAGGTCACTCACCCTGTAACCTGCCAGGGATCACTGGGCACCAGCTGTATTATTTGGCATTATTCTTTGCATTACTGTTGTGCCAGGAAAGCAAACTGGTGGCAAGAGACAGAAATGCAGAATAGAATGATGGTCCCCACTCCAGAGCACTTCCATTCTTAATCTAAGATGCGAAAAAGGGAAATAAAATATGAAAAGGAAAAAAGAAAACAGCAGGTGGAGACAGGGAAGAGGAAAGAAAGGATGAGACAGGACTGATTAGTGTGATAGTGAGCAGCCTCAACACAACAGCTGCTATCTGGCATCAGATTCTCCACATAAGTGATGGCTGCATGGGGCCTGCAGGGAACTTGCCAGCACATTTTACCACATGAGCCATACGTTCTGTGTCACAACTGCCAAAAGCGCTTTGGGGTTGTAAGGATGGTTTGTGGTTGTGGCTTGGCAGGAAGTATAAGGAGGCAAGAGTGTGTGTCTTTCAACTGTACTGATATGCCAAGAATAAAGGAAAAAAAAATATACAGGGAGGCTCTCAAGCTCAGTCCTCGTGACACTATCATGAAAAGAAATGTTTGTTTATAACAAGAGAGCAAATTTGTGAATCACAAAACCTAAGTGGCAGCTTCCAGTGATGTGTAAGAATGAGTCTGAAAGTCTTCTTCCCTCCACTGTGTGCTCAGGCTGCAATTGCAGGCAAAGCCACCTCTGTGTGTGCTGACTGGCAGCCCACACAGTGCTTGCCAAGCCTGATTTTTGAAGGGAGGCCGAGATTTGGGACCTCCTGGTTCCTGCAAGGAGCTGCCAGATGTTCACAGGAGGCTGTCTCACAGTGAGGGTCGGAGCTGGACTGCCCCAGTTTTTTGGGTTTGGGTTTTTTTTTTTTTCTTGCGTGTATCTGGCACGATCCACACCTCAGTTTGGAAACCTTGACCCATATTAGGTTACACTTCTAGTTAAAAACTCGTTCATGTCAGCTTGAAAACCACATACTTCAAAATATAATGTACTTTAACATTCTTTTCCTTCCCCCACGCCCCATGGCCTCTAATTTAGGAGGGTTTTAAGAGCATCATGTGCTTGAACTTCGAGCTGCTCCCAGGCATCTAAAAAAAGTAATTGGAGTATTTAGGCTTTAAATGGATTCTCTTTTCAATCTAAATGGTATCACACATCAGAGATGTCAGTACGAGTGGTTGAAGAGAGATTAGAAATTCTCCTAAACAGTCTGGTAATTAAATCATTTATACACACACATATTTGTTTGAAGAAGCTCTGGCTGCCCCAGGCCTCATCTCCTCTGTGCCCCCACCACCTCCGAGTGTGGGGTTTGAAGACCCATCCTGCCTGAGGGGAGCGGGTGTCAGCCCTGCTATCGGCTGTTCACTGGGGATTTCTCAGGACTCTTCCCTGGAGGAACGCTTCTTTCTCAACAGAAACTCACAAGCCTGACTCTAGACAGCAGCTGATGGAATTAGACACTAAAAAAACCTTCAGGATTTATGACTTCATCTCTTTATTCCTTTCATACGGTATCTAGTGCCTATCAGCCATTGCAAATAGGAATATGGTAAGTAATGGCTAAACTCTGCTTCGAGTCCAGACCTGAGAGCTGTTGTTATAATTAAGCCATATTAGTTACTTATCTTTTCAGTTCCTTTTTAAAAGCCCATAAGTTTTTATCTTCTCTGGAAAGAAGCACAAGCAGCAGCAGGAATGGTCCTGCTTCACGTGGGATAATGGCTGGTACCACCACACAAAGTGGCTGAGGATGCACTTGCCTCTGTCCCTTGAGTGTCCCCTCCCTCTAGACAGGCTATCACTGCTAGGAGATTGCAGACATTCTAGAACCACCTATTGATCTCAAAATAGGGCACAGCTAAAATAGACTTCACTGGTTATGAGTAGCCCAAATGACCTCTTTAATGTTCTCACCTATCAGCTTTGTTTTCTTCCTTTAATTTGCTTACAGAAGAGCTGATGCACGTACGTGCTCCCCTTCTGTGAGTGTTAATTTGGAGGGCTCTGTGCTGGGACAATCCTGACACACAAACAGAGACAGGCCCTTTTCCTACTCCTTTCCTTCCAAAATGTATCAGAAATACAAAGAGGCAATGCAAAAACTTTTCACATATTGTCATTGCACTCAGTCACATGGAAATGGCGACAGCAGCTCCTTTGCTAACTGCACCCCTCTCATTAGAGTGATTGCAATAACTCAGAAATACACAGCCTCAAACACACGTGCCCAACTATAACAAAGGATAATGAGATTTTATGGTCACCAGCAGTGAATCAAATCATAGCAGCTAAACCTTGCCAAATATTTTATCTTAAAAACCCAACAGAATTCCTCTGCTTTGTCACTGTGTTCATCTGGTGTCCCTTCTGAACACGCCAGAATGAGACGCTCAACCTAAACAATGACATCTCCTGGGTGGATTTTACACTCTGCAAGATCAGTTTCTTTGTGCTTGGGAAGGAGTGACTCACAGCAGCCCAGTAACCAGAGGTAACTATGCAATACATACAGTAACTCCAGCAGCTTTCCCAAGGGCGCTTGTTCCACACCCTCTTCCACAAGGCACGGAGCAGCCGCGTGCTCCTGAGCAGATTCCAGGTATTTCATATAAAACACAGAGGTTCATAGTTGTTGTGTCTTAGGGCTTGTGGCATGCACATCATCATGGGAGAAATACCCTGCACTTCAGCAGCAGATTTAAAATCATCTTAATATTTTTTATTCATTCCCCTCCCTTGTCCTGAGCTTATAGCACCAAGGTAGTTGTGCCCATGCTTCCCAAGACTCAAGTGGCAGGGCATGTCAAACCATCTGCCTGTCAAGTGCCTGCAGCCTTTACATTTGCTGCTTTATTTTGTCTTTCTGAAAATGCCCTTCAATTAATTGAATTACTTTCAGTTATTCAGATACTAAGATGGAAAAATTAAATATTAGGCAGACCTGGCTCTCAGTCCTTAAAGTAGTACCCATATGCACATTCCTTCCTCTTTCCAATCCCTGTTTGTTCATAATTCTGCTGGATTTAAAGCAAAGGACCTTGCATGTGGTAGCAGCACTCCACTGGTCACGATTCAAGACAGCTTCAGATTTCCAAATTAAATACAATGTGGAAGTCCTTAAAACAAACAGAGACACTCGGACTTGTAAGGCCAGAAGTGTTTGAGATTCCTTAAATATACACAACAGCTCATTCTTTCTGCTTCAGAAGCTCAGTGGAGGAAGCAGGGCTTGTCATTTAGTAGAGTAATTATAATGATTCATTATTATGATTATTAATTATAATCATATAATCACAGTAATGATTAATAATTACAGTCATTACTATTTATATTAGAAGAGATCCTAGAGGCCCCAGTCAGAACAGTGGGCTCCATTGTGCTTCTGAAGGTAAGGACAGATGATGAGGGGCATCCCAGGGACGTGGGGACTGTGGAGAAGGACCCAGGCCCTGCAGATCTGGGAAGTTCCTCTTGGTGCCATGTGCACAGCATGGTGGGGCAGCACTCGGGGTGTGAGTGGAGATGTGCCATCCTCTCAGGAACGGGGTGGCAGGAGGCAGGTGAGGCCTTGGGGAATGCCAGTGGGACAATGACAGGGGACACATGAAAGTGACAGTCACGGTTTGGAGAAGGGACCTGCAGTGGCAGTGTTGGTGAAACCACTCTCTGCTTCTCTGCATGCCCTGGTGCTCCACTTAGTGACAAGCCTGTGCTTGGGTGACACGGGCTGCTGTGACAAACACGGCCCAACTCCCGTGGTGTGCAAACCACCAGCTCACTCAGCCCATGTGGGTACACTCCTCCAGGTGTTTTCCGGCCCTGGCTTGTGAGGGACTTGCCCATTCTCCTCTCGCTTCTCCAGCATCCTCCTCTTGTCTACACAGAATCATGGAATGGTTTGGGTTGGATGGGACCTTAAAGTTCATCTCATTCCAATCCCCTGCCATGGAAAGGGACATCTTCCACCAGTCCAGGTTTCTCCAAGCCCTGTCCAACCTGTCCTGGAATGCTTCCAGGAGTGGGGCACCTACAGCTTCTCTGGGCAACCTGTGCCAGTGCCTCAACACCCTGACAGTAAATAATTTCTTCCTAATATTTAACCCAAATTTACCTGTTCTCAGTTTGAAGCAGTTCTCCCTTGTCCTATCGTTACATGCCCTTGTAAATAGTCCCCCTCCAATTCTCTTGTAGCTCCTCTTTCAACTTCGATTTAAACTTGAGGACTTTGAGATGTAAAAATACCACTTACACCTGGTTAAACATTAATTATATCATATATCACCAAGCAGAGGACAACAGTATCTTGTCTGCCCAGCAGTGCCTGCAGTAATTGTGGAGCCCATGACCCTCTGCAGCATATTTTGTTCATTCCTGGGGTTTGCTCTCTGCAGCAGTTAAACACAGTGCATGTTAATGAAATAGTCTAATACTGCATGCTCAGAAGCCTCCAGAAGCCAAGGTACTACCAAAATTAATGGGGTTAATTGTAAGTCTAAAGATAAGTGTGTATAAACCTTCGAGAGATAAAACCCTTGGCCTCTTGTTCTGTCTGTACATAAATTGCTGCTTCCTTGACACCTCCTCGTACATGTTTGAAGATGTGAAAGAGAGCTCTGCATCCAGTGCTGTGGTTTCTCTGTTCTTCTCCAGGCTGCTCCTAAACTCAAATTTCTCTATTCCTCCAGTCTAGTCTCAAATTTCTTGGTGAACCAGTAAAAGCTATTTCCATTGTTCTATTTAGGGACTACAGGATACATTCAACTGCTCATTTGTGAGCCAGGTCAACTTAAAGAGCTTTAAAGATGTTTGTACCATCTCCAGCCATAGAAGACAGGAACAAAGTCCTTTTGTAAAATGTGTGAAAACCCTTAACTTCAAAACCCTGAGGAATCTAAAAAATGGTGATGCTTTATACATCTCCCCCTACGTCCCCCAGAGAGGGAAATGCACAGGTCATGATATTGTTATTATCAAACACTGAAAAGTCAGTCTCTTCTTGCACAGGCAGATCTGCTGCAAACTTCATTAGGCAAGTTGATGAAATTATATCTGGCACGTGCTCCATGACACAGTGCAGAAGGATACACCAGGAGCAGCCCGGGAAGTGTCTTTGTTCTTTCAGAAAAACCAAGAAAATGGACCAGCTGATGCTCAGGTACAGGCGTCCTTCTATCTGCAGGACACTGATGCTGTTGCACAGTGTGATGCAACTTCCGGGGATTATTTTGGCACTGCAAAGTTTTACATCCCTAGGGATCCTCAGCAAAAACGTCCACAGGAAAAAAAATAAATCAGAGACTGAAAAACAAAGTTTGGAAATGACAAAGTTAAAGCCTTCTTCTGCTCCCTGTATACATGATCACATGTGTATGTCAAACAGGGAGCAGGGTGGGGCTGGATGCTCCGAGTGAGTGAGTTATGGTGGAGCCTTGTCTGATTCACTCCAAAGGTTGGATGGCATGCACTCCACGAGACATGCGGCTGCACAGCAAACAATGAGCATAAAAATAAAACCTGAGCAGCTGCCTCGTTTGCTGAGCACATCCAGCTTGTACATTGAGCAAGCCTGGGTTCCAGTGTGGAGGAAAAAACCCCTCATCTGATGGTCTCATCTATATATATATGCACACTGCATGTGGACACATCAATATCGGATGCTTTATAAGGCTGGGATATGCCCTGGACTCCAGACAGATATAAGAAAGAAAAGACATCTTGGAGAATATTGCATTTTTGGCAACATGTGCTGGCTCAAAGGGATTGTAAAGGAAGTAAATTAAATAGTACTAAGAATGTGTATATTTAGAGCACTTTTTTTTCCTATACAAGGATCCCAAAGCACCTCTCAAGAAATTAAGCTTCACAACATCGTTGTGATTTAAGTAACAAGCATCACTTTTTCCCTAATGTATGAAATAAATCAGAAAAAGACAAAGTAATTTAACCAGACCATCAAGAGCAAGAAAGTCTGAATTTTAGGCTCAGATTTTAACTCTTAGCCAAATTGTCTTCTGTGAAAACATACAGGGAAGCTATTGATTTTCATGCTTCCTTGCCCTTCTCCAACAATCCAGCACAGTGCTCAGGCATATGGTTAACTTAAGGCCACTGACTGTTGGCTTATATTTCTGAAAAAAACCTTTTGGCATGAAGTACACACAGTTTTGAGGAAAAATAAAGAAGTAGGTTTACAAGAGCATTGGTCATTTTACCAACTGTGCCTAGAATTTCCTGGACGTTACAAGTGTTCAGCTGAATCCCCAGTGTCAGATTGTATTAAAAGACCGTCCACAGAAAGGAACATTCCAATTTTCCACGAGCTTTGCCAGTTTCCAATGATTTGATGTTTATTTGAGCTATTGTACAAAGTTTTCTGTTGAGTCAGGTCATTCAGGACTAGCTGCTGGGACCACAGACTGTCAGCAGAACATAATTCATCTTCTGACGGCAGCACGGTTTACTGGATAGGTAATGCTTCTTCAGGCACAGATACCACCAGGAAACTTGGTGGGGTTTATTTCCTGTTAAAACAGAAATCAAGCCTTCTGTTGCCCCTTTGTTTGCTTCTTGGATCTCTTTAGGGGGTGGAGAAATACCTGTAGCATCTTTCTGGGGTGAAAGAGGGAGGGAGAAGCAGTATCATGATTTTAAAGAACGTCCCAGGCATGCTCTTTTTTGTATCATCTCTGCTGCCTTGAGTCTTTTGTTGGCTTTTTGTCTTTTTTTTATCTTTATGCTTCCCACACACACACACACACACACCCCTGCTGAACCTCTGCCTTTTCAGCCTATTCCTAAGGGAATTCCCTCAGACCGCATAAAGTACCAAGCTCTTTTTCTCCATAATAGAAAAAATACCTACCAAGATTATGTCTTGCTTTTGTGGCATGAGCTACAGTTGAATAAAACTTCCCCAGCTGCACAGTGAGACCAAGTATTTGAGCTCACATGTGCTCTCTGTGAAAACAGCTCGCCCAGAAACGTAAAGCAAGAATTTTTTTTTCTTTTTTTCTTTTCTTTCATTTTTTTGTGACTGCTTCTCAAAAGTAGCTGTGCATGGAGCTCTAATTAGCTTTTACCTCTGTAGATGGGACATCTTGGCTTCAAGATAGAGCCTGTGTTGACTTAATTACTTAGATCTTAAGCTATGCAAGGCTCTTGGTGCTTGTGTAGTACCTGGCAGTGCTGGAACCGGACCGAAGTTCCTCAGCGAGACCTCAATGCAAATAATGAATGAAGCTACATAAGAGGACTTTGAGTAACTCGTTCTAAACCACGAGATGTTTGGACTGCAAATAAAGAAGGATATGTGGGATATAATCTGCTGTTGAGCTTTAGCACAATCCCTGTTAACTCTGAGCCTGACACAGCCAGAACAATAGCAGGCTATAGATTTTGTTTCTGTCCCTGACATTTACTGAGCACTGCAAGACTAAAACATTTTGAAGGTTATATCCAATGTCTTGCAGAACGAATGACAAATGTCAACCCTTACGCTCTTGCAAGATCTGAGCAGGAATAAGACAACTCTATAGACTGAGGCAAGTTTATTATTACAAATACCTTATTAAATCTAAATGGTAATGGCATTCCAATTAGCTCATTGTTAGGAATCTTTCATGTTTGACTTTCATTTAGACTGATTACGGGAATAATGCAGACCCTGTATAAGTAATTGGCACAAAATAAAAGCGTTTGAGCTGCAAAAACCCTCCTAGAGGCTGTGCTCTTTAAAAAAAAATAAATAAAAGCTTCCTATCTTTCCCAGCTCATGAGCTCTCTCTGTTCACCATAATAATGAGACAACCCATTGAGTCTCCTGTGGGCCTGGTGGTATCAGAGCTCCCTTTTTACCTACCCCTCTCTTCTCAGGAGCTGTAGGGGGGCTCCTTCTCTTTTACTCTCCACCATCCTATTCTCTGCTCCCTTCATCACAAGCCTTGGCACTGTTTTATTGATCCTGCTCAACCGTGGATTCTTTCACACCCAGATCACAGGCCAGCCTCTGTCTCTCCCACACCCTCCTCCTCCTTCTCCTAACAGCCCTGCTGGTCTTTCCAGATGAGCAGCTGGGAACTTGCCTTTCTGTCCTGGCTCCCTGCTCCTTGGAGAGAAAAGGTGTTTCCTTTTGCAGCAGAGCCCCCTGAGCCGGACAGAGAATATCGGTGACTCCTCAGAGCAGTTTTCTCCTCGCTTCCTTCAGAGGGCAAAATATGCAAAAGGACCTTTTTCAACTTTCTGCAACCTGGGATGGAGATTTTCCCTTCTTCCCCTGGTAGAAGGAGGTCTGGAGAAAGAGCATCCACTGTGGAGTCCCTCTTGCCTTGAAGAGGGCCGGAGCACAGCTCTTGTAGAGCTCAGCCAGGCTGGGGGGTCCTGGCTTCCCCTCATCAGTTAAGTTCCAGCAGGCCAGGGGTGCACCAAGCCTGCAGAACCTGGCTTACAGTTTTGTTCAGGCTGAGGAGGAAAGATTCCATTCCAAGAGATGCTGGTTTCAGGGAAAGGCACCAAAAAGCCACTGCCTGGAGCCTCAGCTTGTTAGGGTAAGAGAAGGAGCAGATATCACGAGATACTTGGTGAAGCATCCATCCCTGCCAGACCTCCCTCCCTCCTCTGACTAATCTGGTGCCAGCCCTGGTGTGTTTCTGGGCACAGGAGCTAAGAACCAAAATAAGCCATGTAGGAAAGATTTCCTGCTCTTTGGTCTGGGTATGCACATCCATTTCACCCTGCTCCCTGCCAGGGCCAGGGATGTCCGGGCACATGCCCAAACCTTCTGCCCCTTCTCATCTCAGTGTGGGCGAGAAGGGCCCACAGCAGCGGGCTCTGGGGATCTGAGACACACTCCAGCCACTTCCCCACCTCTGGGATCAAGCTGGGAGCAGGGCTCTGGCTTGCAGCTTCCTGGCAGTGTAGACACAGCATGTGTTCTCCGTATGACGGCGCGCCAGGAAAGGTCTGTGGTGTGGGAAAGGCCAGAAGTTCCTACTCAGGAACTATTTGGCTTCTGCAGGGCTCTGCAGGGTGAGCTAGGAGTTACAAGTAACAGCAGCAGCAGCAGCAGGGTTTTGGGAAAGGCTGGGGAAGTCGGCGGGAACAGCTGTAGAGGAGCAGGAAACAAATCTGGGACAAAGCAGCTGAAAGCTGGGCTGAGATGAGCCTGGTTGGTGTTAGGGGTGAACAGTGCTGCTCATGGCAGAGAGCTGCTGGACTCATTGAGTGGTGGAGCAGGGCCCAGAAAGGTCATGAATCCCCGTTCCTGGAAGTTCTCAAGACTGAGATGAACAAATGCTGAGCAACCTGGTCTGAATTCAGTGTTGACCCCCCTTTGAGGTGGAGTTTAGACTGCAGAGATCCAGAGGTCCCTTTTGCCAGTAATTGCATGACTGAATATGGGTTGGGAATGCCTGTTTTGTTCTGTCCTTTTGGTGAAAGCATCTTTCATTTCTGACAGTGCTGATCAAACAATATCTGCCACTGCTGGGGCTGAGAAACCTGCCCATGCAGGGGGGCAATGCTGCTGGTGCTGTTCACTGCACAACCAGCCCACAAATCTGTAAAGCAGTCTGGTAATTCTTTGCATCTGGTCTCCTGGACTGTCTTTCTAGGGTTGGTGACCCTTTGCCTGCTGGTAGAACACCTTCCTTCACTCATCTGGACTGGCAGGTGACTCTCTTGACGAAATTAGGGAAGATTTACATGTATTTCCACAGGAGGGTCAGGAATTTCAAGTGTCTCTAGGCAGTGATGCCTAGTGGACTTTTCGTATTGGCTGGCTCATGGCCTGGTACAAAACCCAGTAGTGTTCTACAACATTTGATCTACTGTAGTCTAGTATGATGATCTTGTTAGAAATGAGTTACTTTAAAAGAAAAAAGCAGCAAACAATGGAGCAACTGGCTCAAAAAGCTGTGACTGGTGAAATGATGACAAGTAATGGGCACATGCCTAAATAAAGTGTGTAGTTAAGCATGTGCTTAATTACTTTGCTGGACTGATTATGGGTACTTTCTCGAAGTGAAAATAAAAATTTCTCCATAGCTGAAGCACATAAACAGACCTGTGCCAGAGATCCTGCATTGTGTGAATGAGAAATACGCCCATGGACGGCTAAGTTCTAAATTAACTCTGATTTTTATGGGACTCTTTGAACCAGAAACCACGACAGAACTTTTAATACGGAGCCGGCGGTAATTTAGGCATCGCTGTATTGTCAGGCCTATTTATCCTGCCTTTGTGCTCGTAACTGGGCTATATTTACTTGTCACATTAAAATAACCCAGAGTTCCCTTTGGTGTGTTTGAGCCGTTCCGTGAGGTACGCTCGGATCAGAGCCTTGTTATCTGTCTGCAGCAGTAAAGATGAAAAATCTGCTGACGTCCCCAGCAAGCTGTAAACCAGGTTGTTTAACAAAGTTTGTTTTGATGCTCGGAATCACCATGTTGTCACTGTTAATTAGGAACTTTCACTTCAGGTGAAGCCTCGGATGTGTCTAAAGGGATCTGCAGCAATGGATCTGGAGCTGGTAACTGGCTACAAAATTCTTCTGAACAACCCTACTCACACTGCTGTCTATAAGGTTAACCAGAAAGGAAATTATGAAGAGTAAATTTTCTCTGTTTAAAACCCATAAGCCTTACAAATTATATTTACATTTAATTAAAAAGTAGACACATTAGCCATTTTTTTCATGCACCTTTTTTTTTTTTCTTTCAGATTCGGCAGTGGTTCAGAATGTCTCTGCAAGATATTTAATGATAATCTTTTCATAAATAATAAGATAGTTAGACAGGGTTGCCTTTAACCCCAAGCCTTGATTTGTAAGTTTAATCAGTTTCCAAACATATTATTAAGAACTGTGAACACACCAAAGAAAAAAAAAAAAGAAAAAGAAAAAAGAAAGAAAAAAAAGGAAAGAAAAGGACAGAGAAGAAAGAATTGAGGTGCATTAATAATACTCAGGAGTGACACTACTCCATCCCACAGAGCTGGATGAATTCCCTGTGTAGCCCTTAAATTGACCCTGCTTATCTGTTGCAGAATTAAATCACCTCCTTATCTCAGCTGTATATCCATACTATACCCTCTATCACACAATATATGCTCTGTCAACATCCCAAAATTTACATCCAGAGTGATTAGTGATTTTGGTATCTGGATTTTTTTACACGAGGCTACTCAGAATTACCCTAATTTGTGTTGTGATTTCTTTGTTTATACCATGTCTTTTGCTAAGAGGTATATTTAATCTGAAAACAAAACAAAACAGCTGGAGGCCTTTGAATATTAGATCCCCAAAGTTTACATGAATTTCAAGCACTGCTCAGGTGTCCAGACAGCTCTGTCTCTGCATCCACCAGTTTGGACCCACGGTCTCCGAGGGAGCTCCAGGAAAGGACACTTAAACAAATCCCAAGGAGATCTTTTAGATTAGGAACAAAACCTTGTTCACAGGTGACAGCAGCCCACCAGGACACTGCTGTCCCCAAGCTCTGCGTGGCTAAATTAGCACCATCTGAGCCAAATTAGGCTTTTTTGGGGATCAAAGTAATGAAGAGGAGAGGAGTGAATGTATTGCTCATAACAAGCGAGTTCAAATGAGAAGGATGAGATAATCAGGCCAGAGGGAGGTGAAAGAGGGAATTCTGATGATTATAGTTATTTGGAAACCCAGTGGAGGGAGGATCCCTATGGCTGAAAAACGTTTCCACACCTAGAATTTGTGGAGGATGAGGTTTTGGTGGTGACTACTTCTTTGATGTCTTTTCTTTTCCCTGCCTTTATCTAAGCCTCACTTGAGCCTCAACCAGCAGCTTGCTCCCAGGTGAGGTTAATTCCTAGATGCTGCGAGGAGCTATCAGCTGACTCCTTAAACCACTGTTTAATTAGCAGTGATATTACATTTTCAGAATGGAAGCATGTACACAAAGGGCTGGAGTTATAAATTACACTAACAGAGGATAATCTACAGAGAGACAAGAGGAAGATGCATTAATGCAGTGCCCAGACATGCCCGTGCATTGTGCTTAAAGCTGCCCCAGTAATGAGGGTGTATGTGGGATATTTGACTAAAGGCTCACACAGCACAAAACAAAATGAAGCAAATAGAGGGAGGTAAAGGGGAAGGAAAAAAAAAAGGACTTAATTCCCCAAGCCATTACATCACCTGCAAATTCTGACATCAGCAGCCTTGCACTGAAGACGCAGCTGCACTGTGCAAAAATTAGGCAGGAGGTTTTCCTACGTGCAGCGTGAAATAAAGAAATACACAATACCTCATATCAGGAGATCATGATAGATCTCATATCACAATATGAGATCCCATATCACAAAATCTCATAGGGCAGGAGTCTGTACTGCCACCATGGATGTATTTCACAATACCACAAAGTAATTTACCACAAAGTCAAATTAAAATCCTTTTTTTTCCTGTAGCTCCAGAGCCACTTTGGAAAAGCCTGATTAGCCGATGACTATGAAATATATTGTTACCTCCTGCACCAATGGAACCCCTTTTTAAATATCAGGTTTAGAGAACCACATTGAGTAATAATCCCACCTCCCTATCCCCCAACTTCCACTTGACAAAACCAGGACAGCTCAGAGTAAAAAGCCACTTAGAGAAACAAACCAAACATGAACAGTTTGTGTGTGAAAACCAAAACTGAATGGTTTGAGCAGCTCCAGACGTGACATTGCAGTTCCTCTGTGGCAAAAGGAAAGAAAGGGTGTGATGGGATCATCAAATCTTTCTTTGCAGAAGTCACAGCTAGGCCAGAGATTAGTGAAAGTTTGATCACTAAGTGAAACAACAATATTTGGATAAGTGATGATGGCTCTAGCTGTTTGTAAACTAGGCACAAATCAAAATACTATTAATAACGAAAACCAATATATTTGATGAGCAGTATTTTAACCAAATGAATCTTCAACAATTAGGAATGATGAGTATTTCACAGGTTTTTGCCCTTTTCTCAGAAGAGCAAACATGGCATTATTGTGCTTTGGAAACCACAGAATCACAGGATCATTTAGGTTGGAAAAGGCCTCTCAGATCATCAAGTCCAACCCACGACCCAACACCACCTTGTCAACACCACCAACCATGGCACTGAATGCCACATCCAGGTTTTTCTTAAACATCTCCAGGGATGGAGACTCCATCACCTCCCTGGGCAGCCCGTTCCCATGTCTAATCACCCTTTCTGAGAAGGAATTCTTTCTAATGTCCAACCTGAACTTCTCCTGGCACAGCTTAGGACAGTGTCCTTTTGTCCTGTCACTGGTGGCCTGGGAGGAAAGCCCAACCCCCACGTGGCTCCAGCCTCCTATCAGGTTTCTCAGATGCTCTGAAAAACTCACACATTTTCCTCTTTTCCCACTTACAACCTGGAGGTCCATCCACGTTTTCCACAGCAAGTCATGAAAACAGCACTAACCTTATCATCTTTCCACTGGGAAAGTGGGGTTTAGTCCAAAATGTAGAAAGAGCAGTGAGCAACCTGAGTAGCTTCAGGGATCCAACCCTATTGACTCACAAAGTGTTCAGCAGAGGAACAGGTGGTACCTGCTGGGTGTGCAAGATGGGCAATGTCCTGTGGGAGCCTCCCAGGGCTGATGTTAGTGGTGACAAAAAATGCAAATGGATAAGTCATGGATTGTAAGGACGATCCAGACGCTCAGAGGTCCATAACTGTGCTGGGCCCTGACCCTTGGAGCAGTACAGGTGTAAAATGCCCAATCTTTGCAGAGGGGTTAAGCAGTCCAAAGCAACTTAGCCTGGCTGAAGAGCAAGCAAAAACTTCATCCAGGTGCAAAATTTGTAGCAGAAAAAATGTCATTTGGCACTCCAGAGCTGAGGCAGACCCCTCTTGACAAGCCAGTCCCCACGGAATTTGCCATCACTTATTAATGTATTATTTAATAATTATTTATTGTAATTACTATTTAATGTTAGTCTCTGAATTACAAGCAGGGGAATGAATTGAGGTTGTGGGCAACCTGCAGGCCAATGAAATTTCAAGAGGAGCAAGATTCCAGACCTCTAGAGCTATTTCTCTTTGCTTTGCACAGAGTGTTCCTGTCTGGCTGAGTGATACGTGGAGCTAGGGTGACAGCCTGTGGCAAAACAGAAGAATTTCAATATCTTAATCCTTTTGATTTCCACTTGCTTTTGATCTTTTCTCCACTTCCTGCCTGTCAGTCCAGGCAAAGATGGTCACATCGTTGTTGCTACCTTTACCTGTGGTTTGAAGAACAAGAAATTGCCATCCCCTCTCCCTCTACATTCTCTCCCTACTCTTCTTTGTTGGTGTTTTTGGGTGCTGCGTAAACTAAAAACCGATTTGACAAAATGGTGCTGCTCCTGGCTGCACAACCTGAAGGAAATGATCTTATATGTGTCTTTGCAAGGATCACACCAGGGGATGGCTGGTGGCTCCTTTTGACTCCAAAGGAGAGGAGCAATGGGGCAGTCTCAACCTCAGCTCTGCTTTTTTCACGTTTTGCTTCTCATCTATTCCTTCATCAATGATATGGAACTTAGTTAAAGCCAGCTCATGTTGAGATCTATTTGCCAGGGCAAAAAACATCAAAGTTAAGAGGGAGGCAGGAGCTTCTGCACTTCTAATAACACTAATAACACTAATAACACTTTGGGCAATTCTCATTTGCAAAATATTTTTTCTGAGTCAGGGTTTTTTTCTAGAATCATAGAATAGCCTGGGTTGGTGGTGACCTTAAAGATTACTTAGTTTCAACCCCTATCACGTGGATATCTTTCACTAGATCCAGTTGATCAGAGCTCCATCCAGCCTGACTTTGAACACTTCCAGGGATGGGGCAAACACTTCCAGGGATGGGGCAAATCTGCTGCTGCTTCTTTCTCCTTAGCAGTGGAATTTTTTTTGAAAAAAGTATATTTTCTTTATACTCTGCCCAAATTAATAAAATAAATTTTCTTTAAAGCAACACTAAATGAGTCACAGATGGTGTTGCCCTTTTACAGGTTGCAGAAATCGCCCATTACAGTTCTTTTAATTTATCAGTGAGGAAAAATAAGACGGCCTCTTGCTCCCTTGGCAGTGATAATCAGAAACAGTCTATTTGGAGCTTAATTTATCCCAAATACGTATTGATAGTTGTAATGAAGAATATGTGACCTCTTTGGGAGCCAGCAGTGGATGGAAGGTGGATAGCTTTTATAAAACCACCTTTAATAAAGGAGCGTTATATTGTGTATGTTTGGTAGGGTATTTAAGCATATGGTTTCCATATCAGGAACGAAGATGGCAAACACATGCTCCACCTTCCAAAAAACCTTTCTTACACTCATCACCCCTTGCAAAAAGAAAGCTGTGAGGGTTCGTTTTATTTATTTCGTTTTTATTTTACAAGTCTGATTGCGCGGGAGAGCCGAAGTGATTTCACAAGGAATGTTAAAGTTGTATCTCGCTCGGTTTTCCTGCCCGTCCGGAGAGAGGTGATGGAATCTGCCCGGTGGTTTAGCCCGGTTGCTCCCCGGTCCCGGTGGGATCCTTTGGGGGGAGATCACGCCAAGAATTAAGGATGTGCTGCGGCTCTGCGGACCCGAGCAGATGCCGGCCGGCGGCTCTGCGCTTCCCGAGGGAACATTCCCGGCTGTGGATCCTTTACCGCTCCTCCGTGCGAGCCATCACCCGGGCACAGCATCCCCGGAGCTCCTCGGGCCGGGCAGGTCCCGGGGCTGCCTCTGGGTGATAAATCTCGCGGTCCCCTGGCTTTTTCGTCACTCGCCTAATCCCGTGCCCCCCTTTCATGTGCGGTAATTGCGAGCAGCTGCCGGCGCGGCCGGGCCGCGGAGCGCGCAGAGACAGAACAATGGCAACAGCTGTTTCATTTCGCCTCGGGCCGGCGCTTCCTGCTCGCTCGGCATCTGCCCTTCTGGGTCCAATTTATGCTCCTGGGTTGTTGCTGGGGTTTTTTTGGTTTGTTTTTTTTTTTCTTTTTGCCTGTGACCCCGCTATCCGTTGAGGAGGGATTTGGAGGAGGACACGCTCTGGCCCCGTTCTGGCACCGGGACACTGCCCATGGCCAGGGGGAAGGGGAGAGTGGGATGTCGTGCCTCTTCAAATGGAAATAATAACAAATTATATGGGGGGAAATAAAAACAACCAAACACCCTGAAGTAATACAAATGAGCAGTGAGCCTGGGCTGAAGTGCGAGGTGGGAGCCCCCAGGAACATCCATTCCCTGTGGGGAGTGAGGTGGCCAAGGTGCAGCTGGGGCTGGACAGTCACAGAATCACAGAATGATTTGGGTTGAAGGGACTGTAAAAATCCCTCGGTTCCAATCTCTCTGCCCTGGACAGGAACACCTTCCTCTAGTCCAGGTTGCTCCAAGCCCCATCCAGCCTGGCCTGGAACACTTCCAGGGATGGGGCAGCCACAGCTTCTCTGGGTAACCCATGCCAGGGCCTCACCACCCTCAAAGTAAAGAATTTCTTCCCAATATCTAATCTAAATGTACCCTCCTTCAGCATCAAGCCGTTCCCCCTTGTCCTATCACTGCATGCCCCTGTGAAGAGTCCCTGCCCAGCTCTCTCAGAGCTGCTTTAGGTCAGCCAGGACCCTCACAATCTGTGCAGCCCCCAGAGAGCACAGCCCATACTGGTGGTGGCCTTTAGGGTCCCTTTAAGCCCCTGCTCAGTCTCCTGATTCTTGGATTCCTGGTCCCCAAACAACCATCGTCCGGGCAAGGGGAAGCAAAAGGTCCCAGCACTTCTGGGCAGAAAGAGAGGGGATTTGGGCTGGAACCCACAAGTGTTCAGGACCAGGACAGGGCCTTGTAAAACTCTGGGGCTTATTTAAAGATCTGGAGCTACTCAAGATGTTTCTTTTGAGTCTGATACACACTCAGGATCTCCAGGATCTCCAGCCTTTCATTCTTCACATTTTAACATGAATCCTTCCTTCCCTCCCTTCTGTGGTAATTTTTTTTTTTTCCCCTGAGAAAGTGGCTGCATTCTTTCCTGAGTTAATGGTATCTTTCTGGGTTGGATAAGGCATATCTCATTAGAGGGGGAGAGAGATTTAATGTGATTTTCAAGCTGCCTTCTCCTTGCTACAAAAAAGAAATCCCTAATCAGCACAGTATATATTTTGTATAATTGCTCTTTGACATTCCCTCTTTGCTTGCTAATTAAAGTGAAAGAAAACGGTGGTGAAATGTTCCAGTGTGTTTTTCTAGGGCAAGAAAAACTAAACCCCTCTTTTGTTTATAAATACAGGGTATTTCAAGGGCCCAGAGAATCAGTTGTTTTCACAGGCACGCTGCTGAAATTTATTATTATTTTCCTTTGGAGCCTGGCATTGAGCACATCTGCAGCTGAGGATCGGCTTTGCTTGGTGTGAATGGCACAGCTCGGTGGAGGCCACCCTGACACCCCCAGGTGACACCTTTGTGACAGCTGATGTTGTGTGTCTGCTGGGAAGCATGGAAAGGGCTGTCTCCTCCTGCACTCCATGAGAGCCTCAGGCAAATGGAGTTTAGAGTGAAACTCTCAGTCGTGTTTCGTGAAATATTTTATTTTTCTTTCAAGAATGAAAATTATAGCAATAAAACGTAAGCAAAGCGAAATAAGAGACATATATCTGCAGCTACTGCTGGTTATTTCTAGTGCTCTGGAGACTGTATCATGATTTTTTTTTTTCAGTATTGCTCAATCAGAAAAGGTTTGTTTCCTCATCCCATCAGGTCTGTGTATTTTTTTTGGTTTTTTTCCTATAAGCATGTACTTGCCGGGGGAAATGCTACCAGGGCATCACTTTTGATGGGTCGCAAGGCTGACACTTGGCCATCTTTTTGAGATGTGTGAGAATTCCTTTAAAAGCTTTCCATCACAAAACAAACAGATGAAAATGTGCTGGTTCAGCTAAGGAGGATGGATTGAAATGTGCATTTCATGTGTCCCTGATGTGAATTACCCCAGGTGTTAATTCTTGTCCATGTGCACGCATCCCCAGGCCACAGGCAGAGCTGTGCAGCACGAGGCTGTCCCTCTGCCCTGGGGATGGTGACACCTCTGTCCAGCACACCCAGCACACTCTGGGCCCTGCCAGCCCTGGCCACCTGCCCCGTTTGGTCACACCTTTGTTGTGATGACATCAGATGGCATCACAGCCCTCTGGAACAGACCCAGAAGGGCATTCAGAGCTGCTGGTCACACAGGGGAGCCAGGGTAACTGGCTGCTGACAGATTTACAGCTTTTACTTCAATTAAAATGCTGTTTATTGCCTTTAGAAGGGGCCTGTTTGTTTCTAATTTTAGAAGTCAGTTTGGGAAGTGACTACCTTGGCAGCAAGTTGTATGGGACCCGAAATTTTCCAATAGCACTACTGTTGTTATTAACTAATGAGTATTATTAATAACTATTTGGCCTCAGACATCATTCTTACATGGCAAGGCAGGAATTCAGGACCCAGAGAACAACAACAAAATTACTTTTGCTGTGAAAGTGCTCAGCTTTTCTCCTCCCATCACAAATTACATCTGCTTTGACCAGGACTGGATTTGTCTCCAGTTTTTCCAGACACAGCCTCTTGTTTTCCACCCTTCCCGCCACTCTTCTCAGCTTTACGATCAGCATGGCAGTGTCCATCACCTCCAGAGGTGATCTGCCAGGTCAGGAGCAGCCAGCACTGGTTTGGGACATGCAGCTGGTGTTTGAACCTGTTGCTACTTTTCCTTGCACACCTCCTCTTCTGATTACTCGTGTTTATCCATTTCATTTGTTCATTTTAAAGAGGGGAAGAAGTTTCAAGTTCAAAAAGTGGCACATTGGTGTAAATGATCATGTCTATCTCTGGCCAGCAGTAATGGCAACTTTGGATAAACAAGAAGTGCAGAAATAACAAGTCTTGCTTGAGAATGAAACAAGATTCTGTTCTGTTCACAAGTTGGTGCAGTTTTGATGTGTGATTGTGGGAAAGCCACTTGGACATCAGCTTTCCTACTATCTAGAAAACCTGGAATGAGAAACTGTTACAAAAACTCATCTATTTATTTGTGAAGTACTTTCAGAGCCCTTGGTGAAAGGCACTGAATAGCTGCACGCTTCCCTGTGGTTTATTAAACACACATTGATCACAACCCACCCAAGGCAATGACGCTTTCAGCAGGAGGAGACCCAACCCAAACACAGGATCCTCACGTTCCCAGACCTTGGAGAGGTCTGTGTGCTGAACTCAGACCCGAGGCTGCCGTTGTTGCAGAAAGCAGAAAGAAAACCACAAGTCTCCACGCAAGCCTTGGAGTCTCCAGGAGAAGACAGGGGCTTAACTCCATCCCCTGTCTGGTGGTTCTTAATCTCCCGTAGGAATGTGACATTCCACAAAAGCTCTTCTTGGGATGATAAAGGATTCATTGCCAGAACCCCATGAGATGTACCTTTCCAGCTTCCCTGAATCATCTGTGATAATACTTCAGCTGGGTTCTGAAAGCATAGGAGAAAAAAAAAAATAAAAAAAGATGAAAAGGAGCTTGAATCAACACTATCTCCTGTGATAGCCAGGGCTTTAAAAATGCCTTAAGACTTCTTTGACTGCACGTTGTTTGGGCCATGTGCCATCCTTTTATTACATGTCCATGTATTGGAGAGGTCACTGACGTTCTGTTGAAAATATATTTTTCTATAGGCCAATTTTTTTTAGCAGAAAAATAAAAGGCTGAAAATATTAAATTATTTTTTTCCCTCAAATGATGCCTTCCTCCCCTGAGTGGAGAAAAGCAGATATTTTATGAGAAAATTTTGAGTTAACTAGAATATAAATACCTGCTGAAATATATTTCAAGTCAACTTTTTGCCTATGGCTATTCTTTTTGTCTAACATACAGTAACTCCCTAGGAACCTCTCTTCTGTAAACAGGATTATTACTAAAAACACAGTAAAGAGTGAGAACGCCAGAAGGGGAAAAATGTAAATTCACCATTTTCTTTTATTCTAGCCAGATCACTTCATTGGGCTAATAGCCAGGAGGGCTCACATATGAATGGATCCTGCACAGACCACACCAGATGGAAAAGATCTGAGTTGGGCAAAAAGCTCTTTGTTGGAAGTTGCACTTTTGGGTGAAATAATTTCAGAAAGGTAGAGCATTAGACAAAGGGGCACCTCCATCCTTTGGACACATTTTTGTGCTGTTTCAAAGGAAAAGCTGTGAATCCTTGCTTGTGTTGTCATGGGTTTATATTCCTTCTACCTCTCTGAAAAGCTTCCTTCTCCAGTGAGGCTGGGTCTGTGCTGTCAAGGGAAGTGCCTGAGCTGCACAGAGGTGTCTGGCCTGCCCTCCCTGCAGGCTGTGGGCTGATTTTAGACCAGCTCTGCAGGGACCTGGCACCTTTCTCACGTTTAGAAGGGCAGGAGGAAGGGGGAGGCAGCAGTGATGGAGAAACAGGGTGAATCTCTTACTTTCAAGTACCTCTAACCTCCCTCTGATGAGTTATTGCTTTTTACAGCCCTGGAAAAAAATGAATTAGACGATCCATAACATCAGATTTTGTCGCCCTGAATTTTCTGCCTTCTGTCTTCGTGCTGCAAATTCTCACACAGCTTCATCTAAACAATGTGTATTTTTAGAATGTTTACATAGTTCTCCTCTGAGAGAAGAATTGATTGATGGTGATGTCCACCATCCAGGTTGGAGAGGTGGCGACCTGTGTGGCCAATCTCTTGACCTTTGTACAGATGTGTATAAATGGAGTCAGATTTTTAAATTAAAGAGTTTGTTCCCTTGAACTGCTGCTGGTGGCCTCATCTTTCTGTCCCTGGAGTTGGGACACTCCCAATTCCCACTCGTGATCACAAGATTTCTTTGGGATTTCAGTGCAAGAGTCCTGTAGACTTTTAACTGGAGCTCAGTGGAAAAGAAAATTTCCTATGCATCAGGAAGAACAACTCTTGGGCAAGTGATGGATTCACTGTTTTACACTGTGTGCTGTCCCGTTCTGTTGTGCTGTTGCTGAGATGCCTCAGTGCCCTCTCGAGAGCTGGGAACGTCAACACCGAGAGGCAAAGCACCAACAGCCCATTTTCCAGGGGCACAGGAGAGAACTGTTCCAGCAGCAGCAATTCACAGCCCCAACAGGATTACAGCACTCAGCTCTGGTAGGTAATGGAACCCATTTTCAGAACATCTCGTGCCCAGTGGTGTTTTGGGGAGAATCCACTACCTGGGCATGGCATCAACGCAAAAATCCTGTGTCATGTTCATGGTGAAACAGGATGAATTCTGTTTCCCACACACCCCTGACATGGGCTAAGGTCCCAAACTGAATCCCTTCATAATACCCAGTGGACAAAAGTGATCCCAGAGGCTGCTAACACACTGAGCCTCTGCAGCAAAGACCTTTTAAGTAAATGCAGGCTCTCATTCCTGCTTAAAAGCAGTGTAACTGAAAATACAAAAGACTTACAACTTAAAGAAGTCACTTAAATCTGCAGCTGATGCTCCTGAGCCTTGCTGGGCATCTCTTAATATGACACAAATCCTGCTAACAGGTAACTGTGGGCACAGAGCCGTCCCTGTCTAAACCAAATCTGGATTAGATACCAGTTCTTGTGTTAAATACTTAGGAGCATTGCTTATCCAAGTCTCTCCACAGCCCTCAGGAAGCAAAAAGAAAGCAAACCTGTTTCTGTCTCTTTTATCAAAGGAACTACCTGGACAGCCAGTGTTTTCCTTGGAGCTGAACCCAGAGGCGGCTGGACATGCCCAGAGCAGCCCTGCACCCTGGCCATGCAGGCTGGGGTCTGGATGTGTGCACTGGGATGTTCACAGGGCAAAGGTGGCACTTGGGATGCCCAGACTTTGTCCGGGGGGTGCCAGGATGCAGTTTGCCCATGGCCAGGAGAGAGCTGCTGTGGGAGGCTGGGGCTCAAGAGAGGGAACATCTCTCAGTGGGGTGATCAAGCAGTGGCCCCCGCATTGGAAATGGAGTTTACAAACTCTTGAGCTCTTATGTCAAATGAAATGCCTGACTCAGCTGGGCTTTCCTGGCTGACCAAGGTGCCTGTGCTGATTTGTTTCAAACTTCAAGCACCAAACAATGCTAATGTGTAAAAAGGTTCAGCTTACAACCGTGTCTAGTGAGCTGGAAATGTAGGAAGGTTTCCAAGCGAGGTAGAAACTGAAATCCTTTTATACATGGAAAAACTCATCTTTCGAGGGAAAGACCAAGACCTGACCAAATGGAAGGTGCACTGTCTTTAGCCAGATTCAGCAGAAATTAATGACAGCTGGCTTGAAAGGCTCAAAAAGGCAATGTGATTCTATATCTCTCCTTTTTACCCAGGTACTGTCCACCTTCTGAAGGATCTTTCCTTGCCCTTCTTTCCTCCATAAGAGAGAAATGCAGCTCCATGTTCCATGGCCTGTTGGGTGTCTCAGGCACTGCTGACTGAAATGAAAGCCTGCTTATTTTTTTTGCCTTTTTTTTCCCTCTGTTTTAATATTAAATGCCAGGGAGATTGGTAAAGATTTCAGAAAAACAAATTGACATTTGGCCTAATAAAACATTGTACACAGTTTTTCCTTTCTGCTTTGACTTGGCAGAAGAGTGCGTGAAAGCTCAGAGAAGAAATATTCCATTTTTCCTGGAGGGAGGCAGGAATCCATTAACATACAGTGCTGGAGCACAATATCCTGATATGCCCTTAAAAAACTGACACAAAAATGTGAGATCTGTACATTAAAATCAAATTCAGAAATCACAAATGTTGCGGTGGTAGCAGCTCTTCTGAGCAAGATTTATTGTTGTCGGCTCTCGCAGTTTTTTCATGTCAAACACAACACTTCCTTTTACAGCTCCATCTGAGGGAACCATGCAATCAAGAGAAAGTCTTAGATTTTTGTTTTTAAAGGAGGTGGGGTTTTTTTGAGAAAGGTATCTTTTAAAATGGTAAAAATGCACCCTTCAGAAGGGAAATTAGGGCACAGCCACAAATTCAATGCCTATTATTAAGCTGATAGCACAAGTTTGTGGATTTCACTCTTTTCTCTTTAAAATGTTTTTGAAATTGGCAGAAAGTGCCTCTCAGCTTTTTGGTTTGGGGCCATGTGGTAGATGAACAAACCTCCCCACCCCTGTGCATCCTGGTTTCTCCACCCCAAGAGCTGAGTTGGTCCCCAGGCCGGTTTTTGGCCCTCCCCCAGATGAGAGCTCAGTGTTCCCCCAGGGCCTCTGGCGTGGTGTCCCTGAGCTCAGTGCCCTCTGCTCCAGCCCAGCCCCTCAGCACGACCCACTGGGTGATGCCACCATTCTCCACCTACTAAATAATGGGGATGAGCTCACAGGAAATTCACGTTCCCTCGGAACCTTCCCAGAGAGGATGCCTGGATCTGCCTGCAAGCAGTGCTTCCCCGCTGTTAGAAACGCTGGCCTTCGGCAGGAGGTGTAAACGGACATTCCACCAGCCTAATAACTCAGAGGGGAAAAAACCTCCCACGATGGCTTTCAGCAAATTTCTTTGGCAAACTGGGGGCAAAGCTAATAAAATTGACGTTACTGTTAAAATAAATGACAGGAGGCATTGTGATTTCATTCCCTAAAATCATCCGCTTCTCAGCTGACTGGGCCCTGCCAGTTTACTGTGAAGCAGATGGCTGCCATTTTGCATGGCTTTGGCTCTGTAAGTTGATGAAACAGTTTTTTTTTACGGGCTTCAGACACAGCATTAGCCAGGGCAGAACCCGGGAAGGTGATAAAAGGTTTGAAGTTAAAAAAAAAAAAAAAAATGATAATTTTAACCTGCGTGACTGAAAATGAGCCAGTGCCATGGGTTTGGCAAGATTTGTGGCTCTTTAAAAAGCCCAATGGATGTAAAGGAACTGAGCTGTTCTCCTGGAAAAAAGAATTAAAAAGTAACGATTGAAAAAACGAAGGTCCCTCCTGTCAGCCCAGACGAGCAAAGGCAAGGAGTGCAGGAGCAGGGATGGCAGGGAGAGATGGAGGTTTGCTTCTATCAGTTCCCAGAGGGCTGGGGAGAAGAGACCCTGAATGCAGCCCTTGAGAGAGGAACACAAGGCACCACTGAGAGCTGCTCCAGCTGCATTCCAGGGCTGTGAAAGCCAATCCTGGTGTCTGCCCTGCTGAAGTGCCCAGTCACTAGAGGACACCACACTGCAGCATCTGCCACACTTGTTTGGTTTTACATTAAAAATAGGCCACAGGCAGGAGTGTCAGAAGAAAAAACTGCTTTTACTACTGTCTGCAGTGAGTGAGCGTGTAAACAGCTACTGGAACCCAGCAGAGGAAGGCTGTCAGCCTGGCAGAAGCTCGGTCAGATTTTCAGCTGATGTAAATCAGGAGGGCTCCGTTACTAGCACTGAGCTGGCTCACAACAGCTGAGGCTCTGACTGAGCCACTGAAGTGGTAAATAGTGCTGACAGCAAGTTGTGGCTTCAACAACCTTAAATGAACTCCATTAAGTGCTCGTTTCTGAAGAGAATGTTGTTGAAACCTGGGGATAAGTCTTTCAAAGGTTTAACATATTTGTCTGTTGTAGAGGGTTTTATTTTGAAACCAGATGCACCGAGCAGCTCAGCATTGCTCCACATGGCAGGAGAGGGATCATGGCAGGGATGGACTCTGCTCTCTCCTTCCTGCTGAAACTGGAAGTAACCTCTGCAGAGTCAATGTCATCACATTAGTGTCAGCGGGACCAGAGGTAGGGCAAGTGTGAGTAATCCAGGGAGATGGAGATGATGACAGCCTAAAACCTATCTGAATAATTGAAAAATGTTGGTGATGTTGCATTCTTGGAAATAAAACTGGCACACGTTCCACAGAAAACTCAAAGGAGCTGAAACAATTGATCATGACAGGCTTGAGTGAAGAAATGAAACAGACTCTGTGGGTTTGAGCGACTCACAGTCAGCTTTAGGAAAAGACAGAATAGGCAGGGGCAGAACCAGGCAGCAAAAATCTGCAGAGAGCAACTTAGGCTGGAGTTTCCCACATGGATCAGACATGGAGAGAGCTCAGGGGGTGGGGCTGGAGCAGGGATGGGGCTTCATGCAAATCATCCATAGGAACTGATGTGCCACACAACTCACTGCACCAAAGGCAAGCACTGGCATCAGGTCAGAGTTAGCAAAGGGTTTTCTCTGCCTTGGCTTTTCAGGCACTTGGTTAAGATGTGACTGCATCACGTTTTTAAAGGAGTGCATTTCACTGCAGCTGTGCTGGGGGAAGCTGTGCTGAGGGAAGAGTGGTGCTGGTGTTCCTGACCCTGGCAGTGGGGTCATCACTGCTGCTCGGGGAGCAGGGGAGAGGTTTTGGGTCAAGCAGCCACTGCCTGGAGTTGCCATATGAAAGCAGAGTAGTGGGAACAGAGTGAACACGTCCACTTTAGGTGAGGCTCAGCCTCCTGCTCATAACCAGCAGCTGCAGGGGCCAGGGAAGGATTTGTGTTTCAGGGGATGCAGTGGCAGTGCTGGGTGGATGGTTGAACTTGGGATGATTTGAAGGCCCCTTCCAACCTTGCTGATCCTGTGGTTCTATGATAACATTTTTCACAAGTCAGGCAGCAGAAGGTGAATTGGCTTCCAGTGCCCTGCTTGGCTCTGGGGCTGGTTGATTCGAGTGCCACAGCCTTTAAGGGAGACATGGAAAAAGAAGCTGGCTGCCTGGAGTCACAATGGAGGGAATGGACATGTTCCATCACTGCATTACTGCTCCTCACTAGCCCACATTCAATTCCTTGGCCAGATCCAGCAAACGACAGAGGCATCTCCAAGAAGAATTTCAATAGAATTCCAGAGAATTACAATGGAATTACACAACAGCACAGAAGATATAATTTATTGGTCATTATGGCCTGTATTTTGTGCATTCCAAAAAAACTCAGCTGAGTGTAAATATTCCAAAAGCCGTTGGAGTCCACTCCCTCTCTGAGAAAAAAAACCCAAACATCTAAACCCCCAAAATCCCCAAACCCCTGAACCCCAACCAGGCACATATAAAGCTCTACTCAGTGTATTGCTGCTTATTCATTCAAGAACCCTTTAAATGCCAGAGACACACAAACGTGCCAGCAACAAGTTGTTCTTATCTCAGGGAGGTTTCACTGAAGAGTGAGGCTGCAGAAAACACAAACCATCAGCTGGGGGAAAGAACAGGTGGCAGATGAGGTTTTGCTTAGACTGCAGGACCAGGGGGACTCTGGTTTTTCTCTCTTTCTGCCATTCCCAGCACAATTGTGGCCCTCAGCTCTTAGCCTTGACTACAGCAGAAACTATAAACACCAACAACACAATAAGGTCTAAGATATTTTAACGTTGGTTGTCTGGAGGAAACCATTAGGCATCCATCATGTGGCAGTGTGAACACAACCTCTGTATGCCTCGGACTGGGAGGTTTCTTGGTGAGTTCTCAAAACCTTTCAGCTGAAATCTGCAGTTAAAATGGCATGTCAGTTATCTCTGGGTTATTGATGCTGTTTTTCACACTGCAGAAATATTTATTGTCGGGGAATCCTAAATACATTTCAATTTTTTAATCCTGCTTTACACTGTAAAAGGACAGAGACATTTCTTTGATTATGAAAGCCTGGTTTGGTTTGGTTTTTTCCCCTCTCTCAACAATTTCTTGTTGACATGAATAGTCTTTGTCTTTTCTTTTCCCACATTGCTGGAGGATGGTAGCAAAACCATTAATGGACTTGGACCAGCAGCACCACTTAAAGACTGTGAGGGGAGAAAGAAAAATCTCATTCTTCACAACTGAAGCCTGAAAATAATTCAACAGTTAATCCATGGCACCAACTCTGCTGCTAACAGGGATTCCAGACACAAATGAGCCACTAAAGGGTAAAAAGCCTCTAAACTGATCAAATGAGAACAAAGCATAAATCATGGCATGCAGATTTCCATCTCAGATCCCAGCAAAGATCTTTGCCTTACTGTCATGGAGCAAACACCATCATGTGAGTACGCATTGCACAGAAGAATGTCTTTATCTCCCTGTAGGCAAGTACTGCAGCTAAATTAGTTTTGGTCATTTTCAGTGAATAAGAAATCAGAAAAAAAGATCTTGGCAATCAAATAGAAAATTTTAGGGTTTTAGTGAGCCTCCAAATGTAGATGTCCAGCATCCTGTTAAAACCATGAAATAAAATAATAAAAATATGAGTTACAAGCTGCATGAGTAATCAATACTGAAACGTGGCACCTTTTAATCAGGGGATATTTTTAAAAGCCTTGGGAGAAGAAAAAAAAAAGGAAAGAAAGCAAAAAAAAAGAGTGTTTAATTGCAAGAGCAATATTTGGTATTTGAGAAGTTGAAATCAATTTCTGAAACCAGCTATCCAAAAGTAAGGTATGTCAGAGTTAGGCTGCTGTTAAGCAACAGAATTTGTAGCACTTAGATTACCACTGAGATCCAGAGCTGTTTATTTAAGTGAATTCATGTGGTTTAGTGTGCTTCCCATGCTCAAAGTGCCATAAGGAGAATGAAGTACCCCATTCAGAGAATTCCGTTCAGACCTATGGCACAGCACCTGCAAACAAAACCTTCCTGACCACAACCTCTCAACAAACCCAACAGCCACCCTAAAGCTATTACAGTGCAGAGGCAGCCAGCTCCCCAAATTTGAATGGTTCCAGAAGAAGAATAAAAACATCCAAGCCAACTTTTTGCATTAAATTTCCCTTAGCCAATGTTTATTATTGCCGTACTAGAATATGTTTTGGGTTTGTTTTTTTAAATTGTACAACTCTGAATCTCCTTCCACAGCTCCAACACATCCTGATTGCACACAGGACTGGGCTGGAGCTCTTGTTCCCTCCCTGTCTGTCCTGTTCTGCATGCCACAGGAGCAGCTGGCTCCTGGGGGTTGCTATTGCAGGATGGGCACAATGGGATGGAAACAGGGATGCTTTTGCACTCAGCTCCTCAGGAGCTTTGGCACCTGAGACACGCCTGCTTCTTGAGTGCTGCTTTTTCTTTTATGTGACCCCAAGGCAGCTCCCTCTCACGAGATTTCACAGAACCACAGAACCATTAGGTTGGAAGAGACCTTCAAGATCATCGAGTCCAGCCCAGCCCTAACACCTCAACTAAACCATGGCACTGAGTGCCACATCCAGTCTGCTTTAAACACATCCAGGGATGGTGACTCCACCACCTCCCCTGGCAGACCATTCCAGTACTTTATCACCCTTTCTGTAAAAAAAGTTTTTCCTAATATCCAACCTATATTTCCCTATATTTGAGGCTGTGTCCTCTCGTTCTGTCAGTGGCTGCCTGGAGAAGGAGACCAACCCCCCCTGAGCACAGCCACCTTTCAGGGAGTTGTAGAGAGTGATAAAGTCACCCCCGAGTCTCCTTTTCTCCAGGATAAACACCCCCAGCTCCCTCAGCTGTTCCTCACAGGGTTTGTGTTCCAGGCCCCTCACCAGCCTCTAACTTGGTTTGCTGAACGTGAGCTCCAGCTGTAATTCCTTGGAGCACAGACAGGCAGGGCTCCTTCCCAAAGCCAGGGCAGGGGGAGCCGTCGTGGGCAGCTGAGGGGAAGAGGTGCAGGGCTGGGGCTGCTGCAGGAAAAGCCTCAGCTAAACCATGATCTTCCACACACGATCGCCCACGCTCAGCCTATTCGAGGAAATATTTGGGAAAATACAAATACCTAAGAGGATTTCTGCTTTCAGATTAAGTGATTTCTAGATGGTTTTACCCATAGCAAATCAGCAGGGGGTGAGTTTAGCTGCATTTTGCCTACTCCAGAGGAAGAGAAGCTCACTCTTCTGAAAGTCATCCACTAAATTAATGAAGACATGAATCTACATTAGGATGAACCTATTTAGCTTATTAAAGCCTCTCTCAGATCATTTCCCTCTGTGTGTCTCTACATCACAGGCTCTTCTGTTTGTAATTTCCAAAGTTGAAAAAAAAAAGAGAGATTTTATCTTTTTTGAGGGGTTACCCTCAGCTTTTAGCAGTCAGAAGCAATATGTACAGTAGTCAGCCTAAAATCCTGTAGCAAGATTAAAGACTGTGCTGTGTGCAGTTATTACAAAAATAACAACTTTTGCCTCCCTCAGCAAGCATAATCTGAGGTGTGTGCCACTGTTAGCAAGGAAGGAAGAACCTAAATGTGATGCCAGTTTATGTTCTGCTGTGCTGGACTCATTACTGGAATCTTTGTTTTATAAAATTTTGGCTAGGATCATTTTCACTCTCCTGAGGGAAATAAAATCTTTTGTCAATGCCAGTTTCTTTGACTCCCATTGTTTTCACTGTCTTTGGGAACAGATCCTTATTTTTTCTTTATTTTTTAGTTCTCTTCTACATCCTCCTATCTAGTGAATAGTCTGATGCAAGAAATCAGCAAAGGAAAACTGCATTGATGGAAAATAAGGAAGTTACCAAAAAATTAGAGAGGCCATTTCAGCAGAAAGCAGAACAATTTTCTGTAGAATGAAGATGCACACTGTTCTTTTACCCTGAAAGACACCCAGAATTTTTCTGCTGTTATTGGGCTGAGGTTCCCCAAAACCTCCTGCACAGTTTTCACGCTGTTGAAGTAGGATAAACAAGAAAAAAATGGAGGATGACATAAATGACACATTTTTATCTGTGGTTCAGTCGTGCAGACTCTCACACCTCTCTCCTCATGAAGAGGACACAGTGGACATATCTGTGGACAAATTTCCCTTCCAGCCCTAAGAGGACCCACAAGTAAAACAACTTTTCCCAGTCAGAACAAGAACTTCAGCATTGCAATTCACTCCAATTAACCATGTATTCACGAAACAGGTTTTTTTTTTAATTTACAGCGTCAGCAAATTAGGTTCCTTCTAGAAATTTCTAGATGACAAAACATAACATTTTTCTGCATTCATTCAGCACCTGGTGTTCCTGGGCCGAACAAGATTTTAAAAATGAGCCATCATAAATTCTCCAGCCCTACAAATCCCAGTGGGTGTGCAGAGAGGCTTTCAGGCAGTGGTCCAGTGGCTGCTGGCAGTGCTGGAGATGCTCCTGCCCTGAAGAGCTGCCCCTGATTCTGCTGCTGCAGTAACTCCTGTGGCACCCTGTGGGGTTTTAGTGCAGAGCATGGACATGGATTGGATTTAGTGCAGCTGGACATGGATTTGGTGGATTAAATCCACGCACATGGATTTAGTTCAGCAGTGGAGGAAGGTCCTTGGCTGCTTTCTTCCACAGCACTTTGTGTTCAGTGACCTCACTTTGATAACTTTTTACTTGGTTTTCCTTCACTCCTTTAAAAAACCTTTTCCCCAGCTACACTTCTGTCAGATCCCAGCTTCTACATGAAGTTTTGCACTGGACTGGGTGAAAGCACCAAGATAATCTGTTTGTAATAAAATACTTCTCCCTCGCTTTAGTAAACTTAGTGCTTCCCTGAAAAAACAAACTCTTTAGTTATTCAGGTGTGACTAGTCACCATATTAAATCACCATATTACCTCCTCAGTGTAATAATACATTTATTTTAAATTGCACTTTAGAATAACTCTTCTCTTGCTGACATTTAATTTTGCACAGGAGTAACACTATCATAAAAGAACACAGGTGTAAAAATACTACATTTTTAGTAATTATGGACTGTCCATTACTACTAAAAACAAGTAAAACTATCAATATTGCTCAAAATTGCCTGGAATTACTAAGTTTAAACATTTAAGAGGAATCATCTAAAAACTATGTTGCAGCATAAATGTGTGCCTGCTACACTTGACCACTTGCTGAGGTATTTTTTACAGCCAAATTATGCTTTTGCACAGGTAACCAGAATATTTTAACACTTTAATGTTAACATTGCTAAGATACAGTTCAGTTCAATGGAGGAGAGCATCAGGAAGAGGAGAGACAAAGAGGAGTGGCAGGTTTGGTGAATGCCATTTTGACAGGTTTGTGTCCTTGGCTTTCAGGTGTTCTTTTGGCCTCCCAGATGAAGTTCAGCTTCTTCCAACAGGACCAATTATCACTGCAGTACCTTTCAGTTCTTGTGGTTGGGGTGTTTCCTTCATTTTGATAGCAATTTTAGCCTGGACTGAGAAATCTGCCCCAGGTACTCTTAGTCCCCTACCCTGACTGAAAGAAAAAGTTTTTAATTTGGAGAAGCAGCAATATAGACCTTCCTCCAAATAAAAGGGCTTAACTGATTTTTTTTTTTCCCCCAGCACATTTTATTTCTAAATGCACATGCCCCTGACCCAAATATGTCAAAGCCCTCTGGGTGGATTCTTCTAATTGAATATGAGCCATGTGCAAGCTGGATGTTCAAAGCTAAACAAATCCCGAGGTTGCTGTTCTGGTCCATGGAGCAAGAGAGAAGCAACCATGCACCCTGAGTCACCTGCTGTAGGTACCTGCTTCAGGGGGGCAGGAATCATCCCCTGGAGTTTCTCACAGTTTCACTCACTGGAGACTGTATTTCTCCATGAATGAAAAAATGCCCCTAGTTGATAACCTGTTAATTACCTTGCTGTCAAACCACACTGGCACAGCTCTCAGGGATTAATTCCAGTCTGTTTTGTCACTGACTCGAGTTAGACTCCAGATCCTTCAAGTTCTACTTCAAAAAGCCTCCAGTACTTCAAATTAAGGCAGAAGAACCTTGTGGTCACCCGCTTGAGATATGGGAGAGCTGACCTGACCAGCAGGTCTGAACAGGCAGGTGTCAAGGTCACTGGGCTGATGTGAGCTGTGATAAGAGCCTTTCTCTGTTAATGTAAAACATCAGGGAGTCATGGCTTCACTCTAGCACAGACCAGATTAGACCACTTTTACAATAGGAGTTTTCATAGGCTAGAAAATATTACTTCCCCTTTCATCACTTTAAAAGACTATTCCAGAGGGCAGACAGAAATCTGCACTAAGCACCAGCTGATTTTGCATTTTGGCTTCCATGCAGGGGCCAATATTATCTTTCCTAGGCTAACAAGAGTCAGTCCACTCAGTTCTGATGCTGTGAGACTTAGACTATGCTCTGCTATTTGTTATTTGGGCCACTGCTGTTGTCTCAGAGCCCGAGCAGGGGGCTGAGCCTGGATT
This sequence comes from Cyanoderma ruficeps, assembly GCA_008694505.1. Classification (NCBI taxonomy): domain Eukaryota; kingdom Metazoa; phylum Chordata; class Aves; order Passeriformes; family Timaliidae; genus Cyanoderma; species Cyanoderma ruficeps. The sequence continues at coordinate 24,095,399 of VZDJ01000116.1, read as the reverse complement.
GTGCTGCATCAGGCTAAAAGAGCTGAAGGAACAGCTTCCCCCACAAAGTGAGAGCAAGAGCTGAGGTTTTCTTCCAGATATGACCTGCAGCAAGGCTGCAACAGCAGCACAATGTCATAGCACAACCTCCTCCTTGGGGCAGAGATGCTCAAGGTGAGGCAGAAGCTCTGGGATGTTTTTCCTCCTTTTGCAATGTTCAGTGATCAGGGAGGTTCTCCAGAGCTATCCCAGCTTCTCAACTCCATGTTCTCACAATTTCTTTCCCTCACAATTTTCTCTCCTCTGTAGGCATTTCAACACATCTGAATCTCTTAGATTTCTCCCTGTCCTTATTTTTCTCCCTGATTTCTCTCAGAAGTTTTCCACACGTGGTTATCTGCAGCTCCCATCTCTGCCTCGTTGCTGTTGTTTTTCCTGAGCTGCAAGTGGTTTGCACGGTGGTTTCTCCTGTCATGTTTTTATCAGGCATTCTACAGTAACATTCCTGCATTTGCCCATTTTTTGCCCAGGGTTTTGTTTACCTTCTCTATCTGCTCTGGGTCCACATGTTTTGGGGCTGTTGGATTTCTCATAATTGCACGGTTTGGGTATTTTTTTTTAAGGGTTGGGGTTTTATCTTGCAAAGATGTATGTTTCTCTTTTCTTCCTGCATTAGCCTGTTCATTAAAAAAACTTTCTTTTAATCAAATGAAAGGAATTAAAAATGAGGAGGGAAAGCCCAAGAATTTAAATTCCAGTCTTCTTTCTACCACAAGGAACCAAGAATTTCTTCTATTTAAGACAATCACAGATTTTATCATTGTGACTGGTTTCCATTAACTCTGCAAGTAGAAAGACATTTAGTAAAGTTGAAAGCTGTCTCTTACATGATGACAGACTTTGCCTGTTTTAATATTTTTACTGGTTAACTACCAAATCCCAAGTCTACCACTGTCTACAGCCAACATCTAGTGTTCACTACTCCTCTGGCAAGAAACATGACTTAGAAATATATCTTTCCTACTAAGCTTTTGAAATGTATAGTGTTTTTTGCGTTAGAAAAACAACAGTCTCAACATGTGAAAGAAATTGCCACAGCGAGGCCACCCCCCCCCACAAAGAAAGAAGCAGCAAAAGAAAGGATGAAGAGTGTTAGGCAGACACTTTTCTTCAGCAAACACAAGACATGAGAGTCTACTCTAATAAATACTGATGCGTACACCTCAGGCAGGAACTGGTTATATAGATTGAGAAACTGGTTAAACCAAAAATGGTGCCATGCTGGGATGCCAAGAGGGATTTTCTTTCTGGAAGTTGGGACCCAGTTGAGTCATGTTGAAACTCTTATTGCTGTCAGCATGACAAAAGAACCCTGGAACCTGGGATGTCACCTGTTCCCACACCTGGTGACACCTGCAGCTGCTCTCACTCCTCTCCTCCCTCAGGAAAATGGGAGCAATGGGAGCTAAAAGAACTCTGAGCAGGAATTTATTTAATACCTTTCAGTGTAAGCAGCATTTACTGGACTATTTCCAGCTTCAAGCTCAGCTCCAACCAACAACAGGAAGGCACCACCGGCCCAGTTCTGCTGCAAGGAGTAAAAACACATCCCCCTGGGAGGGTTATGTTGGTAAAAATGGCTGTGTAGGAAGGGCTGATGCCCAAAGAGGTGCTCCCAGCACAGCTTGCTCAGAGGGACCCCATGAAAACCAGTTCTGATGGCTGCCCTGGTCCTGGGCAGGGAGCACAGGAGTGCAGTGATGCTCACCTGCCCTGCCCCGTGGTGCTGAGCTGAGATCCTTTATCCTCCATCTGGTTTTCCCCCTCCACTGAGGAAAGCAGACAGGAAGCAAGGCATTTTGCCCTGCCTGTAAAAGGAGAAATTTGTTTTTTCTGGTTCTTTCGAGCTTTGTCTTCCGTGCTGCAGAGTCCATCTGGCCCCAGTGCTACATGTGACAAACGTCCCAAAGCTGCCTTCACCTCCTGCAGCAGGCTGCCCTGTGCTTATCAGGTGCTGCCTATTTTAGACTAAAGGCCAGAGAAATCACATTTAGATAGAGGACTGAGAAGACACACAAGCTCCTCCCTCATCCCATATCCTACCTACCCAGATTTTTCTTCTTACAGTTTCTTGGGAAAGCGTTTCTGCTGTAAAAAGCTTTTCTCTGATGTCCCTCAACACTGCTTCTACCCTCAGTATCTGAGCTTCTAAAAGGCTCCAATATTACAAAAAGTTGAAAGAAGAAAATCAAAGGAGGTCCATAAAGCTTTGCAAAATTCCCTTTGAGAGGGCTCCAGGGCTCCCCGGCAGGGATGGTGTGGAGTCACGTGTGGAGTCTCCTCCAAGCTGGACTGGAGAGGACCCAGCCAACCCAAACATCACCAAATCCCACCTGCCCTCAGAACTGCAGTTTTGGCTTTTCATCCTGAGTGTTTGCTTCTCCTCTAATATCATTCTTAGTTTATTACTGAAGGAAATCTTCCCTATTTAATTATTACAAACAGAGAATCCGTAATATACTCAAAGCTGTGAAAATGTAATCCTGGATAAATTTTTACTCTCTGAGAAAAGTCACTAGGACTGATCTATTCTTTCAATCAAGTACACCCATTTAGTTTATTTTTAACATTCCTTTCATTATGTTATGAGCTTCTTAAGGATAATGAAATAATTGCTTGTCTCTTTGATTGATCTTTGTTTTGAAAGGGAACTTTAATAGTGTTATTTCTAGAGCAGGCTTACAATATAATACAATTAAAGGAAAACATGACATTAAAACACATTAAAGCACATGTTCCAATAATTAGACCTACCATTCTCGTCAACCAGAGCCCCGTGTAGGGAGGAGTTACTGTAAAAATTTATGAGGAAATAATTCCCATTATTCTGCCTAATAAAGCAAATGTATTAATAATGATATTTTATGACATTGTGTAGCTGTAGCAATCAGTGAACAAGCTCCTTCCCCAGACTGCTCTGGAGAGCTGGGAACATGCCACAGGGAATCCCTGGCATCTTATTTTGTTCACATGAAAACACGGCAGTGGAAAGTGGTGCAGAGGAGAGCTTTGACAAGCTCTGGTCTTCCAGAACTAAGAATTCTAGTTTGCACAATTCTCTGAGATGGCAAATGGTGGGGGAATTCAAAACCTGATATCATTGGGTATATCCGAAATGTGGATGTGCATACATGCAAGTTAGAAGGAAAAATAAAAGGGGAGAAGAAAGCAGAGATCCTGAACCTGGATGTTCATGCTGCCAGCTTGGAATACAGTTGTGCTGATGATTAGACTGTAAATGAGATAGTGTTGGCAGATTATGCTACACTGAATAGGCAAGCATCTCCCATATAGAACTGAACAGAATTGGTCAGAAGAGCCTTTCACCCTGTTAGGACACTGACACAAGGGCAAGGCTGTAGCACCGGGATCAGGGATTTTCTAAAATGTACTTTCTTTTCCACTTCCTGTAACCTTATTTCTCAGTAAGAAGGCTGAGATCCCAGATAATCAAAATACTCAGTTTTGGTGGGGTTTTTTTTTGCTCCAGTTGCATTCAATTTAAATATTTGGGGTTTGGCAAGAAAGGGTGGAATGGTGGAAATTTTTCACTATTTTGAATCCTAAACCAAATAATCTTCTCTTCATTTAGGATCAGTGAAATCACTTAGAGACTGCTCAGAGTTTGGTTGGATTTGTGCTGGACACACAGCCTGCCCTCTGCCTTGGAGGAAAGGACAAGTGGGTCTGGAGCATCCTAGGGACCTCTCTGTGGATGCATGTGGCTCAATCCTCTGATGAGGCTTCAGTGATTTTGTAGTGATTTTTTATAGCAAATGCAGATTCTGTAACGATAATGACTCTCTTTAACATCCACTCACACGTGGCACACGCAGTGCAAACCCTCATCCGTGGTTGAGCAATATCTGGCAGCGTGATTTGGCAACTTAGGAGGGAAAGGGAAGACTCTCAAGTGAACTAAGGAGGTTTAGGTCATGCTCTGCACTTGTCCAAACTGGAATCACAGGTTTAATGTTTCTGCTTTGGAGAGGCCAGGCCATGTTCAAAGCTGACCACTGTTACTTCTGCAGCACGGATGGGATCTCCAGGCCTTCCTGAGGGCACTCCTGGCTCTAGGTACACGTAAGGAGCAGCTCAAAGCTGAGACTATCCAGAATTCAGAGTCCTTGCTGGGAAAGGACACGGTCCTTGTTGTTCAGGACGCCTGCAAGCCTGCGTTAGTGAGCGCAGATGACGGCAATAGTGCCTTTGGGAGAATCTTGGCACATTGGGACTGCCTGTTTTTCTGATGGAGAACTGAGATAGCAGGAGAAACCTTTATCCTCTGGCTGAGCAAGAACATCTTGAATCTGTTTATATGTGTATGAAAAACATTAATCAAACCTCCACAGGCGAGATTCCTCAAGGATGATGATAAACACTCAGCTAATTTAGGAGTCCTGCACAAAAACTATGGGTTAACCTGGGGAGCCGTTTAACTCAAGATACACTTGAGGAGCAGGGCTGTGGGGCACATGTAGAGGAATGTCACCAGGAGAGGTCCAGCATGTTCTGTGCACAGAGCAGGTGCTGGGTCACTCCAGTTTTACCCACTTGGGTGTCTTTCACTCTCTATTACTAACAAGGCCAACAAATATTACTCCCCTCCTTGCTTTTGTTTGATGTCCCAGACATCAGAACCTGATCCCTGCCAGGACGAGTAAGGATCCTGGCTCGGTGGCAGATAATGTCTGAGTTTCAGTTTAAGGAGGATTAAAAAGAAATCAAGCACAGCAATCAAACACTGGTTTCTCTGGGGGATGGCTAGGGGTGAAAGCCAGCCCAGCCTCACCTCTGCACGACTGAGACAGATGATGGTTGACTCTAAAAGTGGTTTGGTGTAGCCTGCAAGGTAAAACCGAGGCCTCTGCTTGGTTTGGTACCCCATCCCACCTTCCCTGCAGCCCAACAACTGAGGAAAGCCTCAAGTGAGACAAGTAGCCCCTCGAACCTCGGGTTGCTTGAATCATTCTCTCTCAGTCATCGTTCCTACACAGCAAGATGCTGGTGATAGTTACCTCCTGAGGGGTGGATTCAAATCCACTTCTCCAGAGAGATTTGAACCTGCCATCTCCCACACCCTGGCTGAGTGCCTTAAATATTTGGTGAAGTATCTGGATATCCTCTACAGAGCTGTAAACCTAGGCCAAAAATAGTTTCCAGCTGCAACTATATGACTGATTTGACCTGAGACTACTTGGGAAGAGGGGGGGGTGTCAAGTATTTTATTCACAGAAGAAAAATAATTGCCCTCCTCTATTAAGAAGACAGAAAGGAAGAAGCTCTGTTGCTACAGGAAATGAGCAATGAGATCTTTTAGACAAGGTTAGGAGGCTACATTAATAAACACCACCTTTTCCCAAGCTGTAGTTTGAAAAAATACAGAGTTCTTGTCCCTGTCTCCTTTTGTATATAGTCATGCACTTGTGTTTGGGGTTTCAGGATGTCTTAGAGTCACACACATTCTCATCATGTGCACTGATAATGGTGCACATTTCATGGCTGTCAGCCCTGGGAGGGCAAGTGAGTGTCTCAAACACACAACGTCTTCCCAGAAAAAAAATAAAGACCAAACAATCTACATTCAAATTATAGAATCATAGAATTATTTAGATTGCAAAAGACCCTTAAGATCATTGAATCTGGTCCTAAGTTTTAAAAGGCATTTGAAGTCAGATTTCTAGAATCAGATTTAGGTTTATAAATAATCAAATTTTCATATGTGCTACGTTCAGCGTCTCTCAGATTACACAGTTGCAGCTGGAAAGCCAACACTTATGAAAATCAGGACACTGAGGGGCTTGAGCGCAGACCTGAAATAGAGGTTTGCACAATTTCTATTGAGAAAAGCTTCAGTAGTTTCCTAAGCACAGCTTTCAGGTATCCATTAGGAAAATCTCAGCTTTGCAGTAAAACGCCTCCAGATTCCTAAAATTTCGTTCATTTGGCAGCCAGGCACCGAGTTCTGTCGTCTGACCCAAAAAGAAGTCTACTGAGTTCTGTATGACTTATGCAGCCCTTCTTTGGAAAATAAATAAATCATTCAACTGGAAATACTCAAAAAGCTGGGCTTATGTCCAGATACAGTATGCCTAGCTTAGTGGCAAAAAACTAACGGCACACATCCTGCATTGTCAAGAACGCTGAATGTTTTGGCTGCCCTAATAAAAAAACAATAATTCAATCATGTATTATAAAGGAATTTCCTGGAGAAGTTTGGCCCCACTCAATCATCCTATTAGTTTTATCCTTAATGTGGAAGAACGGCACATTAAATTCATTACGTACACTAGGCCAGCTACGTTTATTTCCAGATGGGTTTCCACGAAGTGGTCGAAACGCCTAAAAAAAAGGCATTTTGAAGATGCCTTTATATGTAACTCTTAGAGCATGATAATAACTCAGCAGTCTTACACCACTGTATGCCCAGTAATTCCTTCCTACGATGGAAGGACACATTTAACACAACTGGCTTAAGTATTTTAAAAATCAATAATGACAGGCCCACAGGGCTGGGATCATTGTTTTATTTGGCTGGCAGGGGCCCACAAGACTGGGATATTATGCAAAGAAGAGAGAGGATGTGTGAGGAGATAGTTATGCTAATACAGAGCACTTCCCCCCTCCCTCTCTCCTCCCTGGAGTAACTGTCTTAACATCACACATGGTGATTTGTCCTTGGCAGTTCCAAATTACCTACACCTGTTGGCTCTGGCACAGTAAATAAATACCCCATTAACGATTTCTCTATTCACCAAGAATGAGGAAAATGCAGTGCGAAGTGCTCTGCTGCAGCCCCACAACCCTCACCAAGGTGTTTTAGCTAGCTTTCAGATGAGAGGAGCTAGATCAGTATCAACGCTTTGGAAAATAGGGCTGCAGAGAGACCTTTATGCAATTTTAGAGGTTTAGCTTTCCCAGAGCCTTGCAGACTCGGTCCTGGCTGAGGTCTGGGATGGTGCTGCTGGAAAACAGCCCTGTGCTCCCATCAGGGCCTGGAAGGGACTGTGTTTGTGGTGAGGAGACTCGAGGTCCCTAAACAAAAGTAAGGGAGGTGTGTCACCTCTGCAGACAATGCTCCCTTTTCATGCAGCACTGGTTAGAATCCTTTTCTTTAAAGCTTCTCAAGGACCAGAACCTCACGTGTTTGTGAAGTCTGGTACTATAGAGTGTGGCTTTTTCCCAGCTGCCAAAACACCACTCTCAGCACGCTCTCGGTGTTGACAGGATACCTTTTAATTTCTGAGGGTCCTTCAGATGTTTCCCCCTCACGTTCTCCTCCATCTCACAAATGTGCCACGTGTCCAGCTTCTTCTCCCTGGATCACAGACGTGCACGGTGCTGGTTAGCCAAAGAACCAATAATCACTTCCCATTGGGGTCCCAGGCCAGAGGAAGAGCAGCACTTTGAGGGGCAGCTCTTGCCAGTGTCTCTCCGTGAGAAAGGCAGAACTTCCCCTTCAGAGGGAAGATGAGTTTACTGTGGGAGGTGGGACTTGCCTCTTTGGTGTACAGCACCTTCTCTGCTGGTCACACTGGACACACTGCAGATGTGCAGGCATGGCCTGAGGTACTATTCCAGTAAAAAATCACCCCTGAACTGAAATGGTATAAAACTGCCTCAAAAACACTCATTACTTCAGTAATAAAGGATACTTCATTAAAGGACTTAATTTTTTGCTCCGTGCTTTTGCACATACAGGGTGCCCAACCCAGACCAGGACACAGTTGTGATTATGAAGCAGCACAGAGCAGCTGTCCCCACTCAGCTGCTCTGGGCTGGGGACTATTTGGGGCCACTTCTCTGCCAGGGGTACCAGAAACGTGGAAGTTCCACAGCAGGAGTTCTGACTGATGTAGATACGGAGGGTTGTTAATTACACGCAGCAAGCGACTGCAAACCATCACTTTGACTGTACTGGATGATGGGAAAGGCTTTACTATTCTTGGATCTGCCACAAAAACATTTCAAGTTGTTACCATGCCTCTCTCTGCAAAGAGGCAGAAGGCTCCAGAATTTCAGCTGTGCCAGTGCAAACAGTTTCCTCACCACCTTTCCTCAAGTGTCTCCTAATGATACCCCTGGACCTTGTGTTACACTCCATTACACACGTGCTGCCACGTATGTAAAACACATCTCCCCTTTATGCACGTGTAAATATACATGCTCTGCATTCATGCATGTAATACAGGTATCAGCTTTCCTAAGTCCACAAGATCTGTAGCTTTACTGGTGCACAAGCATGTCCTCTGCATACTTAGAAACTGTATCAACAAGATGTGTGTGCCAAGACTTTTCAGGAAGGAATCTGAACCGGGTGACCAGCCAGAAATGTCAATATGTGCCCACAAAATGCTGTTCCATGCACTGGAGCTGCATGTTGTGTTCCTCCCAGTGCCAGCAGCAGGGGCAGGCAGGATGCTTTGTGGTGGCACCCCATCCTCCTGCCTGCACATCCAGAATTTTTAAGGAATAACTCCCGTGTGTCCCTCTGTATGCTGCTGGTACAATTTGCCAATAATATAATTTAACATATGTTTGAACTGCTTCTGTGGTCTTAGAAAATGTGAAAAGAACACATATCTGTAAAAATTCTGGGTTGCCTGATGTGCTGGAAACTTGCTAGGTGCCTATAATGTTTCAAACTGAATCCTTTCCCTGTTCATTTCTTGCCAGGTTTTCTGTAGTCCCAAGGGGTGAAGTTCTCATCTGTCAGTTCCAAATTACTGAAACCATAAAGTTGAGAATATTACAATTATCAAAATCTCAGAAATGATGAATGGAGGGTCTATTTAGAGTATTTTTCTATGTGATCTGCTGCTGTGTTGAATCCAGTGTCCACACTCTTCAAGCCCTAAGTCCTTTGTTCTGCACTAATGGAAAGAGTTTCATACAATTGCCCATGTCCCACAGGAACAATTCGCTGTGGTCATTACATTAATTAATCTTTTCTCTGAACTTGCAATGTCCCTAATATTAGATCTGTGTTTGTTGTCAAAGTCCATCTGTAAATTTGTAAGTCTGTCATTTTCTTCACCATTCCTAACAGTCGACAACTTTCTTCCTCAGTGTTTGTGATACCCAGAGAAAAAAGAGGAAACTGAGATACAGGTCAACTAGAAAGTCTTTCTGTATATCAGTTCATTTTTATTGTTTATTAAAAACGGAGAAAACCTGATTAAAAAGGTGAAATCATTATTAAGCACACTGTTAAAACCAAGTAGTAATTTGTTGCTTTTGCTCCAGGGAAGCTTGGCACATTTTTCTTTCTTGTACATTTTCCAGCCTTATTTTTCTCCATCAGTTAACATCCACTGCAGGAGAGCAAAGCCTCTCCCTGAACAAAGCTCTGCAGACAAACTGGGATTACAGGCTGCATTCTGATTTCCTGTATGTTGGAGAAAATACAGTATGATGCCAATTACTTTGGGGGGGGGAAGGACTTTGGATTTATACCACTGTATCTGAGATCATAATTCTTCTCCTTGGGAGTAATTGGGGTCACGTGTCTTCCTTTTTAACTTTACCACTGCAATGCCTACGCCTCATGCTGGAGGGTGAGTAGCCTGAACCATCCCAGATGACTGAGTCATGAACATTTTTTCTAGATGAATATATGAGAGTTTATATGAGAGCAAGTAATTGCTCTTCATATGTGCCTGGGATACTATTTCATTAACCAAACTACTCCCTGCTCTTGCAGAAGCCCTAAAGATCAAGCAGCTGCTAGTACCAAATTAAGTTTTCCTTGGGGTTAGAGCACAAGGCCAAAACTTTTAGGTCCTTTTTCATTACCTTCCTCAATTTGTGACTTTAGACAAACTCCCTGGGATCTCTGTACATCAGTTACCCATCTATAAAGTGGAATGAAAGCTTAATTTATGAGGGAAAAGAGATGTGAAAGTTAAGCATATGAGGCCAAATTCTGTCCTGTTACTCACGCTGAAACAGTCCCAGGCTCTGTGTTCCTTGACTGTTTGGCTCCATGACATCACCGAGGAAAGCTGCACTGGTGTGTTCATGTTCATGTGTTTACCCCAGCTCTCTGTGTAGGTAAAACACTCTGGAACAGTCTGAAATTCTCCAGTGAAAGCTGCCCTGTAAATGCCAAGTGTTCCTGTGACTCAGGTTCACTCTTTGTTTGGGTTCAGATTCAACATCTCACTTCCTTGGCTTATGAGACAGGTTTGTTATTGCAACGCTCTTTCCTACCTCCTAACACCTACTTAAACAGAAATCACTTCTTACCGGTCTCAGGTTCAGGGCACAGAAATCTATTTAAACTTTCCTTGTGACACGAAGGAAATTGTTAAAATCAACCTGAACCCCTCTGCCCCTGAGGGATTGCTGTCTTGTTACACCAAACTGCCACAGGTAAAGCCTTCAGCAGGTCTTTAACTCTGCTTTTCTTAGGAAGGACCTCAGCTTCTGAGGCTGAGGAGACTTCTCTGAAACCATGAGCAAACAGCATGGGAAAGCAAGTGCAGGGAGGAAAAAAGAAGTTCTTTTCCCAAAGGAGGGGTTTTAATGTGGCTGAAGAAGGGAATTAAGCCTTCAGATTGAGGTTTTAGCACCACATTAGGTAAGTGACCCCCTTTAGCATAAAATCACTGTGTGGAGAGTAAGCAGAATATTATCAGCTATGTTTGTATAATCAATTTTATATGTTCTTATATGCATTTCATGCCTGCCTGAGTGGCTACAAGGCACTAGAGGTCTGTTTTGCCAAGTTTCCTCCCCATGGCAGTAACTTTTCCTCCCTATATGTAATGTTTATGCTATAGTCATCCAGGTCAGTGATAAAAACCTGTCATTTTCAAAACCCCACAGCTGTAATGGTGGCAGTTGCTTTAGTACCAGGATGGGGTCAAACAGAATGACCCTGAGCCCAGCAGACCCTCACCCAACACCCCCCACCACACACACACACACACACTGGACACTTCTTACCTTGCTTTTCACAAGCCCAAGAGTCCAAACCCAGCTGTGTTCCAGAGATCTATTAGTGTGCACACACTAAAGAGCATATTTATGATACCACAAATATTTAAGTATGGCCTCTGCAAGTGGGAGGAGAAACTGCTGTCTCCAAGAGCTTTTGGCCATAGGATTTCCCTTTCTTGCCAGCCTCCATGTGTCCCCCTGAAGCGATGGGTTTGGCGGGGAGGCCTCAGATAATCATCTGACATCTTTCACAGCGCTCATAAAGAGAGCTAGTACAAACTCCTTACATATTATCATATGCATTTGAGTTTCCACAGGACAAAGCAACACTTCCAGGAAAGGAGGGAGGAGCAGAGGGTGCTGAGGCATTCAGGGAGTCATCTGCCAGGCAGTGCAGTGGGGAAGGAAGGATCCTGCCAACGTGTCCCAGACAGCTCTGGCCAGCTCCTTCCTCTTTGCTTTATTGTTGGGAAAATTGACGTTTTCTAGCCTAATATCTAGTGTGACTGTGAAATGAAGCTGATGAAAATGGGTCTGTGTCAGAGGAGGCTCCCTCCTGAAGGGCTCAGAGGGCCTACTATGCCAAACAGATTCATTTCTTAGGGATGTCTGCTGCCTTCCTAGAGTCCAGATTAAAGATGTGAAGAGAAATCTTTCTGCCCTGGTATGAGTGTTGGATTTCTGTCCATTACTGATTTTTCAGGTAGGAAGGGACGAATACATGACAAGAATTTCAAGCAAAATCAAGAGAGGCTTCAGGGGCTTGGGACAACAGGTTAAGGGATCAGAAGCACAGGCAGTGTTCTCCTCTGTTTTTCCAGTTGCAGGGAACGATGAGGGAAGAAACAGGAAGAGCCAGCAGATCAATAGCTGGCTCCGAGCCTGGTGTCATCGGCGGAATTTTGAGGTTTTTGATCATGGGTCAGTTTACATGACACCGAGCTGGATGGCAACAGATGGGGTACACCTGTGTCAAAATGGGAAAAGGATCTTTGCAGAGGAATGAGCAGGGCTCATTGAGACAGCTTTAAATTAGATTGGAAGGGGGAAGGGATAAGCTCAGGCTTGCTAGAGCCAGCCTGGGGCCAGCACCCCAAAATTCGAGGGAGAGGATGCTAGTGAGGTCTTTTGGTCTGCTCTCTCAGTCAAAGAAGGGATGGAGCAGCAGAGACACGAGGGTTATCGATATGTTAGAAACCAGGGAAGCACCTGAGCACCTGTCAGGCAGGAATTAAGAGCTCCCCCTGGAAAAGGTGGCAGGAGTGTGCAGGAGAGAACTTCCTGTCACAGCTGGTGAGGGAGGCAGCCAGGAAAGGCACCCACTGACCCTGCTGTTTGTGAACAGAGAAGGACTGGGGGGGATGTGAGGGTTGGAGGCTGCCTGGGGCACAGGGATCACGGAATGGCAGAGATTTTGATTCTCAGAGAAGGAAGGAGAAGGATCCACAGAACTGCTGTCATCTGGAGGGAAGACTTTGGCCACTAGGAGACTGATTCCTGGAATCCCTTGGAAGAAGAGCTGAAAGGCAAAGGAGTTCAGGAAGGCTGGACATTCTACAAGAAGGAAATCTTCAATGCTGAGGGAAGGTCGTTCCCCTGTGCTCAAAGATGAGCTGGTGGGGAAACACTGGCACAGACTGCCCAGGGAAGTGGTGGAGTCACCAACCTTGGAGGTATTTTAAAGTCCAGCAGATGTAGTGCTTAGGGACAGGGTTTCGTGGTGGCTTTGGCAGTGCTGGGTTAATGGTTGGACACAGAGATCTTAAAGGCACTTCCAACCTAAGCAATTCTACAATTCCATGATTCCAAAAGGTGGTTTAAAGTTGATATTCAGTATCCTGGTTTGGACTACTAAATGGCTTTCCTGTAAAATGCTGCTTTACAGAATGGTTGAAGAGAGAGCCAAACTGAGCCTCTGCAAAATGGAAATGATCCTTGTCCCAAAGTTTACATTTTCAGCTGAAAACAAAGGATCAGGTTCTGTCCCTCAGGCTGAGCAGACTCTTATTCTGCAAGTAATTGTGCTGAAACCAATGGCAGTGCAATGGAGTTGAAAGATGTCCTGGCATGGTGCAGAGGCCACTAGCTTTGATTCCAAACATCCATTCACCTTTAAATGCCCTGCAGGCATTGCAGTATATTGGGACTGAGATGCCATGGCTGAGCTTTGCTGCCTGCTTGGCTCTCCCAGCATACATAAAGAAATCCAAGGTAAGAAAGGATGAAGCAAATCTGTCCAAAAAGCTATTTTGTTTCTTCTGATTGTGTTTTTTTTTAATTTGATTTTTTTTTTCTTTTCCTCCTCCCTCCAGCCAAATTCCCAATCACACTGCTAGAGTGAGTGTACTTCACTGGTAGAGTAACTGTAATTCAGTGTACCCTGACTTAAATAAAGTAGATTTTCCACTATCAGATGGAAAGGGTGGATCGCATGGGCAAGGTCCTGCTGCTTCTTTTCCTGAAATAAGTGAGCTGATTTGGTGAAGTACCTGCTCTGTGCCCTCTCTGTGCTGTTACATGTATTTATTTCATTTCCCATGACATTAATACAGCTCTGCACGTGGTGCTGTTTCCCCAGGGCATTAATATGGGTCTGCATGTAAGGAAACGGGAGGAAAAAGAGGAGCTCCCGTAGACCTCCTCAGCTTATCCATTGACTCTCACTGAAACAGGCCGGAAGGATCTCAGAGAGGAAATTTTTGCGCTGGCAAAATGCCAGACTGATTAAATCAAAATGAGCCTCCCAGCATAAATCTGAGGAGTTCCTCAGGTTTCCAGTGAGGTCAGTGGGCTGGTGACGGGGAGAGCCCTGGCTCAGCCCCGTTGGAGCCATGAGATAACTGGGTGTTGGTCACCACTGTCTTTATCTGGTTATGTCACTGCGGGAATTCAGCAGGCTGATGTAATTCACACTGCGCCAAGCTCGTGGCTTGGATGATGAAGCTGTAAGGCCATGCTCTGCTCCTCAAGGGCTTGTGATGGGGCTGGGGAACCCTGCAGCTCCAAAATACCTGAATCACCCCAAACAACACCCAAGCACAAACCGGGTCACAAGGGAAAGGTTCTCCAAAAATGCATTCCAAACACTTCCAGGTGGTAAGGAGGAGCTCAAAGGCAGTAATTTTGGGTTGCCTATATCAACTGAATTTACCCTGTCTATAAAATCTCCATCCCTTTAGCTGCCTGCTCCTGTTCTCCATTCTCCTCCTCCCAGGCTTTCACCCAGTTTTTAAGTGACTTGCAGATCCTTTCCTGCCTAAAGGGAATAAATCTTGGAAGAGTCAAATTATTAATCTCTAGAAGTCTCCACTGAGTATATGATTTCTCTTTCAATTTTCTTTCTTAGAAATAGATTAATGGCTTTATTCCCTTGTTTTTCAGCTTGAGGCAGAACAATCTAACAGGAGCTTTCAGCCTGAATGATGAATGTTTTGTGAGGCTATACTGAATGGCAAATAAGACCTTTTCCTGGGAAGTTCTGAGCAACCTTGGCATGAGGTGGGACTCAGGCAGGGCAGGGTGGACTCACAGAATATTTAGAAAAGCACTCCAGTGGTTGTGCCAGACCCCCAGAGCAATGCATAGAGTGGGTGAATGTATGTGACCTGCCCAGAGGTCTCAGGGAGGCAAGGCTGATTCCTTGTTTCATGATGTTTTTGATGTGATTGTTCCAGAATCTCCTTAACCTGCCTTTCATTGCCATAAAACTCCATCTTCTCATCCAAATCTTGATGTCATCTTCTCTCTTGCCTCCCCTGAGCCCGGTTTCATCTGCTCCTGTCAGATTACCTCTCCTCTGCTCTGTGGGGATGCCAGAAGAGCAGAGCAATGATATCAGAGAACAGAATACGTTTGTCCTCTGGTCTCTGCTCCCTCCTTTACTGCAAAGCTTCAGAAGCAGACCCAGCTCTCACCTGATGTCCATGCAAGTGCCCAACACACTGGGGTCAATCAATAGAGAACTCATCTTTAGTGACCTGGCAGGTGCTTTGTTGCTATTATAAATTTATTAAAATTTATAATACGTGGGACCATCCTTTTGTCCCCAAGAAAATAAACAAATCTGCCACAGAGGAGGCAGGGAATGAGGGTGGTGCTGGGCTAGCTGGGTTAGCACCAGCTCCAGGAAAGCATGTAGCAGGGTCCCAGCACCCTCCCCTGGCAGGCTCCTGGCACCCCCCAGCTCATGAGCCCAGGCTGGATGGAAGTGCTGCTGCTCCAAGCAGTCTTGACATGGCACCGTCATTCTAAATCTGCATTTTTTCCTCCTGGATCCCAAGATCTCCTCCCTGATTAGGAGTTGTCTGGCAAAGTGAGGAAACAGTCTGTGCCTGTGCTCCTTCACAGCTACACACAAAGAGACAGGCGTGCTATGCTGACTTAGGAAAATGGTCTGTCAAGTTCTTATAAACAATAATAAGGAGTAAAATAATGTTTCGTTTTCTCCAAATTAGGAGGGTATTTGTTTNCACATCAACAAAGATCTTGTGCCAGGAGCCACTCTTCTGCTCTTAACCTACACCATGTTCCCTCCATAGATATTGACCTTCAGAATAAGCTTAATTCACCCAATAAGTTATTTTGGAGTTAAAGGTAAAGTTTCGGAGTTGAAGGTAAAGTAGAATAAACTTGGGGTCTCTATGGAGGTTGTCGGTTTGTTTAATCAGTTTTTTCCAAGGGTTTTTTGGCTCTCAGATGGTTTCTATTCATCTCCTTGGCTTCTCAGGCATCTTCTGGCGACGCTGGCTAAACAAAGGGGCTTTCTGCACTTGGCAGAGTCACACAGATGTCGTGGTTTCTGTATGATGATGGGTGAAGGATCTGCTATCAATGCTTTTTTAAGAGAAACTGTGTATGAAATACAGTGCAGACACATATTAAAACTTTCACAGCCCTATTTCCCAAGATTTAGATGGCCACTAGATCCAGGTAGTCCAAGTCCAACTTGGCAACTCTACATCATGAGTGATTTTTTTCTACATCATGGTTGCTTTTTTCCTCCATCATGATTGCTTTTTTCCTCATCATGTTATCATGTTCCAACCCACAATGTGTTAAATACAGCAAAGGGAATACTTCAAGCATCCAAGTGGCTCCCTGACCTTGAACGAGCAGACACAGGGACTGTTTTGGATTGCAGCCACTCTGCCCCACTTCTTGCTGAGCCAGGGTTGCAGAGTGACCCCTCATGGGGGATATGATCCAGGCCACCAAGGAGTGCATCAGCTGGTTTGGACAAGCTGGGGAACTTGAGAAGACCTTGATTCTCTTTCTTGGTGTGTTAGAAAAATACTGACCAGCCCAGTGTGAGCCAGACACAGACTGTTTTTTACTCACTGTGGACTAGGAAATGCTCAACTCTCCCTCAGAGACAAGAGGCTTTTCTTTAGTGGAGTGCTGATGCTGGGACTCCATAAAGGAAATCCTCAGTGAAACACTGTTTCTTACTTGACCAGGCTTGCAATTTAAGATGTTAAATTTACACCTTCTCTGGCAGCCCTGTGCCTCTTGCTCAGTCCTAATCTGAAGCAACTGCTGTGGTTGAGTTCCGGGCTGGGGGAGATAATCAAGTTACTTTTGGCTGGAGAGTCACTGTGTGTTCCTCGAGGCTGGGGGTTCCACCGCATGCATTCTTCTAGACCCTCACAAACACGCAGCAAAGATGCATTATCTTAAATCTTCTTTCGCTGACATTTAAATGAACACATTTTTCCTCAAATATGAGACAGGCCAAGAACATCTGGCTCCACTGATGCTCAGTAAGTAATTCATTACACTGTAGGAGCTCACTCATTTTTGAGCCCTGGGCTTTGGTAATGCTCTTGCCTGGTTTATGGCTCTGGTGTACTTGATTTGTGCTTGAGCCAGGGTTTTATATTTAGGTACTTGAGCAACAAGTTTTGCACAGAAATCCAAACCTTTAATTCACAGTTGTGGAAAGGGCTGGAGTAAAACCCTGCTCACTACTCATTGCTTACATTTAGAACACGGATGCTGCAAGGAATGACAACTGAGTCAAAAACACATGTATTGAAACTAAAAAGCAGAGGCACATAAGCCAGCCTCTCAGATCTCAGCTTTATCTGAGATAGCAGCCTGATAAAACATCCCACTTGTCTGTTCAGGGTGGTTGCTTAAGGACATCATGGTGATGACTGACATTTCTGCCATGTCACTTTTTGTTTCACCCTTGTCAGGATGACTCTCATTTCTCTCCGGCTTCCATTTCTTGTAATGTTTGTTTACCAGTGCTTAAAAGATGCCAAGGCTCCAAATAGGACCCAGATGGCAGCAAGCTCCTACTATTGACATACAACTATTTATCCTCAGCTAGTACTTACAATCATTCATAGTAACTTCAGATTCTGATCCTTTAAGAAAATTTTGGGATGACTTTCCAAAACAAATCCAAGGAATGTACTAATGCTTCGGCAGCATAATTAGCACCTTTGCTTAACCTTCTGAACAGAATAAGTCCATCATTATTGAGAAGTTTGATTCCTGCTGAGGAAACAGAAGGGGAAATTAAGCAGTGCCTGAATCCATAGGAGATCTGAGCTACTCCCTGAATAACCCCCTGTCATGGGATGTGAAACATCCTCTAAGAGAGGAGAGAGTGAACAGATTACCAGATATCACAATCACATCTCAGAAAAGCATCAGGCTGCAAGGCAAGGAGTTAAAATTGGAAAGCTTTATGTCATTGGTGCCAGGTGGGTGACAGAGCAGAGTGGTAGTAAAAAAGGAAGAAATGAGTAAGTGACAGTATCGGTCTCCAGCAGAGTCTTTATGAGGCAGTGTAAGTCTAGCAGGAGTTAACAGAATGTAATAGGATTAAACTTGGCTGAATTCAGAGCAAATAGTAAGATTTGCTTTCTCAGAAGTTTGAGATTTGGCGGTTTGGCAGCTCAGTAAGAAATGAAACCTTAAAAGGAGTGGTTGGAGTATATTTTGTCACTATTATTATTAATATTCCCAAAAACCCCTGGCAGGCATAAAGTCCTTAGGCAACCCACCTGCAGGAGAGGGAATATGGATGGAGGTGGCTGCAGGCTGAAAGGAAAAGCAGCTGTGGACTGGTCATGTAGTGCTGCCCTGTCTGGGAGCGTGGTGTGGCTCTGCTGGGGTGCCCTGGTCTCTCTCCAAGGCTTGAGATCACCAGCACTACCACAGGGAGGGATTCAGGACAGCTACCTGCTGCTGCAGACAGTGAGCTGAAGATTTAATCCTCACTATGTGTGGAAGAGGGAGCAGCTCCATTTGCACAGACAGCAACTGCTGGTTGTGTCTCCTTTTTGTTTTGCTTTGTTTTTTAATTCTTGTAGTGAGAAATAAAGGTGCAATCCCTTGTGCTTTCTGGAAAGTAAGTTTTGTTGGACAAAAACAGAGTTTTAGTTCTTTCCTAATGACTTCCCTCACCCCACCCCACTCCTTCTCCTGTCTCACCAAAATGAAGAATGTCATAGCATTGCCCAAGTCCATTCACAAGGCCTGTTCTGCTTTTTTTTCCCCCACAGTACTTCTTCATCCCTGAGCTGGAATGGTCTCTCACTTTATACTGTAAATGCTAACAGAGGACGCACCTTGTGGAGCAGATACTGCACTGACCCTCAGGCTGTCCTACTTCCCATGGAAAAGGACCGGCCCAGCTCCCAGCGAGGAAATTCAGAGAGGTACAAAAATCTTTATTAAGCTATGCTCAGAAATGCTGTGCATCTGTCCAGAGAAGTCTCAGTACTGAGACAGGCAGGAAGTCAATTACTTCAGTGGTGGTGGTGGCACCACAAAAAAGTGGCTCCCCCAAGGGAGTGGATTCAATGACTGGATTCAATGCTGGTTTTAAGTGACCCTCCCTCAGGATCTTCTGAATGCACCTGTTTGTGATGTTGGCTGGCTGTCTTGTATCTTCTCTCAGCTGTTTTCTTTGGACTTCGCTACTAGATTGTGGATTATCTATAGGTGAGGTACCACAGCTGCATGGTGAGAAATGTACTCGTGGTCTTCAAAATTTGTTAAGAAATGAGGGTTGTGCTCCCTGGTGAAGGTAGCAGTTTTATCATTAGCCAGAGATGAGAAAAAAAGCCATCAATGCTGCATATTTTTATGTGGGAGTTCAGGCCTCCTTGTGCTGATTCTGCCTCAACGGGGGCTCAGTGCAGGGGCAAAAAGGGGAAGAAACTGAAAATCTTCTCCATTGTAATGACTGTTTGAGTATGTCTACACAACTGCAGAGCTCTTCTTTTAACATTAATAAGTAGAGCTGACAAGATCTAATGGCATATCACTGCCTGCAAAGGAAGGCACTGCACTTAGGCTTTCCAGTATTCCTCTGCTGCTGGATTTAGTATCATGTTACAGGAAGCCTGACTAGAGAAACCTTGGCAGGATCTAATGATCTCATACCCTTTGCTGCTCTGTTTTACACACTGATGTGCAGAAGCTGATCTGCTTTGGAAAAAGCAAAGGCTGGCTCTGCATCTTTTGCTGTTCAGAAAGAACAAAGTTTCAGAGCCCCGTGTCCCAGAAGACCTATGAGGACGAAGCTTTGGACCATATTTTGTCTCTTCAAGACAAGACTGTCCTCAGGAGGAACTGTTCAAAGGTTAATATACTTTTTATTGTGCTGATTAGGGTTTTAATGCCACAGGAAATCTGAGAGGTGCAGCTATGAGTGTCTGTGTGTTCAACTCCTGAAGCATTTAATGAATGTCCTGAAATACTATATTTCACACTTAGTGGGAAAAAAAACCCCAAGAAATTAAAAAAAAATTAAAAAGAAAATCACAAACCTCTAGTATACATAACATAAGACAGAGGATCCCCTCCTTTCTTTCCTACATGAAAACCTACTTAATTTTATCATTTCCACTCTCTATTCAATTTTCCTTCCACTCAGCTACGTTACTCTACAGCACCTATTAAGCAATAGCCTGTTTGGCTCTACGTGTCCAGCAAAATCTTGCAAGTTACTCCTTGACATCTTAATTGCATTTCCAAATAACTTGTTTCTCAAGCTCTGCACCTGCTGTTTCATCACAGCACACAGGAACACACACACTGTTTGCCAGACCCATGCAGGACCTCCTTCCCTTGGATGAGCTAGATCAGGAAACAAGTGTAGCTGAAGCAGAATGAACCAAGGCGAGCACAGAAAAGGCACTGAAAGTTTTCTTCCCAGGTGAAAATAAGGAAAAAGAAATGCATGTGATTTATTGAGCATGAAATCTTCAGGTGAAGAGGATCAGATATTGCAGATTCTCATCATCCATCATGAATTCTGGACTAGAATCACTGAGTACATCAGGGGTATTGCTCAAACTATGAGCAGCTGGCTCTTGCGTAAGACACGGACAATGGAAAAAGGTGTGTTTGCATCAAGACAAGCACTGCTCAGAAAAGCTGTGAACCAGAACTCTTCACAGCTACCAAGAATCATTCTTACACTGTTTACCCAAACCTAGTGCTTCTAAATGCTTCTCTGTTAGAAAAGGGTACTTTGTGTTGCTGGAAAATGGGAAAATGAGGAAGTGTGAAAAATGACTCACAAAGCCACAGAGAGAGAAAATGTAGTGAGAGCAACCACAGCACCCTCACTGCTCCTGTGTTCCTTCCACAGCACCTACTGCAGTTTCCTGGCCTCCAACAAGAGCTAAATCAGCTCACGAGTGTGGAAAATGGTTAGGGATATTTATTTCAGCTGCCCCAGGTGTGTCTACGTGTCCAACTTATCTAACCAGTCTGTAATTTTAGTAAGCACATTCATCCTGATCTTACACATTTGACTTCAGGGCTTGAAGACCTAAGCTCCATCTCATAGGATTCGGGTGATAAGAAGCTTCTGAAGATAATGAAGCAACCTGGCTGATGTCTGTGGTGAGAATTCAGGCAGGAATCTTGGCACTGCTGTCTCACAGGGCTGTTCTCTCCAGGTCTGGTATCCAAATCATTAAAATACTCTCCTTAAATGTTGGGATGGGGCAGATTCAAAGTAAAATCACCCTGACAACTGGGCATATTGAGCCCGAGCACAGAATAACACAAAAACAAAATATTGAGCCAGAATTATGAGCAAGGAGGGAAGACAGGACTGTGCTGATGAATTCTGACTAAAACCTATTTCTGTAGGTAACACTTGTGTCAAAAAAATCCAAAACAACAAGGAAATTAAATACAAAATGTAAACCAACTACAGATTGTAACTGCTAACTCTACTAAATGTAAAAAATGGAGAAAGCAAAAGGGAAGCATCAATGCTGTGAGCATCAAAGGACAGCAATAACTTGCTTTTAAATCTTCATTGCATCTGTGTGACCTCCTCTTCCCCTAAATTCGAAACTGTGCTTGCTCTTAATGGCACCTATCTTGTGTCAAATAAAAAATCTCCCCCAGCAAATGCACATGAGGAGAAGACATGAAAAAGAAAGTCACTGTGGGAAGAGTCACGCTGATGAGGGTAACTGTAGGAAACAAGAACTTGGCCTTGTGGAAAAGCAGTATTTTCATTGTTCTGAGAGGGTTTCACAAATAGCTGGGCATACACTTTGAAAAACGTCCTTGATGGTGCCCTCCTGACAACGAGCGAGCCGGCGAGCTCAGGTTACAGCCTCAGATGTGCTGAGCAACTGGTGCGGAGGAAGTCCCGATGCCCACAAATCTCCTGTGTAAAATCAAACACAGACAATTGCCTGGGTTCTGAACCATGGTGGGGTAACAGGCTGCAGCCAGCAGCCTGTCCAGCTGCTCCTTGGCACAGATCCTGAGCAGACCTTGCAGTTGGCCCTATATCTTCGGCTACTTCCCAGCCAGGAGCTGCACTGATGGCATTCAGCATTCACAGAGCCGCTGACTGCTGCCCTTTTCCTAGAGATAGGGGTAGCACAGCCAAATTGCCATCAGCAGGATCTCTCCCAGGCTTTCCCAGCAGAACAGCAGGAGTGCAGGGGGATATAATCCTGAAGAAGGAGAACATCCCAGACCATTGCCATTAGGAACAGACCTGAATTAGCTGAAGGAATTTGTGTTTCCGTCCTAATAGAAGAGAGAGGAACACGCAAATAAACCAGCTCTGTCCAGCCCAGGCAATTCTGTTGCACAAATGCAATCTGTGAATCCTGGTATAAGACCTCTGGTGTCCCTTGAAGAGCTTTAGAATGGGACAGAATTCAATCCTTTCCCCTATCCACTCCTTTTACCTACCCTTGTGCACACCCTGCTCTTGACAAGCCCTGCTATTAAATTCCCAAACATTTTTTTTCCTGCCATCCTTCTCAACATACAATTTTTACAAATTTACCTGTGATTCCCTTCCCCTGCCTTTGACATTCTCTGTGCCCAAGCTGCTCCAGAGACGGACCAGAACCCTGTGTACATTACAGAGTGGATAATGGACAGCCACACTCTCATGCTCCCTGGTTTGTGCTCCCTCCAAAGCAGATCACTGCTGCATGGTACAAACAGTATTGCCAGACTATGTTTTAAGCTTTTAAGCTGATGAAGCAAAGATCAGCATCTCAGAAGTCTATCAACAAATTAGGAGGGTCTTTTTTTTACCAAGTATGCGTATTTATATATAATTAATGAAGTCCAAGGCTTGCAGTACATGCTCTATCACTCCTGTATCACTCCTGTGTACAGCAATGTATAAATTATTCCTATTATTGCTCCTTGCTCTTAAGAATTTAACAGTGAAAAGGAAGAACTTTCTCTTTTTTCAGAAATGAAGCCCCAGTACCACTCTAAGCACAGGGCTGAGCTCAGGTTTTTTTACCTGTTTTACCTGCCTGAAATCTACATTCCCCTCTCAAACTGGTTAGACCTCTGTGGGGTTGAGGAACTAGGGGAAAGCAATAGGATTACTCTGAGATAACAAAGAAAAGCGCTGGGTACAAGGAGGTCTGGAAATCCATGTATGCCTTAACTCAGTCTTTGTGCTGGAATCAGGAGTGGGTGAAGCTCTGGCGACACTGGTCAAAAGGAGCAAGAAAATACAAGAAAAACTCACACGCTGCTTCATTTCTCAGAAAAATATCAACATTCTTCCTACTCGTCCTCCTCCAGAAACAGCCATTTCGGATCCCTGAGACAAACCCACCTGTTTTCTGTTGTTGTTCTTCTCTTAACCAAGCTCTGCTCCCACAGCAGCTCCCCCGCTGCAGCACTTGCCACAGCTCACGGGGCTTAGAGGAGCTTTCCAGCTTCCTCCTCCTCCTCCTCCTCCTCACCACCTTACCCTCTACCTCTGCTTCCCTCAGCCCCACTCCCAGGCACGATGAGCCTCCCTGGTCTCTTGTTTTCTACCATTTTAGTGGGTTGTCTGCAATAACCTGCTCAAATTTTCCTTTTAAAATGCTTTCTATTCCCACAGCTCTCCTGACTCCTCTCAGAGGAGAGAAAGCTCTGACAGGTTGATTTTTCAGACCAGCTGCCTGTTGATAAATAATGATGCAGTACTTAGTGGATATTAACTGGTTGCAGGGGAAAGCAAGCCTGTGTTGATCTGCAGAAGGCAGGGATCAACATTTCAAACCTCAGCAAAGGAGTTTTGTTGGATGATTAGCTCACAGCAGCATCTGCAGTGGAAGCAGCTAATAGTTGTATTAAAAAAAAAACAAAACAAACCATGAACATAAGACTAAGAGCATTTAAAAATATCTGCTCTTAATGTTGCTACGGAGACCTTTATTGTAGCCGCTGAACGTGATGTGCATTGATTATGTTCCTCATAGGTAACGTTCCTCTCTCAGACTACCAGAAACTGACAATCCTCCCACTTGTACGAGGTGGTGGGAGTACTCAGGCTGTGGAACTAAACAGCACTGGAGAGGAGCTTTGCTCAGTTTTTCAACCCTTAAAAATGTGTAGATGTACAGGTTCAGCACTCCATCAACAGTTTCTTGCCTTTGCAGATATCCCTTGTTTAATACATTCCGCCTTTTTTTTAGAGCAGAAGGGCTTAGGATCAGCGCTTAGGATCATTGTAATTGAGGTGATAAATGCAGCAATCCTATTATAAAAATAAGGGTTCTCATTCATATGGCTGGCAGTGCATGTATTTGGAGGTCCCTCAGTAAAATCTGAGTAGTTTCAACACATGGCATTCAAACAACAACTGCATTGACGGCATGAAAGATTTTTATTTGTCTTTAAGCTGAGCTGATGGGGTCACGGTACAGAAATGGCAGAAAATGTATGGCTGGTACTCATGTAGTTACATGGGCTGGCTGCTCTTTTCAAAAGCTTTTGAGAAAATGTTGCTGATCAAAAGCAGTTAAGTGAAAATCTTGCCAAAAAACCCTCCACATTTTTATTACCCTATACTAAGCTTTACCTATTCCAATAAAAATAACATTATTTGAAAAACAGCCCTCACAGAACTTCAGTTTCACTTTTTAGATGACAGTTTTCATCTTCCTAGCTTTTTTTTTTTTTTTAATATTGATTTGGATTAAATAACCTCGCAGGGATGACAAATTTTAGCAGAAATTATTCAGGAACCCAAGCTTCTTTAAGGCTTATTTCAGAGAAGTTTTAAATTTCATATTGAAAATATTTGCTTCAGTTTTTCCATTTGTTAGATGTAGAGCTCAGTGAGTAAATTCCAACAGAAGTGTACAGGCTGCGTTTCAGGCAGCTGTGGTTTTAGAGACACATTTCTTAAATTAGTGGAATAACTGAAAAGTTGTAGGCTGGTAGTGGGAGGAAATGCTAATCTGCTGTGGTGCTGAGGACAACAAACAGGTTCCTCCCTTGTTTTAGCCTGCAGACTGGAATTTCACCTTCTCACTCAATGCAGCATCCTCAGCATCACTGAGTGCCCAGGAAAAGAGAGTTGAAATTGAACAGATCCAAAACTGTGTGAATATCCCTGAGCTTTGCCTTCTGGCCTACTGAAGCTACAGGAGAACAGTTTGTTCAAAATACAGGAAATTGTTCCTCAGTTAAGAAGGATTTGGATTTTTTTACCTTGTCAGAAGTTTGGAAGTGAACATGAAGATCCTTGTTTTAAATTGCATTTCTGCCAGAGATTTCCATCTATTTTTACTGATAATCCAAATTTTAGAACAACCTCCCCAATCTGCTGATTTTCCTTACTATTTTCCTTCCTTATTTTTGTTACTCCCTTCCTTTGTGTAGGCAGTTCACTTAGCCCATTCCTCTGCAATGTCTTATGCACAAAAAAAAGTGTTAAAATTATGGCCTAAGTTCAGTGGCAAAGGATAAGGCCAGATCTCACTGTTACTACGGAGATAATACAGTTTTCCAGCTTGCAAAATGTTTGTGACATGATGAATTGCCTCTGTCCTCTCCAACATATCACTTCTTGAGTGTGAAATGTGAGGTTGTGTTTCTGGGTGAATTCAAATTTGGCCACTGTTTGCCTCGCTCTGAACAGAAGCAGTGCAAACAGAGTATTATGAAACCAGACTATTAAATAAAGTCCAAAGGGAGAATGGCAGGAATTGCAATGCAATGCTTTCTCAGCTGAAATATGTTACTAATGGTATTTACAGAGATTTCAATAATATAGCTATTTGTCTTATAAAGTTAAACAAAGTAGCTCATGGCATTACAAACACGTAGCCCCAGTTGATATGTATATGTATTAAAATACAAACACATGTACATATATTAGAATTATAGTTCAGATATGGTTGCAATGATTATTATTTGTCATTAAACATGGCCTTTGGGACATCGTCTGAGAAAAATCTACTTGAGTTTGTGCAGAAATATGTTGTGAAGGGAATAAAACTACGTGTGTATAGCTTAGCCTTGGGAGGCCACATGCATATTTTCATTCTCTGAATACAGAAACATCAATAACGTCAGGCAAAGACTGTTGTGAAAACCTGTTAGTAGGAAGAAACAGAAATGAGAATATGCAAATAAATGTTTCCATTTACCTTTCCTGGGCTTCTCACCAGTACAAAAGGAATTTTTTCCCCCTGATGTATTTACATCAAAATGCCTGGTCTACCTTTGAGTGCTTGGAACAAATTATATTCATTTTGGTTTAAACTGCTGGGTGGAGGGGACCAAACAGGAGGGGAGATGAAAGGATCTCTTCAGGCATTAGTGACACGTTTACAGATGCTGAGATGGACACCTTTATGTACAGCCCTATGAAGGTGCCTCAGAAATCCAAGGAATGCCAGGGGAACAGGATACAGTCATGTCTGCCCACTGCACTTACAGCAAACACACCTTCCCCATAAAGTACACGAGCTGATCAGTAATTTCCTCTCTTTTTTTGTTTTAATGGCTCGAGACCTCATATGAAACTTAGCAGCAAACAGAGACAGTAAGGCGAATAATGAAGAAATCCCAGAATCTTCCTTTTCCAGGAGAACTTCAATATGAGCTAAAATGTCTGAGATACTCCCTCCAGCTTGAAGAACTGGAGCAGGTTCCCTCAAATCTCCTGTTTCCTTACTTCACTCCTCTTTCCAGCTGAGCCAGTGACAGGATCCATGGGGGTGTGAGCAGGATCCAGGACCTGCCACGGCATGTCACTGATCCCAGGGCTGGAGCTGCTCAAATTGGATTACTGAGTCTTTGCACAAGTAATCGCCCTCCTGAGACCGGGACGTGAACTCGGGCTGGGATTGTGGCAGTGCCAGGTGGTTCTTTCCCACTGCCCCTGGCATGGCCCTTTCACCCTCCCTGCTGCAGGACACAGGGGCCGATAAAGGGTGGGACATAGAGGCTGATAAAGGGTCGGACACAGAGACTGATAAAGGGATAAAGGGTCAGATAGAGAGGCTGATAAAGGGTCAGACACAGAGGCTGATAAAGGGTCAGAGAGAGAGGCTGATAAAGGGTGGGACATAGAGAGTGATGAAGAGGTGGATATAGTAAAGGGATAAAGGGTCAGATATAGGAGCTGATAAAGGGTCAGACACAGAGTCTGATAAAGGGTCAGATATAGGGGCTGATAAAGAGTCAGACATAGAGGCTGATGAAGAGACTGACCTAGAGGCTGATAAAGGGATTAAAGGTCAGATAGAGGGGCTGATAAAGGATGGAACACAGAGGCTGATGAAGAGTCTCTCTCTGCGCTGCAGCAGCTGCAGCCCGGCCACGTGTGCAGCCCTGACCTTTCCACAGGGTGATCACCTCCAGCAGCAGGGAGGGAAGGAGGGGGAAGAAGCTTCTGGCTGTGGCCTGGTTTGGCCGAGCTTATCTGGAGGCTGACAAGACACAGCAGATGGTCCGCGACCGGCGGCTGCCCAACACGAGCAACTACCTGTGCACTGATGCAGGGAATGACACTGTTAATGAAGGGCAAGTGAGGCACAAAGCCTCACAGGGACCCTCATCTCAAACCCCACATTCATCCCTCAAGTGTGTATTAACCCTTTAGCCGGTGAATCCCTGTGCAAACCAAAATGGCTTTTTAATGCAGTTTCCTGAAGCCTCTCCATCAGCCAGAGGCTGCTTTGGACTAATCCAGGAAATGAGCCAAGCATTAAAAAAATATAATGTGAGGTTATGGAACATCTAAAACATATTGACCATAGTGTAATTATACTTGAAATGGATTAGGGGAAGTAGCTAAAACAATCTCCACGCTGAAAAAGATAATTTGGGAGTGTGCAAGAGGGCCTTGAGGAGGGTGCCTGCAATTCTGAGTAGGGATGGTGAATGTGCCTCAGAGCATGTAAGGAAAAGGTACTGGAGTGAACGCTACATGACAAATGTGATAATCACTGTCCCAAACATATCACTTTCTAAAGCTTAAGCAAGCTGGCATTTACATGAATACCACAAGTCAGCAAAGTAAATGCAGGAAAAAGTGAAATACATGTGACAAGTCTCACTCGCCTCTGCGAATTAAGTAACAGTTTCTGGACTTAAGATGTAACAGCAGACAGGGAATAAAGGAAATCTTCAGTTTGCCTTGCATACTGGTAATATTAAAAACCTGAATTTGTTATATTTACAATTAAAATAGCTATTTTAAATATTTTTTTTTAATCTTGGAAAAGTTATCTGAGAGCTACAGTTCCCAAGTAGAGTATCTTGTTTCGTGATATAATAAAAAACACAGTCTGTGTAAGATAGTAACAGAATCCCTAATTAAGAACCATACTTTAATCTTGAGTATGATGAGCCTCTTGAAGTAAGTATCCAAAGCATCTTTACATCCAAAATGTTAAGCTCTTGATTAAACAAGCAAAACCTACTTTAAAAGATAATTAATGATGAGCTTCAGTGAAAATACTGGGTTTGTATTTGGGCCAAACTAAATCTTGGATGCAAACCCTCAGTGTCTTTTTTTGTTTTAACATGTTCTGATCCAAAGTGGTTGGGCTCTAAGCCACTCTTACCAAACAACTCAACTTGCTGCAGTTAAGATTGACAGTATCTGTCGTGAGACAGATTATAGCAGATCTGCAAATTTAGACACAGAGTTAAAAACCTATTCTTTTTCAGAAGTAAGAGTTAATTTGGGGCATCTGCATCTTTACTCAGCCAATGGAGTTGTTTTCAGTTTTTTCCGTCTGCTGCACACAATATTCACAATTCCAAAGTAATTTCTGTAGTTTCTCAATATCTCTGAAAATGGAGGGTGAGGTATCTCAGGTAGGATCCACCAAAAAGCAATATGCAATATGCACTCCCATCTTGAATAAAACCTCCTATAATTCTCAGCTGCCATCCTTAAAAATAACTCGAAGTTGGGGGATGAATGTGTCATATTTTTCAGTGGGATAAATGGATGCATCAACGCAATGCAGCCAGTGATTTAATCTGGCTGACGAAATGCTGGTGGTTCTCTGCAGCACTAACGCAGCCTAAATATGATTGAGTCACCCAAACTTTATCTTTTTCCCACAAAATTCTGAGTGGGGGATCTTAGGTTATAATAGTGAACTGCACTTGAGAGATTTGGAAATTAATATGGAGCCCCAAGCAATGGATTCTCCTCTGGACAAGGAAAGGGCTCAGAGGGGGCACAAGACAAATTCCTCCAGGTGAGTTGACCAAATCTCCCCAGGGACCAGATAGAAACAGGGTGAGCTGCTTCTGCTAGCTCTGGGAGCAGACTCACAGTGCAATCTGCCCCTTCAATGGCAGAATTAAAACAAACAAATGAAAAAAACTAGGAATTTAGATAGCATTAAAGAAAATCTCCCCTAAAAGTCCCAGCAGTTTTAAAGAGGTTTATACCATATATTTTATACCAATAAAATGCAGAATTGCCTGACATTAAGGTAACACCGTGCAGAGTTCAGAACAAGAACTGGGAGCAGTACTGATCACTGTGGTTCCTATATATACTTTCTTTAAAACATGTCTTCAGCACTGGATCAGACCAGCTGCTCCCTGTGCAGCATATCCTGCCTGAATTTGTAGATGCCTGAGGACAGTCAAAAGGAAAAGACACCCGCCAGCTGTCTGTCACAGTGTAACTTCAGCAATCTTTGTGTTTAATAGCCTTCAATGGATTGGTTTTTCCTCATGAATTTACCTAATCACTTTCTAAATCCTGTTTCATGCAGCACTATGAGAACGATAATCTAATTTTGGTCTCTAAGAGATGTAATACAAAAACAATAGGAGGCCCAGGAAAGAATGAAATCATTTCGCTAACAGATATTACAAAAGAAGGCAACAATTCCAGTCCAGTGATGAAGAAAATTACTGAAAGCGCTCATTACAAAACATCCTGCTCTGAAAAACAATCTATTTAGACTACTTTGCAGCCCTGAAAAAAATAAAACCCACCCCCCATCTGTAATTGCCTTTCCAAGATTGTGATGTGGATGTTCCTTTCCTTGGTGCCACAACATGAAACTTTAAAGTGTGTGACTTTGCCTAGTCCTGCTGCCTGGGGTCACTGAAAATGCTCCTAAAGCCCAGTGATCCTTGGATCAGCC
The DNA here is from genome assembly GCA_008694505.1 of Cyanoderma ruficeps. Lineage (NCBI taxonomy): Eukaryota > Metazoa > Chordata > Aves > Passeriformes > Timaliidae > Cyanoderma > Cyanoderma ruficeps. Next base: position 24,065,532 of record VZDJ01000116.1, on the reverse strand, counting down.
ATGAGTGACATGTTCCCAAGGCACTCCTTGCTCAGAACAGGACAATTGCCTCAGACACATCCCTTCTGTGAATTTATGCTACTTGCTCTCCATTATCAATGGAACTCTACATATTTTGCAATCTTTGTGCACTATTATTGATGAAATCTCCCACAAAATGTTGAAATTAATTTTGAAGCTCTACCCTTAGCTGCCATCATGTACTAAATTGATTTACAAATGAAAAGAGTATTTTCTTTGTTTAAATACAGGTAAAATATCCCTTTGAGTAAACTATTTCCTAATACTTTTTTAAAAGATCAGTATAAATATAGGCCTTTTTATTTTGCAAGTCTTGAGTCACATTTAATAAGTTCCAGCTATTCAAAGAGTAAACAATTGAGTACATTCTACACAGTTTTACAAAGTTCTGTGTAACCAGGGTGAAATTGGTGGGACTACACAAACCTTTCTCTTTATCTAGACTTCCATATTGTGCAAATAAGACCTTCCAAATGGAAGCAAAAGTAAAATATGTTCTTAAAGCCTCTTTTTAGATGGTATTAAGATGAATCCTCTTTTTATCCTCTACCTTTTCTTTTATTTCAATCCTATGTTACGTAACGTTTTTGCATAACCATTTTGTATTCACGTTAACGCATTTGCTGTTTCCCTCCATTCTCCCATTCTCATTGGAAAAGCTAAAACGTGCCCGATTCTTGCCTCATAACGTGTCTTTTGAGATAACACAGCTCCTGTTGAAAATGTTCCTGGGGAAGGAGAGAAGCGATTACAGAGTTGAACATTTCAGAGGCTCTTAAGCCGCCATCAGGTGCACAGAATGTGCCAAATTCCCTATTCTGCCTGTCTAACAGAAGAAAATACTCAATTGAGACATCTGCAACATGACTTTTTATTTTTTTTTTTGTATCCTCCTGCTGTTCCTCCTGACCCAAAAGCGAGTCTGCTATTGCCTTTTTTGAATAGATTGTCCTTATCTGAAAAGCCATTTAGTTGCAAATCCCAAACCTTTCCATTATTACCATGTATTCCTGTATTAGCCACGGTAAAGGCCCGTAACAGAGCAGCTCAAATGTTGGACTAATGACCTCTCTGGTATTTCTATAGAAGAGCTCTGTTAAACACCCAGGCATTTCAACTCTCAGTCACAAGACCTATAAAAAATTCATACTCTGAATCTCTAGTTTCAAACCACAGCACTACATCATTAAGAGCTTTTCAATCCTCCCACCCCACACACTTTACGAAGGGGGATGGGGAAGAGAGGTTTTATCTTCTTGGCAATAAAATTTCACGTTTTCTTCTTGTTTGCATTTTGAAGCAGTTCTGGAGGTTGTGGAAAAAAAAAACAACCAACAACGTGAGCACGAGTTTTATTCTATTAAAAGAAAACATAATCTAAGAACTTTCAGCTAGGCATTTAGCTAAACATAAAAAATGGTGTAAAAAACAAGCTTAATCATTTAAGTAACTTTTGTCTCAATTGTTGCTGCCATTCAGAAATCATGAAACTTTTATTTCAAAATTGAAAGAAAAGACTACCCCTGACAAAGGGAAGCACCTGGAAAAACAGTGTACAGCGGACACAGTACATTCTCCAGCAGTATATACAGCTTTGATCCAGCCTTTAAATGAGTTTGCTGGATTAGAATAACAGCAGTTTCTTTCGGATATATGTTTACATTTTCCAGTAAAAACATGGTTATTTTCTGTGAGAATTCTGTAAGCCAAATTTGAACGCCTCTTCCAAGTTAACCTCTCAAAATGTCCAAATTGACCCTTTCTGGAGAGTCACATGTTTTTCCTGCATGCTGTAGCCCTGCCTCATGTCACGTTTCTTCTTCCTATCATCTCTCAGGGATTTGTTAAGCAGTGCTGTAATGTCCATCCCTCCTGGTTCCCAGTTTGAAGGGCTGTCACTGGCTGTGCCTCCTGCACAGACCGATCTGTCCCCTCCCTGGAAGGGCTCTGGGCAGCTTGGGCAGTGAAATTCCTCCTCCTTCCCTCTGTGATCTCATCGAAGCCACAGTTTGTCCTGAAAGAAACCTCTGTCCTTGGTTGTCCTACCCACAGGACAGCAGCGATCTCATACACATCGGAGGCTGAACAGTGCAAAGCTCTCAGCTTTCTTTTCTTCGTGTTCCTTTTCTCCACAGGTTTGGTGGTTTGCTTTTTTTTTTGACCTCGTGTACTCAACGATGGCTTTCAAGCACAAGTAGATAGCTGAAGGGGATGGAAACATATTTATGTCTTATCAGCAATAATAGCGGAGCTGGATAAAATGTCATCTAGGAAGGTTTTTGTTGTTTTTTATTTTTAACGTGCTAAAAGCATCTCTCATCAGCAGGAAACAAGGAGGTTTCTAGGAAGTCACACAACGCCCACGAAAACAGACTTTATCTCATCGCCCCTCTCCGGAGCAACCTCACCGAAACAATCCCCATCCATCCGCCCATTTTTGAAGATGCTCAAGGTCCTTTTTCTGCCACCGCCCCTCGGTGCTCCTCGGGCGACCAAGTGCCACCGACACCGGTCACCTTCCCACGGGCGGTGCGGTCCCTCGGCCGTGCCCACTCGGCCTCCCCTGCCCCGGACACCGCATACGGCCCGTCGGGCCTCGGGAGCGCGCCCGGGAGCGGGTGTCGGGACTGCGCCCGGTACCGGGGGGGGGGGTGGTACCGGGACTGTGCCCCGGGAGCAAGTCTCGGGAGCGGGTACGAGCGGCGCGCACCGGGAGAGGGGTCCTCGGGAGCGTTCCCAGGGAGCGCGCCTTGGGAACGGGTCTCGGGGGCGAGTTTGGAGGGCGCGCCCCGGGCTCGCTCTCGGGAGCGCGCGCCGCCCCTCACGGCCGCGGGTGACCCCTCCGCGCGCCGCCGCCCCGCCCACGCTGCTCCCCCCCCCGCGGGCACGCGCCCGCGCCCGCCGCGCCGTGACGCCACGGCGGCGCAGTGACGTAACCCGCCGGTCCCGCCAATCGAAGCGCGAGGAGGGCGAGGCCGTCTCCGCTGGTTGGCTGCCACCGCCCCCGCCCCGCCCCTACCCGCGGCCGGCGGCGGGGGGGACCCGGATGAGGCGGCCCCTGGCGGCCGCGGCCGTTAAACGCCGGTGGGGCGCGGGCGCGACCCCCGCGATGGCGGCGGCGCGGTGAGGGCGGCGCGCCCGGGGCAGCGCGGAGGCCCGAGGATGCCGCTGCTGTACGTGATCCTGCTCTCGGCGCTGGCCGGCTGCTGCCTCACGCTCCTGCTCCAGCTCCTGCTCGTCTACAGGAAGAAGCCCGAACCCCCCGGGGCGGACGGAGCCTACGGCGGCATCGTCTACTCCCGTGTGGCGGCCGAGCACGGCCTCCGGGAATACCTGCAGGGCGCGGAGCCGGCCGGCGGCCCGACGTCCGCGGAGCCAGCCCCCAGCCCGGCCCCGGCCTCTGCGCCCGCCGCCGCCCCGGGCGCCGAGCCCGGCCCCAAGCAACAGCAGCAGCCGCCGCAGCAGCAGCAGCAGCAGCCGGAGCCCCCTCCAGCCCCCTCCTCCCGCGAGGAGACGTGCCACTTCCTCAATGCCATCTTCCTCTTCCTCTTCAGGGAGCTCAGGGACACTGCCCTGGTCAGGGACTGGGTCATCAAGAAGATCAAGGTGGAGTTCGAGGAGCTGCTCCAGGCCAAGATGACAGGGAAGGTGCTGGAGGGGCTCAGCCTCAGGGAGGTGTCTCTGGGCAATGTCCTGCCTGTCTTCAAGTCGGTGAAGCTCATCCGGCCGGTGGCCTGCAATGATGAGGGCTGTCCCGAGGAGCTGGGCTTTGAGGTGGACCTGGAGTACAATGGTGGCTTCCACCTGGCCATCGATGCCGACCTGGTGTTCGGCAAGTCGGCCTACCTCTTCGTGAAGATCTCCCGGGTGATGGGGAAGCTGAAGCTGGTCTTCACGCGCCTGCCCTTCACGCACTGGTTCTTCTCTTTTATGGACGACCCCGTGGTAGTCTTTGAGGTGAAGTCTCAGTTTGAAGGGAGGCCCATGCCTCAGCTCACTTCCATCATAGTGAATCAGTTCAAGAAAGTCATTAAGCGCAAGCACACCTTACCCAATTATAAAATCAGGTGAGTCGTCCTGCGTCCTCAGCGTTACTTTGGGTGGTGTGCGACAGAATTGCTGTTTTGATCTTAGTGGGTATTTAGCACGGTACATTGCTTTGTCTGCTGGCAGACGCTTTCCATGAAAGGAAGGATCGTTTTCCATTTATAACAGGTGAAGAAGGCATTACACAGTGAGGTTATGTGCCTTCGTCTGGGTGTAACTAAGTGGCAGAATTAATGCGTGTGAAAAGTTTGGGGATCTTGATAGGTGTGTGACTATAGGACCATGATGTCCCTCTTTGGAAGAGGTAGGAGGATGGCTCATGGACAGTTTGTGTGTTTGGGGTGTCCTCCCAAGCTTCTGAGCCACCAGGGCAAGACTTGTGGCTGATGCTTACCTCTAGAGGTGAGATGATTGTTACTTAATATAAGAAAGGGTAGAGTTCACTGTCTAAGGAATATTAGACAGTCTGCTTCTTTTCTGGTCTGCATAATGCCCTCAGTAATTTTGGGGGAAGTGTTAAAAGTTGAAAAGAGAGCTCTTGCCACTGCTGTGGTAAGCAAAACTTTGGGGAACCTTTTGGGTTTTTGGGGTTTTTGTATTATAGTATGTTTTCTTTTGCAAATGTACACACAGACTGCATTGTACAGTGAATATAATGAAATGTGTACTGATACTTGGGTAGCAGAATGGCAAGAGGCATATTGGCTTTGTTTCTATCCTCTGATACTGACACTGAATGTATTACCATTGCTCAGGTACCGTGTTTTTGTTGTCTTACCACTCGTAGGATGCCATGTCGCCTTTCTCTTTTGTTTGTTCTTTGCAATTTTTATGTGTTAAGTAAGGATTTTAGGTTTGTTTACCGCATTCTTCTACAATAAGCCTTTTCCCTGAAATTTGCGAGAGATGAGTAACTGAAGATGCCTGTTTGAATTTTGAAGTGTAATTACCTTTGTAGTGGTGTAATTTTTGAAGCCTTTTCAGCTGCTTCCCCTGCAATTGAATTTATAAGTGCTCTCATGAGAGTGGATTTTTAAAATATCCAAGATTTGGATAGCCCTGACAGGGCAGTAAGTTGGGGTTTTTTTTCGAGTAATATAGTAGTTCTTTCAGATTTTGAGGTACTGAATTGCTCTCCAGAAGAGAGAATTCCTGGACAGCAGAGGAGCTGTCATGGCAAGTTTGCGTCCATTCCCTTTGTGTTTTGGAAAGAGTGAAGCTGTAAACTGTGGAGAGGAGCCCGGGGGAGGGGTTGGGACAGCCCAGTCACGGGGCAGAGTCAGCACTCTCAGCACACCTAGAAAGAACAAATGAGCTTTGCACTCCCTGGACAAGTAGTTTGGGGTTCCTGTGCGGGCTGTGATGATGTGCTCCTCCCCTTCAGCAGACGAAGACAGGCATCTTCACTTTGCCTCTGGGAGGTGCACGGTGGACAGTGAGGTGTTCTCATCATTTAGTTGGAGACAGTCGATTTTCCACGTGTTTCTCAAACTTTCTGCCACCATAAAGAATGAATGAGGCGTGTGTGAGGGACTGGAAGGGCAAATAAGGGAAGAAGCAGAGTGCTGAGCCTGAGGCAGAAATGAGACGTGTGATGAGAGAAGGTAACTGACACTAAGAATGGTATATGGAGCATAAATAATTACAAGAAGAATTAACAGATAACTTAAAACATTCTCTTTGGTTATAGGAGTTGGGAATCTCTGAATGCTTCAGGGGAAAATGCAGTATCACAGCTGATTTCCACACCATAGTGGGCTGGTGGCCTGCTGTGTTCAGTGAACAGTGTCCAGCTCTGCTGTGCTGCTTTTGACCTTTACATTTTATTCCATGTACTGAAGGTGTCGTTCCAACCCTCTGTGTTGTGAAGGGGGCTCTGAGGTAGGACACAAAGCTCAGTGCAGATTTATGGAATTGTCCTGAGGAAGGAAGGTTGGCTCTTTGGTATTCCAGCTGTCCATAACGTGGCCTTTAAAGCTTCAGGTGGGAACTTTTAGCTGTTCACTGTGGCCCAGGGTTTGGTGGAACACAGACTAGAACTACAAATCCTTTCCCAGCTGAGTTTAGGCAGGTGAATCCCCAAACTGGGTAACAGCTGAGCAGTAACAGTACACTCTTAGGTGGTGGCAGAGCTGAGAGTTCAGGTGTTACTGGAAGCTGGTTTGGAAAATCAAGTCCCTTGCTGATAAGATACAAAACTGGGGCTTTAAACAGAACTATAAGATTACACTGGATTTGGGATTATGGTATGTTAATATATTTCTTAGGAAAGAATAAATAGGAGAAAGTCAGGAGTTTCACAACTGCTTAATAACCTCTTACCTTACTTAAAGCTTGAGAGTTTCCCATCTACACAGGATGTGATTATTCTCTCCCAGTTTTTTCCCTATTGCTTATGTGTCCTTAAGTGCATAGATAGTAGTTGCATCCATGTGTAGTTCAAAACCTTTTTGCTGTCTTCCTACTCTTGCTCAAGTAACTTTGTAAATAAGATTTTAAATAGCAGTGATAACAACGTTGTAAATAAAAGTACCTGGAGGGGGAGGAATTCACTTCCTCTGGTTAAAAGGGGCACCTTGCTTCTCTCTTGGCTTCCACATTGGAACCCACGGAAGAGTTTTATCTTGTTTCAAGGTGCTAATTAGCATATAGAAATATGCCATTTTCTTTTGTATTGGGCAACTTCTAGAGGTTATTACTGGGTGGTGAATGGCATATGAAGAGAACTTTTGCCAGTAGTTGATTTTGAACATCCTGTCACTAAGTTTGTGTTACAGATCCTGCCTTCCTCTGTTATTTAATTGCAAAATACCGTATTTAAAAAATGTATATTCATATGTGTGCTGTTGCTACAGCCAAGTTACTCCACAGGTACTTTGTATTCTTTCCAGTTAGGTACAAAATCTGTGCAGCACAGCAGTGATGAGTAACATCATATTTTGTATCATCCATTTCTACCGGCTTTGTGTGATCTGCATAACTGTACCTTGAGAGCAGGAAAAGGCATCTTGCATTCCTGCTGCTCTCCTAAGAGTCCATAGGGAAAGCAGGGTAGCCTAGAAAGTGCATTTAAAGTTTGTCTAGCATTTTATACACATTTTTCTCCATGAAAGCAATTGTCTACTAATTGAAAAAGAAGGGTTGCACTTTATGTCTAAACTAATAAGCAGTAATTTGTGTTTTACTCTAATAGCATGTAATCACTTTTCTCTGTCTCTTTAATAAATGTGTTTGTGTCTGGCAAAACACCCTATTTTGTAGCTGTTCTGCCATTGAATGGGAATTGCTGTCTTGTGTAGTAGAATTTAAATCCCTGAATGTAAAGCTGCTGGTAAAATCCAGTGAATGTAGGCTGGATTTTTCCATTTTTGTCATCATTGATAAAGGATTTATGCAATTCTATTGATAAGAGCGACAGTTTAACTTTTGTAGTTAATATTAATGTATTTCACAGAGTCACAGGTTGGAAGAGACCTTGTTGCTTGATAACAGAAATGCCAACAGCTTTTGGGCAAACATTTTGGTGTGCCAGAGCGGTGTCTTGTTCACATGTGGGGAAGATTTAATACAACCTTGTTTCCCTGTGGGTTTCTTTTAGTAGAGCAGGGCAGTGAACACTGTCAGCACAAAGTGGAGTTTACCTTGTGACCTGACCCGCTGGTTTTTCAGTGTTTGCACTCAAACCGTTCTTTAATGCTGTGGACACTGTCCATGTTGGGTTTAGCTTTATCATGTCCTTTTAATAGTGGCTATTAAAGTGTTTAACACTAAGCTGCAGTTCCTTGCAGTGCCAGAGCATGTTTGGGATTCCAGGTAAGGGCTGTTTCAGGTGTGTGCCTCCTGCTTGATGCTGCTGTTGGGAGCACTCAGGGGTTCAGCTGGGTTACTTCTCTAATGAGCTCTGCCTTGCTCATTAACCTTTTGTTAAGTTGCTTATGGTGACGGCCTTGCTGTGCCCCCCCTCACCTCAGGTTTATCAGTACACTGATTATGCTGTCTCCTGCCTGTTCTTAATAGTTGGGTGTATTTGTGCTCTTTTGCACAGCTCCTGATCTTGCTTTTAGATCTTGGGAGAGGTTTGGGTTTTGGGTTCCTTCTAGGCAATAAAAATACCCTTTGCCATAATGAAGATACAGAGCCTGTTGTGTGTATGTAAAATCTTTCTGCCAGAATTTAACTTCTTGGTGTTTCTTAAGCAATGATGTAAAAAAACCTGACAGCTGCCCTTTTAAAATTTTTTTTCTTAAATATCTCACAAGTTTATCCATTCAGATTCTAAGCAGACCAGGTGTTGCATAAGCAATGGGTCAGTTTTTTGTATTTTAGGCAGACTTTGTTTCTTAGCTTGTTACATTAAAAAAACTAAATATTTTGTATTGATAGTAGCCTTCTTTGAGAGGCTCTGTTTGTTTTATTTTAATGCATGCTACCACAGAGGGGAATAACTTCTTTTTTTTCTTTATAACTATGTAACTTTGTAACAAAACATTGCTTCTACCATTTCTGTGCTGAGTGTTTAGATGGCCTCTTTTGGCCACTTCCAACATGAATTATCCTTAGAACTGATCATTTGCAGTATATTTAGTCATGTTAAATAGTTTCATGCTTTATTTGGAAGTTGGGGCTATATTGAATTTCTCTGGGAAGAGCAATTAGACAAGCCTATTTTTATTTACCATTATAGAATGCAATTTGAGGGTTACATAGTAGTTTCCTATTTTTGGCAAAACTTAAGCCTAGAAGTAACGTAAAAAGCTATTGATTTGAGATGTGTTTTACAATAGAAATTACTTCATGACGAGGAAATGGAGGTATTGGAAAAAGTATAAAATTAAAACAAGTATGTATTATTTATGTGATGAGGCAGGAGTACCAGAAATAATCACATCTTGGGACTGTGACCATGTCTTTGCTTCAGAGACCTTTCTGTGTAGCTGCTGCAAAGGGAGGGTTTTTCTTTTTGAGTGGATTTCTGCTGTAGTTGATTTGAATCTCCCACTGGTTAAATCTGTAAGACTCTCCTGTTTGAAGTTCTCATTCTCTCTGCTGCTGAAAGGAAAGAAGAAATGCTTTGTTTGTTGGTCCTATTTGTTGGGTTTTTTAACCCCATGCCTATTTTAGGTAGAAAACTCATCTACTGTACAAAAGTATTAAAAAGCCTCCAGGATCTGAGTCCTTTTCTGCTCTGCAAAAATGGATGGTAAAGCAGCACTGTGATTTTCAGGCTGTCCCAGAGATACTGCCCTGAATGAAGCCAGGACAGTTTCTGTTCTTCTAATGGCAAAGTGGGGATAATTTCACTCAGCAGATGTGTCTCTAGTCAGTAGTTTCATCTTAGTACTGCATGGACAAGTAGTTTTCCTTAGTTTAACAGGAATGGGATAAATGGGTCTGTAGGCAACCTGACACACAATAAACACAACCAAACCTCAGAGCAGCAAATATTTCTTCTTCTTCTTTTTTTTTTTNGTAGAAGGAAGCTTTTTGTAATACAGAGCTTTTTACTGTTTTATTTTGGGACGGCTCCATCTCAGGCATACATAATTTCTGGAGGGTCACTAAGTACAAGTTTCTTAAGATTGTATGAAATGATATGGTACCGTGTCTATATGTAAATCTTACATAGCTAGCAAGTTCAAATCCATTGGTTCTAAGAGTTTTGAAACATTTTTATTCATCTGCCCCAGCTCCAGCACTTCATGAGTTTTCACCCTGGGAAGATGGAATTCTGAAAGAATGCCAGTTTGAAACTTGTTCATAGTGAGGTCAGATTTAATGAGTGACCAGCTACATACCAGACATTTCCCAGTGTGCAGGTGACATTGTTTTCAGCTTAAGAGTGAGCCTTTTTCTGTGGTTAGTCAACAAATCTTACATTTTCTGTTCTTACCTGCAAGGGTGAAGAACTAACACATCACTGACTTGGGATGGATTAGTGAAAAATTGGGAGACCAGAGGTATGGGACAAGGGGAAAATCTCAGCTGGAGGGAGAGATGGATGAAGATACAGGATAAAGGAATATGTTTTGGTGATTTGTATCTGCCTTTGCTGCAGATAGAAATCCAACCAGCATAATTGGTCTGACATGAAAACAGGACCTCCTTCAACTTTTCTTCCTTCCAACAGTATGTAAAACACTGTAAAATAATGATGTAAAGAAAATTACCTCATTTAATCCTTTGCTGGTTTGTATTAGAAGTTACTTGATCTTAGTCCTGCAATGAACTGTCATGTGGATAGTGAATAAAGACTCTGAAAAGTCTACTAAGATTTATTTAGTATTTGATGGTGGTTTGCATGCACCAGCATTGAGACCACATTTCTGTTCATCTGGACTCTGATCTTGAACTGATCATGCTGCTCAGTGAACACAAATATGGATCTTTTGTTCAGTTGTCCTAATTTGTCCCGATTTGTGTTACTTTCAATGCATTTAAAATACTAAATAAGCAGTGTTTACTTTCTAAAGGTAACTTATTTCAAAATACAGATGATATGGGAGTTAATCACTTTACTGAGCTGGAGGCACCTGAGAAATGTCTGGCTTTGGTTCTGAGCCTGTCTGCTGGAGCAGAGTGTTCAGGCTCTGGAACTGGGCTACCCTGAACCACCTTCCACAGGCTGTGATTTTTACACTCTGTGCATAGATAGTGTCATTAATGTTCCTCACTTGTCACACAGAACCCACCACTGGCTTTTCCTGAAGGAGGTTAATTCAGAGAACAAAGACACAGGATTTACCTGTAAAGATGTGTAGCTAATACAGCTCTCAGTAGCTCCCTGGATGTAAAAATGTAGGAGTTTTTTTTTTGTCCAAGCTATTTATATATATTAAATGCGTGGAAACAGTTAATCTTTTATTGGCAAATGACACTTGATCAGAAAGCTCTGGGTAAGGACAGGTGGGTTTTGGTGGGGTGGAGCAGTGCAGTGCTGGTGAAGCTCAGCCTCAAGCTGCTGGATTCACTCTTGGAATATATCCTTTCATGTTGTGCCTTTCTGTGGGAAACTGCTTATTCTGCATTCCTGCCGAGGTGACCTGAAGTCACCCAGAGTGCTCCTGTGTTTACTGCTCATGTTCACACTTGCTTGATTTAAAACTGTTTCAACATTTGGGTATTCTTGATATTATGTTTTCTTTAGAATGTAGTAAAAGACTTTAAATTTAAATTCTTCTAGGATCAATAAGCTTTATTTTCTAAACTGAGTATGCAGAGAAATTAGCAACCCCCATAGGTAGGTTACATGAGTAGATAATTTGTGTATAACTTGACTTCACAACATCCTCATTGCCTGTTCAGCGCTGGAGCTCAGCAGAATGGCCTGTGAGGAGCAGTGTCCCCAGCCCTCTTCATTAAAGCAGTTTCATGAGGAATTCTACTCCAGCAATACAGTTCACACATTTTGGAAGGCTTTCCAGATGTCATAAAGCTCTGTGTGAAATAGAGTGTGTTACAGTGATCAGCTGATGGGAGTTAATCAGACTGTTACACACACTCAAAGACAGTAATTCATTGCCAGATATGACTAGCATAAAATTAAATTAGGATAATCACTTGGGAATTAATTTTTTGACAATCTTTTGTTGCTTTAGGTGAAAAACTTACAGGGACACTTTGAGACGGAAATTCAAAAAAAATATTTCTTACTTTCCGTCTTTTAAAAAATTATCTGATTATATCTAATGGAAATCATAACACATATATTTTGTTCCTGACTTTCTTAACTGAGACTTAAGGCTAAGCAGGATATTTTCCTGCATCAGTGTCATTGGGAGCATTGCTATGAAAAATGCTCACTCACAAGGAAATGTGTACAAATATTAAGATTTACTTTTGTAATGGCCTAAAGTACACCATTATGTGGTGTTTTTCAGTGAAATGAAGATAGTAACACTGATAGTAACCACTACCATGTAAATGCTTTAAATTATGCTTAAACCTGTGAAAAATATCCTGTCACATGTGATTTATATGTAGTATCTTAAAGGAAACCCACTGAGTAGTAAAAATTAAAATGGACTTTTTCATGAATGTCACCTGTGTAGTAAATGGTTTAAACTGTTATTAAACCATTATTCCTGTTTGCCCGAGTTCCAGTGGGAAGAATAGGAATGGAAGATCCCAGTCTGGCAGTGACATGGGACCAGGATTCCTGCTGGTGTTTGGATCACCTCTGAATTATCTGACTTGGTGAACAGTTACTAAGTAATTAACCAGGGGAAATGGCTCCAAAAACTTCAGCAGTGGTGTGGGTTTTTTATTGGTTTGTTGTTTTATTTTTTAAGAACAACTGCATACTTGCTGACAAAATATGAGAAGAAACAAAACAAGCCTAATGTTTCCAAGCAAGGAGCCCAGTGAATTAGAGAGGGAGGTGGGGTGGGAACAGCAGGGTTGGGCAGTGGTATTGTTCTGAAACAATGCTACAAAAACTCGGATGGTTTTTTCTTTTCCTCTGTTCCTCTGAATGAAGGGCAAATTAGAGAAAGCATCCAAATTCATAACCTGAGCAGCTGCTTCTATCAAATGTAATCACAAGTCCAAAGTGTCACTTGCTACGAGTGATGCAGGATTTGGAAAGTGCAGGAATCCTTCCTGTTAATTAACCTCCTAAACCCTTCCTGTGTTTGATTGTCAACAGTGGTGCCACAGGTCGTGTCCAGGCTGAGCATGTGTGTTACTTGATCCTGTTTACAGTATGTGAGTCTATTAATAAAATGCTGTGACTTTGCTGTGGTGTCACCTTTGCTTGGGGGACAGCTGGCGAGCACATGGCCATGGCGTGTCCCTGGGTCCATCTGTGCCCTCCCCACCCCTGCAGTCCCTGAGCTCTCTCATGGCAGCTGCTCACAGCTTCGGGGTGAGCTCTCAGTCATCCCAGCTTTGGAAATGTTACTACGGAGCCTGAGCTCCCAGGCTGTGATCTGGAGCATCTTCTGTCTTGTCAGAAGTGACTGCATAAATGTGGGTGGAGGAGAAGCTCCCACAGTTGGAGCATTTTTAAAACTAAGTGGAGGGGTGAGGATAAACCTTGGGAAGCTGTCTTGCCTAGAATTCACAACAGATACAAAGATTTTTGCACTTTTGGTTCACAGCTGTCAGAGACTGCTTTCTGCAGTGAGCCAGTTGTTTTCTGTCTGAGCAGCCTAAGAGATGTCACCTTTTCTCCCATGGATGTAGGCTAGGGTTTAGAGCAGAGGATTAAAACTCTTCAGCTTAATGAGTAAGTCATGTTCAGAGCTTGGACTTCTCCCAGAAGATGATCATCTTTTTGCTCTGACCAGGATTGCAGACAGGTGATGTTTGTAGAGACTCGAGTCTTCCTTATGGGAGAACATTCTGCTGAAGTGAGCAAAAGCAAATGTTTGCCTGGCATCAGCCACTGGGACCAGTCTCTGATCCAGCTGGCTGAAGGTAGAGTTTTGGTGTGGCTTGGGTTTTATTTGCTTTTTTGTGCTTTTTATTTTTTGTTTGTTTCTTTTTCTTGCTGCTGTTTCCCTTGAATGCCTGAAAGCTGGTTACTAAACCATACCTACTTTTCTTTCAGCTCTACATAATCACATTCTGTATTTTTTGTCCCATTTGGTGTGAAGCCACAGCAATTCCAGCTTTTTGATTGGGCAGGGAAATTTTGTCTTCATCCTGTCTAAATTACACCAGGATTTTTATCTCTTAATTTGAATCAACAGAACCTGAAAACTCCAGGATCAAACAGGCTTTGATTACATTGAGTTAACAAAGCTGCTTCAGGTTTTTTTTGGAATTTGGGTGGATAGTGTTCCTGAAATGCAGAAAAGGGTGCACATGGTCAAGTTGATCTGGTTTGGGCTGATAAGAAAAAAGTTTTGGTAAGATTTATTTTTTTACCCGTGGCTATTCCAATCCAGGCAGTAAATCCATAGCGTTAAGACTGTCCATGTCATGTTTGCAATTTCTGTCATATAAGCAGAAAAAAATCTATGATCTTTTCTGAAGAAGCTACTAGACTGTTTGCATTTATTCTTTTACTTGTTCTTGTGGAAGTCAAGAACAAATTGAAGCTCGAGAAGTGTCTTGTCTCAAATGTATGACTCAAGATATACCTCAGAGTTCCTGAGAAGAAAGAAGACTATTTTAAGAATCTGGAAATGTGTGAAACTTCTTTGAAGAGAAAAAGAGAATAGTAAAATCCTTCCCTTTTTTTTTTNTTTTTTTCTTTTGAGATCTTGGTTAAAAAGAAAAAAAAGAGGACTGTTCATATATTGAGAACTTGTGTGTGTGAGCCTCCTACATGTGTGTGGCAGAATATCCTGTAAGACAGTGGGTGGATTGCTCAATCTGATTTGCAGTTTACAATAAAACTTCCTAGAAAATAAACACTTCCTTATTGCAATGTTTTTTCAGGCAGCTCCTAAGTCAGATTGTCATGGCTGTGAATGAAGCTGAAATTAGTTTTATTTGTTATAGAAATCTGCTCTAATTTGAATTGTTAAAATCCCCTGAGTGTGAATACTGATACAGTTCATTAGCAGAAATTAGTGGAAGGTGGAGAACTGCATTTGTAAAATCTATAAAGAAACCAGTACTGCTACTTCTTTTTGTTCAGACTAAGGATGAGCCTCATTTTTATATCTTCAGTGTGAAGAATGATATAAGCTGTTTACATTGTAATACCTGGCAAGTGTAAATGTTAGCTGATAAGTACTTTTAAAATCTTACTAAGGCGATCGTGTCTTTTTAGGAGTGGATTGTAATATTTTGGAATTTTTGTAGAAGTAAAACTTCATCTTAAATTACATGCAGCATAAGAATAGAGGATTTCTTTATATCTTGAAATATCTGGTGCAAATCACTCTGAAATTTACACACTTTACAACTGCCTGACTTGTGTTTCTGCGACTCAGGTGAAAAACACAATCTAAAATTGACTCAGTTCTGTTGTGTAGTTAGTTGAACCTTTTGATTAATCCCCAAACTGAAAACAAATAATTTCAACAGTATTTTAGATACTAGAATCTTCACATACACTAGCACTTGCAAACTTGAAATGTAAACACAGTCTCTCTTTAGATTGTGATAGAATTTTCCTTAATATTCTAGAGGAAAACTGAGACTTGCAATGCACTCAAAGTAGCTTTATGCCAAAGGTGCTTGCATTTTTATTTGTTTGACTCTTCTGAGCTTTAAAATCTTTTTGCTTTTTATTAAAATTCAAATGTTCAGTTAATGTAACTTAAAAATTCCCAAACCTGAAGACGTTTAATCTTTATGTCAGTAGCGTAGTGCTGGGATTCATATCATGTAAGTATTTAATGTGATCTTAAACTGATGTTCAGTAATTTCAAACACTGTTTTAGATACCAAACTTCCTTTATAAAACCAAAGAATAATATAAAACTTTTCATATAACTTATTGAGAAGTTTTTTTGCTAACTTCTAGTAGAAAAATATTCTCACTACTTATTATTAAAAGCTCCACAAAATCCCACCTCCCACTCAGAATTGAAACCATAAGACTTTCTAGTTCTCCAAGTAGGAGATGGAATACTGAGAGCTTTTGAATTTTGTTCCTGTCTCTGTTTAGCTCTGAACAGTTTATTGGGTTTTTTTTACTGTGATTCTGGATTTTCTCAACTGATGCAATGAGCAGACACAGAAGCATGTGCTTATCATTCCAGAAAAATCAATATTTTTTGTGGTTCTCAATAGATTTCCTCTTGCAACTGAAAGTATTGTTAAATAGGTATGGAGGAGAGCAGGTTGTTTAGTGATTAGGTTAATTAAACTAAGGTATAAATGACTTCTGTCCTCTTTTCTGTTAAAAGTTGTCTAAAGGGCCACAAAAGAGTCATCACAGAAGAGTGAATTTAAATTCAAGGGAATGTAGGTCAGACGTCTTTAAAATTAAATCACCAAATCCAGACTTGTTCTGAGTGGATGAGCTCTGCCTCCCAGACCTGGCCGCTGGAAGGGAGAATTGTCCCCATGCAGGGGCTGGAAGCCCTCAGAATGATGGCAATAAGCTCGATGTGCTTGGGTTTTTTCTGGATACACTTCTGATTGTGGCTTTAGGGAGGTGGTGATGAGAGGGAATGAGTCACTGAAGAGCAAATGAGGCACTGCAGTGACTCTGAGATCATGAAGGGAGTCTGTGGAAGTCCTTCACATGGAGGAGACACTGCCTGCAGTGGCTGGAAACAGCTTTGCTGTGCTTTGTGTGTGGAACAGCTTGGTATTGTGCTGTTTTAGTGCCTGCCTTTAATCCTATATATTAATTCAGTAACTTTATCTTAATTACTTTCAGTATAATCATCTGACTAATCCCTCGTGTGAAGGAGGAATTTTTGCTGTTTGTATCTTGCAATATTTTTAAAGAAACACTCGCTACGCTACAGCTTCTTTTAAATATTGTTTCTGTAGGGTTGGGTTTTTTTCACTTGCTAAAATGTCACACAAAGTTTGACTGATTGATATTCCTCTTCATATCACTGCTAGCTTTTAGCCAGCATTTTCTTAATATGTGCTGCCTGAATTTCAGACCTTTGGACAAATAAGATGAGTTTGTGGAGGGGCTCTGATAATTTAAAAAAACGAGCTGAAAAGACACTAAAAGCATTTAATATAAGGCACTTTTAAAGACTTGGTGCAGAGAGAGCATCCATTGCTGGCCTGCTGCAGCCCAAGGACAGGGATGGTGGCTCTGTAGGAACAGAAGGACAGGGATGGTGGCTCTGTAAGGACAGAAGGACAGGGATGATGGCTCTGTAGGGACAGAAGGACAGGGATGATGGCTCTGTAAGGACAGAAGGACAGGGATGGTGGCTCTGTAGGGACAGAAGGACAGGGATGATGGCTCTGTAAGCACAGAAGGACAGGGATGGTGGCTCTGTGAGGACAGAAGGACAGGGATGATGGCTGTGTGAGGACAGAAGGACAGGGATGATGGCTGTGTGAGGACAGAGGGACAGGGATGATGGCTGTGTGAGGACAGAAGGACAGGGATGATGGCTGTGTGAGGACAGAAGGACAGGGATGATGGCTCTGTGAGGACAGAGGGACAGGGATGATGGCTCTGTAGGAACACCAGGACAAGGATGGTGGCTGTGTGAGGACAGAAGGACAGGGATGATGGCTCTGTGAGGACAGAGGGACAGGGATGATGGCTCTGTAGGAACACCAGGACAAGGATGGTGGCTCTGTAAGCACAGAAGGACAGGGATGGTGGCTGTGTCAGAACAGGACAGGGATGATGGCTCTGTCAGAACGTGTGCCCTGCTTTTAAAGGGTGGGGAAGCTCCAGACTTTTCCAGCCATGGGGAAAAGATGGGAGAGCCGGTGATGCCTGACCCTCTCGGGAGCTTGGATTTCCTGTGTGTGGTTTTACAGCTTGAGCAATGCTCCCACCCTGTTGCCAGCAGTCCCCATCTGGGTCTGTATTAGTTCACCACCTCCCAGTGGGAGAGTCTTTCCAAATAAATAGTGTTGTCTTGCACTTAAATGTTCTGACAGCAGTTCAGTTCCCTAAAATCTAATTGAAATCTACAGGAAATTAAGTAATTTGTCCGATGTTTAATTTTGGAAATGCACAAACTCTGTAAATTAAATAGATAAGTGCTATGATATAAATTTAGAAGGCTTCAGAGCAGCACTAAAACATTAAAAATGCATTTAATGTGAGATATTCAGCTCTTTATATGTTGCTAGTGCCAGTGGAAATAGGTGATGTGCTTTTTTTTGCTAATGATTTTGCAAATTAGTTGTGGTGAGAAGAATGTGAACATAAGTGCTTGTTGTAAATGAAACACGATGTTGAGACTGTATTTTAATCCCATATTTGTAGAAAATTTAAGCAGTGCTGCACAAAGTCCCCCATACACTGCTAAGTGCTTTATATATTAATGTATATAACTGTATTGGTATTTTAGAATTAATTCCTCTTTAATTCATTGTTGTGTACATTTTTAAAAAAGGATTTTGAAAATAGAAATCAAAATTACAGTAAACATTGTCTCAATCTAGCAAGAAAAATGGCTTTTTCTGGGGATTGTTTGATTATTCTGTGCTGCAGCAAAGGCCTGCAGTGTGTGCTGTACTAACACTTTGTTCTGAAGTCACCTGAGGATAACGTGTAGGTGGATATGTCTGCATCCTTACTGGAATGTTTCAGTCTGTTATTTTGCTTTTCTGGTTTACTTGTAGCATTTACATTTGTCCAAGTTTGTGTTCGTGTAAATGGCCTGCAGGATGTGTGCATACATAAGCGAAAGGCCTTCCAAATCCCAACACTTCTACTCATGGTGTTTGCAGAAATTGGGGCAGCTAATGATAACCCTGTGAATCCTCTTCCTTTGTCTTTTTTCCTTGCCAGAAATCTCGTTTCAGTAAGTCACCGAAGCTCAGAATGGTTGTTGTGAGTTTGTTCCCATGGAAATCCACCTTCCTAATAGACGTGGGAGAAGGTGTATTGGCAGTTGCTGGTACTAATTGTAAAGTGGTTTCTTAGTGCTTTAACAAACCTCAAGCCAAGTAGCTGTTCACTCAAAACTTGGCATTATTTTCCAATGTGCTTGCCTAAATTTTCCTTTTCTGCCAAATCAGAGCTAAGTCTGTATTTTGAGGGGGTAAAATCATTCGTAACAGGAATTGGGCCTAAATTGAGAAACGTGAGGTGGATCTGAGTGAGGAGGTGGCCAGGCCGTGATGTGGTGTGAATTTTGTAGAATCAGAACAGTGGGGTCATCTTGGTGGGGCTTTTTTCCCTACCCTTGTGATGTTTGCTGTTGCTTTAATAATTCAACAACTATAAAGGAAGATTATGAGTAAAATACAGCTTAGTTAGTACTTGAACAAGGCATATTTTGAGTTAGTTGTTTGTGGTATCCTCCTAAACCCTGGCCAGAGTGGTTTAAAGCCTCATATTTTTCATCCACAAGACTTTAAAAAAACAAGTATTTAAAACTGAGTATTTTTATGTGACATGTTTCAAAATGGTTTTCTTCATGAAGGAGTTAATGAGGGAGAAACTTGGAAGCAAATGAAAGTTAGCAGTTGAATTGGATTTCAGGAAAATAGCTGGAGTGTTGAGTTGTGTTTATTCACAAAGAGAACAAAAGAAATGTCTTTCTCATGGCTCTGTACAAGGCTGTTGCTCATTCAGAACCAAAGTGTCTTGAATCAGAGCATGGAGCTCCCTCCCAAAGCGTGTGCTGACAGTTAAAGGATGCTTAATTATTTATTTGAGTTTCTGAAACTCTTCAGTTCAGCTCCATGTGACTGTTTCCTGAACATATTGTGATCTCTGAATGTGACAAGCAGATGCCCCTGATGGTTGAGCAAACAGAACTTATGAAAGACTTCTTTCTCATGAAATGGGAGGGACATCCTGCAGGCTGTGCTGCTCCTCTCCTGTGATGTGTAAATCTCCACACAAATAATTGCATCAGTGACAGAGGATGGAAACCAAGGCACAAGGCAGTGCTTGGAAATGAGAGCAATAAATAAAGACAGAAAGAAGGAATACCCTATAGGAGTTGGTTTTTTTTCAAAAACTTCAGTACAGCTGCTGTGATATGGTTCTTTGTGGAGGGTTGTGGCCCTTGCTGTTGGGATTGCCTGTGTGTGAGCCATGGGATGGGGCTGCAGCTGTGCAGCCTCTCCTCCCCTCCCTCAGATCAGGGCTGTGTCCCACACCAGAGCCCTATCACTTAAAAACCAGGTTGGTATTTATAACTCAGCATTTTCGAATCAAAGAGAGAGGATTATGTGGTGAGATAGTTGGTGTTTTATACACGTTCTCTGGAACGTGAACTGCTTTTCCTGTGAATCATGTGCTGCAGTGAGGGAAATAAAGTTCAAGGGCAAATGTTTAGAATACCTGTATCTTTATTCAAGAAGACTGACTAAGAAGAGCAACTTACATTTTTTTACAAAGTGTGAGAAGAATCAGTCAGTGTAACTAAAGTGAACTGTTCACTGGGGTGCACCAATGGCACTGTCATAAAAAGATTTAAGCTTTAGGTTCGTAGCATATTTTCATCTTTCTGTGCTGTGATGGTTATGCAGATAAAACTTAAAGATGTGGTAAAATATTTACTGCAGTAAGACTCTTGTGTTAAATCGTGTTTGCAGCCATAAACATACTGTGTGATTTTTACCAGCTTCCCACTTAGAATTATCTGTGCTAGTAGATGTAACTCACTCTATTCCTGTGAAGTGATTTTTGTTTGTAAAGCTTTAGTAGCTCCTTTGCCTTCCTTTTGACCAATGGATATGTAGGAATTGCAGTATTGCTCTTTTTAAAGAGTATTAAAGATTCATTATTGTCCTGTTACCTTTTTTATATTTTTGTGTGTTCATGTTGTGTAATTTGAATTAAGAGAAGTTTCTTGTGTATTTTTCAGATTCAAGCCATTTTTTCCAATTCAAGTGTTGCCATCTGATGAATATGAAGATCGAGACCTCTGTATACAGGATATTCTACTGACAGAAGGTCGACTGAAAGTCACATTAATTGAATGTTCAAGGTATATTTTTGTGCACTTCTGCTCATTCTTGACTAAGCAAGGACCTGTCTTTCCTCAGTTTGTAGTAATTACAGTTGTAGGCCAGTTCTGATTCACAGAAGTGGCAGCTTTGGTGTTATGATTGCACTCTAACAAAGAAACGTACTTCTGTCGAAGTAAAAATGAACAAGTGATTATTGCAGTTGTTTTCTGAGGCACTCCTGGTTTGTGTGAGGACAAGCCTTTTCTTTTCTGAATTTTGCCTGGTTACAAGCTAATCTGTGCCTCCTCTTATTTGCTTAGTTTGCTTTTCTGCCTCAGCAAATTGAGTCTCTTTTCAGGACAATATAAATGTTGTAATTATATTACTGTATTATGTAAGCAAAAGGAAATAATTGTTTCACTCAGTCTTACTTACATTAATCCAAATCACTTTTATAAGGCATTATTATTGTCTTGGTCTAGAACAAAATAGTGGAAAGAAATAAACTCTGTTTCCTTCATTCATTGAAGAGAATGTTACTCTCTTCAAAGCTGGAGAAAAGGTGTGTGGGCTCTTGATTTGTTGGGATTTTTTGTCAGGCCTCTTGGTTTATGTTAGATCTTATCCAAGTAGTGCTGAGGCTTTGATCTAGTCATGTGCAGTTGTACTCTTTATGAACTAAACTGCTTTGCAGAAAGACTCTTTTCACTGCTTCTATTCCCATATCAGCTCCTCTTTGCACTTTCTTTCTGTAGCACTCTGCAACTGTTTGAGCTGTATTTGCTGTACTAATATGGTTTGTCAGTGGTCAGGATTTCCTGAAGATACTCTTCTGCTTCTGAGAGTTCTGTGGTGGCAGCAGTGGTTGTATTTTTGTGATAAAATTCCTGCTTACCTGTTTCCCTCTCTTTGTGATGTTTTCTGTGGATGATCCAAGGACAGTAAATAACTGTCTGCATTCCTTGCCACAAGGAGCATTTCCCCTTTGACTGTACTGAGTAAGGGAACTCTGATCTCTGTTCATAGCAATTCTCCAATTTCAGCCCAGTGGTGCATTTGGTTTTATCCTGAGGGCCAAAATGACCACCTTGCAGTGTGTGCAGTTGTTCTTGCTTTGGAAAGTAATCTTTTAAATGTTGTCTTTCCCGGATCTGAAGCACTGTGCAGCATCAGCTCTTGAGTTTCTCTGCACTGAGGGCTCAGATTGCTCAGAGTGACATCATTCTGAACTCTCAGTATTTTCAGCTGTCACAGATGCTTATCAGACGGCTGGGAGAGGATGCAGTTGCTGACTTGTCAGGTGTGACATAATCCAAGTGTTTTATGCAGCTTAGAATTTTTCAGCACACGCTTGAAAATTGTCTCCACAGACGCTGCTCAGCCGAGATGTGACTGTGGGACCCACAGTAATCCCTCAGATCTTCCAGCTGTCCCATTCTTTTTTGAACTAAACTGCTGCCCATGGAGTCCCTCAGAGAGTAAATACTCTTGCTTTGCATCTGAAGAGATTGGTGAGATAGACAGAAATAGAGAATTTGGGTACTGAAAGAAGAAACATAAATATTTACAAAAGTAACGGTGATCAAATTTCCCTTTCCACCCCGCCCTCCATGAGCTGGTGTGAAGGTTGGCTGGGCCAGTTCCCAGTGCGCCCTGTGTGCTGTGTCCAGGGCTTGTGCACCTCCATCTGCCATAGAGGCCTGGACATGTTTCCTGCTTTCATTCTCATCCCAGAATGAAAGATCACTTCCATTTCTCTGTGGTTTTCAGTTTTCCTCAGTGCCCCAGAAGGTTTTTCAGTACAGTAGATGATCTTTGACTTCTTTACAGAATTTGGAAGTAGAATTCTTCTCTCTAGTCAGGTAATAGAATTCTGTTGCTTCTCCCTGAAATTGTAGTGGTAAAATGTTTAGCAAACTTTTTCTATCTTATAAATGGCTTGTTTAATTAAATTATATTCTTCACATGACCAAATACTTGCACTTTTTACCCTTCTTTTCTAATTGCAGGTTTGACCATAGCAATTTTTGCTGTCATGCTGTCAAAAGAAAAAATAAATTTGCTCATAAACTAATGAAAGGATGGGAACTTTGGTATAAAGAAATAATAAGGAATATGTCTTGCCAATCTTTATCTGACTTGTACAAAAAACTCAAGTTTTCAAAAAGTACAATACTCTCAAAGAACTTAATTGTTGCAAAGATGCTGTTATCTGTCATTATCTTAAAACTTTTATGAAAAAGGAAAAAACAAAGCAACATTGTGTTAAATTTTGGTTTTGTTTCTTTTTTTAATGAAACACTGAAGAAAGTAACAAAGCTCATAAACTCTGATTTTATTAGGTGAGAATAGGCTTCTGAAACTGTGCCATAAAGGGGGCACTTTTCAATCTGCAGGATATAGATGTCTCTTTAATATACAATAATATATAATAATGTCAGTCTTTATGTGCAGCTGTCTTACAGGGTACAGCACCTTTGTTTGCACGTTAATGGAGATACTGTTCAAACAAAAGTTTTCTTAGCATAACAGAAGTTAAAATTTCACCTTTGTCTTTCTGAAATTGGAAATTTCCCTCCATACTCCAGCGTGAAGAGCTCTTTAAAATTTAAATGTGTAGTTTGGCTGTCTTGTGATGTGTTTGTTCACCTTACACCAGTTGGCAGGTGCTGCTAACCCGCTGTAAGGTGGAAATCTCAGTAGGGCTCTTTGTTTTGCTTCTGACTTATGTTGCAGTTCTGGCTAAAAAATGTTTTCTTCCTGTTTTGAGCTATTTCATGTGCTTGTTCTTCTACCCACTACAGTGAAATAGATCCTGTGCTGATATTTTAGAGGGGCCATAAGTACCCCTGAAAAATTCCCTAAGAGTGTGTCTCAGTGAGCAGAAGCAAGCTTGGGAACTGTCACAGTCAGAGAGGTGTTTACCCTTGGGTTGTCTTAATTTCACCAGTTCTAAATATTGGTGAAAGTTATCTTCAATAGCTTTACTTAATTTTCAAAATATGTTTACTACAAATCTCCACGTCTGAAAGATGAAGCACTTTTTGATTATAAATATTTAACCTCGAAACATTATTTAACAATGTCAAGATAAACAGAGAAAATTGACATGTTTTTCTGACAGCTTTTGTCTGTATCATCTAAAGAGTCTCATAACACATCACAATCACAAATCAGATGCTTGGGATGAAGCTTAGAAACTGTTCTTGTCAAATGTATATAGAAAGTTTAGGGGGGAAATAAAATCTAACAGCTCTTTTGAATGAGTAAGGTTTATTTGAAGTTTGTATTCCAAAATTTTAATCTGCTTCCAGCTACTGTGAGATAAGCTGTGAACAACTTGATTGCTGTTCTATAGCCTCAAGTTTATGGTCTGGGTTTTTTTTCTTCTAATATCTGTCTGGAAAGTTTTGTAGCCTTCTGGAGTAGGGTATCATGCATGAAGAACCAGTCTTTGTTAGAAATGTTACAAAAATCATAGATAAGAGGATCCCAGTTTAGTGAAATACAAATACAAGCAGTAGTAAACTGACTTAATCTACAGTAGCACTCTGAAACCAACAAAGCCTTCACATTGTGATATTTTAGACTAAAGTGGAAGACTCCAGTGGCTATTGTTGCTCTTTTTAAAATAAAACAAAAGCCCTTTATGGAAAAAATGCCAATTGAACACTTTATTTAAAAACAAACCAACCAACATCTCCCCAAAAAAAAGGAAAACACCGTTGAGAAAAAATGTCAAAAAGCTGAGCTTAACTAAAATTGTGTCATATTTTATATTTTTGGAGTTCTTCCACTAGAGGGTGGCAGTGTCTTTCCTTTGTAATGCTGTGCCTGTGCCATCTCTTCTCTCTGGATTTCTACATATACACATTGGTAATAATGTATAGATGAAAAATATGGAGTTTAATGTGATATCTGGGATATATGTAATGGCATTACAGTTCTTACCATAGGCTTTTCTATTTCAGGTTGCTGATGTTTGGATCCTATGAAAGAGAAACAAATGTTCATTGCACAATGGAGCTGAGCAGTAACGTTTGGGAAGAAAAATCAAGAAGTTCTATTAAAACGGTAAAAAAAAAGGATGTCGTCTTTGCATGTTGCAGTTTGTCTTATGCTCTTGATATATTCTGTAGAAATTGTGTCTTTAGGCAATCAAATGGGTGATATAACAGAAAAAAAACAAACCTAAAACATAGCAGAGCAGTTATTTACTTTTTAGTCCACTGTCAAATTACCATGTATGGGATAACATGGTGTTCAGTTCTCACAGCTGTGCTTGAAACTGTACCTGGTTTGAATAGCCTGTCAGCTGCCAGCTGCATTAAAACAAACAGGGAAAATGTACATTTTATAGTTCTGTTAGATTGGGGTGGGGCAGTGTTTAGAAAGCAGTGAGTAAGATTCACCTGTCTTTGCCTGGCCAGTATTGTAAGGTAGTGTTTTACTAATTTTTGCACTTGATAACAGGAGTTTGGCAGCATGCAGGCTGCAGATTGCCTGCCTTTTTTGTGTGTGTGAGAATGACCTTTTCCTATTTCTTCAAAGAAGAGGTGTGATGTATGAAAGAGCCTTTCAGCCTTACATTAGAGGGATATTGTGTTAGTAATCAAATTGAATTGGGCTTGTGCTGAGCAATGGGTAGTGTGCTTATTGAAGAAAACCCCCCAAAGCTTTAAAAAGACTTCATGTTAACAGTTGGTTTCATGTAAAGAAATCACTGGAACAAAAATCCCTGTCCTGCATTTTAGCACTTAAGCCTGTGCCTTTGTAACATCTGACTGGAGTTACGTTTGGAGACCAGCATCATTTTCCACTGGGGCAGCAAGAAGCCAGAATTTCAACATCTCATTCAGTTTTCCACCATTAAATTCCACTTTGCATTGGGTCTAAAATGCTTCTAACAAATGCTGTGATACTTGTTTTCATCTTATTGCCAAAAAGGGTGCATGGCTGAGTAACAGCTGTGGATGAAAACATGCCCAAATCTGCAGGGGTGGTGCTCTGGCAGTGAAGGTGCCAATGCACCGATTTACCAGCACACTCCTCTAGACAAATTAGCATGTGATTATTTTTAGAGGTTGAGTAGCAGTGTTAGAACACAGTCTTTGACACTAACAACAGAAGAGGAAGGGAAAATCTCTCTGCAGACGCTGTGGCACTGATGTGTTTGTGACGGCAGATGGCAGTAGGAGTAAACGAGTGAGGGTGGAATGGCTTCTTTTAAAACTCTGGAAAAGTACTCAGGGAGAGACTCTCAAAAACTCATCCGTGTGTCAGTATCTGAAGTGAAATGCCAGGTTTTTACATGAAATGGCAGCTTTTAAAAAATGTCCGAAGTTTTTGGAAATCTGGCCTGCAACGCACAGAGGGTTTTCTGTGCATCTGTGGTACAATCCTTCGCTGTGTTCAAACCCTGCCAGGGAGCAGAGACTCCTCAGTTTGGGCTGCTGCATCTCGAGTGCAGCTGCCACTGGAGAATTTAGTGCCCAGCCACCTTGAACTTGAGGCCCCTGGAGTGGTGGCCTGGTTTAAAGATCTGCTTTTGAAAGTCTCAATATGGGATGATATGGAAACTGAAAATTAGCAACTTCCAGAACTACTTTCTGGTTCTCAATTTATATTTAACAGATGTAGTGAAATCATGGAAATCTCTTTCCTTAGGAAATCCAGGTAAATTTGCAAGCTAAGTTACAAAATGTTGGGGCATCTCACTGAGTGGTAAGAATATTTTCAAAGGTCCTCAACAAAATAAGAAGTTTACTTCTATCCTTAGCTGTGATTATTAGCCCTAATGCAATATTAACCATGAGGCAGCAGATGGCAATACTTAATATCTTTTTAATATTAAATCCTTATTTTAATGCTCACATGTGCAATACTTACTTGAGAGGAAGTTAGAATGAGTAACAACTTCAGAAACTATGAAGGAGAAATGGCAGATGAAGTTGAAGTGAAAAGTTAAAAGATACATTCTGATTTAACAGGGTCAAATTTATACAAGCCTCACAAAGGTATGACTATGTTCTACAATGTTCCTGAGGAAAATTCTCATAACTTTCTAAACTTCCTGACATTTTCATTCTTTTTATTGTGTTAGTAGTAGTGATAAGAGATTAGACAGGTTTAATACTTTGTAATGAATTTTGGCAAGACTTTAATCTGATCCCAGAATTTAGGGAACATTAGTAGATGTCAGAATTGATTTTGAAAAAAGATGCTTTGTTATTGAATATCTCTGGAGCATTATTGAAGTGTCTGTTACAATACAAAGGTGTCTCAGGCTTACGTTTGTCAAATCTGAAACACGAGTAAGACTTCAGAGAGTGATTTGGCACATTCCCGTGTGAAACATGTGAACATCCTTAAATACCTTAATTAGTAGTACATGCTGCTGGAATTAGCATTAATCAGGGCATTGCTATGTAAAAATGATGTATGACTAGGATGCAGTAATTAGCATTAGCAGCACTGGATTACCAGGCATGTGTTCTATGGTTAAATAATGAGATATCTCTAAATAATGAGGTACATGCTTGTAGATGTGGAGGCTGTATCATAAATGTGGGTGGTTCTGTCCACTGCACTGCCAGTCAGCACTACCAGGTTGATTCCTACAAACAAAAAGAACTGTTCTGTTTTCCCTTGAAGCACATCTGTTCAGAGTGAACCCTGGGCCCTCTCTACCCTCTTGCTGTGACTTTACTAGTGCCAGCACTTCCTGTGTAGTTTTGTGAAAGAACAGCATGATTTTTCAACAAAAAACAAAGTTTCTTTATGTATAAAAGGAAAATATAGCCTGCTTTCTTTCAGCCTGGCAGAAGAACGGACATGGAGATGAACTTTGAAGTATGAATAGCAGAGACCTGAGGTAGCTCTGTAAGTGCCCTGTGCATTGACTGCAGTGCCTTGATTGCTCTGTAGATGCTGGTGCTTTTCTCTGCATCCACCTCTGTGCAGAAGAATGTCTCAAAAGTGCAGTTGTATTGAAGTGAGAGTCTTGTTCCTTATGAATTGCTCTGAAAATCTTTGTAGTCATGTTTCTTTCATCTATATACTGATTTTTCTGATAAAGTAGTTTTCTAGAAGTTGTAGAAACTGTTGCAAAGAGATTGGTATCTTCTGATAGTCTTATACCTAGAAAACAAATGTAAATTGTAAATGGTTTGTGCTTTTTACTGGTTGTAAGAATATGAAGTAATGGGGAGAAATTCTCAGCTGCACACCAAAAATGTGTCTGTTTCAAGTTCTCTTTTAAAGTCTTTTTTATAGAAATTCAGGAGCATGAGAGAACCATTATTGATCTTGAAATAAGTTGCATAACCCAAGAAGAATATGAGGGAACACCTTTAAACTCTGGTGTCAGCTGTGTTGTCTGAGGTGGCACTGTAAGAATAGCCAGGGGTTCATATTTCTCCAGTTTATTTCTACAGGCAGTAAGTATTGGGGCTTTTTTATTGTTGGTAGGGTTTTTCATTACAAATTTTTTTAAATTCCCTTCTATCAATATTAACTTTAGCAATACTGAAGCTGCATTTCATGTTCTGCAAAGTAAAAATTTCCATTTAAAACAGGACGTCTGGTATCCCACAGGATTCACTCTTGCAGCAGTTGTCTCAATAGCACACAAATATCTCCTGAAGTAATCTAATAATAGAAAGAATTAAAGAATTAAGATAAGCATCCCAGTGCTTTTTTTGTGAATACTGCTTGATGTCTTCTCCAGTTCATTCTGAACATTGTGGTCAGCTCTGGAGTAACTCAAGGGGAGGACCTGTAACACCATCTCTCAATCTTGCATGATGAAAAGAAGAGTAATATTTCTCAGTTTTTCATGAAACTAAATTTCTTTTATCAGGGATTAAGGGGGGAACTTCAAGGTATTCCAGTACCATAATATATGAATCTAAAATGAAAAATAACGTAAATCAAATCCAGCACTTTCTGAAATGAGTTGCCTGAAGGTACTAGACTATAATGTCAAAATTTAAAGCAACTGTGAAATGTTAATTTGTGAATACATGGAGTTAAATGCCTCACAGTTGGCATTTCACTGTGCTTATTTAACAGCCTGCCATTTCAGCATTTAATCCTATCAAAAGAAAGAAGGAGGATTAAAGCAAGAAAAGCTTTTTGAAAATGTCACTTTTTATGAAAATTCATGATCTTGTAAAACTTGGTAATATTTGTAAATACAATGGGGAATAGTTCTGAGATTTGTGCCTTACATAATATTCTGTAATCTGTCTTTCAAATAAACTTGAAGGCCATCAGGATTTTTTCAGTCTCATCCTAAACATTTAAGCTTTTTGGCTTGGGGCTTCAGAAAGCTTTACTGTGATTTAATGAACAACCTTCTGTGAAAATGCACTGTAGTTCTTTATTGCTTAGAGACTGTTGAATATGAACATTAAAAAAAAAAAAAACCCACCAAAACCCCATTGTCAGAGGGGTTTATTTCAGTGTATATTCAGATGGTTCTTTAGAACCCAGTGTTGTTATTCCAGTCACAGCCTGACCTGGGATTTCTTACCTGCTCATCAGAAGCTGTCCTGTGCTGCCTCCTGGGCATGAACACCCTCCCTGGGGCAGGCAGAAAGTGGAACTTGCCACACTCTGGCATTTGGCAGCCGACAGGACTAAATGTAGCGTGTCCATCCGAGTCTGGGCCTTCCCTTCCCTGCACCTTTACCTTCCTACGTCCAAATTTGACATTGTGATTTTCCCTGGAGCGCTCAGGCATCGACTGCTTACAACAAATCTGTCTCGCCAAGTCTCAAATTTAAAATAGGAGATGAAAAGATTACTGAATAAAATAACTTGAGTGAGAAGAGGCTGTCCTGAGCAGTGCTTAGTGCTCTCTTGTCACTATAGAACACAAAAAGAACGACACACACATGGCCCAGTCGTCAGGGCAAAAAAAGGGGAGTTTATTTTCTTACTTGGGTTTATATAGATTTTGGACAATGACCATGGATTGGAGGATGAGGTTGCCACCTCTCCAGCCACACTGGTCAAACTAGAAGTCCATCAATTGTCCCTCCTCAAGAGAGGAATGATAAACATGAAGGACAGTTATAAAAACATCACTTTTGTTTACCTGAAGTTTGTGAGAAACTCTACTACAAGAATGCAAACATCAGAAGGCTGGAAAAGATCAGGGCAGCACTCTCTGTGTTCTTACACTATCTCATCCCCAGCTCTTACTTTGAGAGCTGCCAACAAAGCTAATTCATGGTCCTTGGATTTAGGAGGAGTTCTTCTTGAAACAGATACTTGTCTTGTGTAGTGAAATAAGTTTGGTTTGAAGCCACCTAATTCCAGTTGAAATCTCCATTAGATTTTGTAGCCAAATTGTATTGCAGATGCCATTGGTGATACTGTCTATCCAGCTGAGGCCTTCCAAGCTGGTATTTTGCAAGGTGTCAATATCTGAAAGCATGGCAGTGACCTCCTGGTTGGTCACAGAGTCATCAGAGAGGCTCCAGCCTTTTAGTTGGTTATGCTGAGTGAATTGTCCTTACTAAGAATTTCCTGTATGACTATTGTAGGACAAAAGTTACGTGAAACTTCAGGTTTATTCAGGGATTAGATCTGTTCTTTTAGTGCTTTTTACAGAGCTGATATGGAAAGAAAACTCATTTTTGCTGTGTTTTTATTCATCTAGTAGCCAACCTGTGGTAGAGATTCTATGCGTTACCTTTCAGTTGGCTATTTTATGTATCATCCTGATAGTACCCAGTTTGACTGTCAGTTGTAAGCTTTTCTGGTCATACCTTTTAATGTACTGATTCTTATTTAAAGATCTATAACAGTAAACAGTAAATTATACTTTCCCTTAGAAATGCTTGTAAAAGTGGAGACTGTTTCAGAGTGTCACCAGGATGTGGTGCTGGTGACTTTTTTTTCCCCCCCCTATTCTTGTCGCTGCTCTGCAACATGTCCAAATACTGAATGCAATAAAGAGTTTTAAGTAGGTTTTACAGCAGCTGTCTTGCTCATTTGTAAAGAAATTGATTTACAGTGATAGCTGATCTTGCTAAATAAATAGATGGCTGATGCATGAAAGCTAACTTTGTTTGTATAAACAGTATGGCTTATTGTAAGAGAGATAACAGTGTTTTATTGAGCAGAGTACACAAAGTGGTTTCTGGGTAATCCAGTATTTCTGGAATGACTTTTTCAATTATTTCCTTACATCCTATTGCAAAGTTGCATGGCTGAATGAGCTGGCAGCTCGGGTTGGAGGCTGCCTCACATGGTTGAAGTGGAAGGGGAGGGACTTACTTCAACACAGATATCTACAGCCACCTTTGGAAAAGTAAGCTGGTTCTATTCTCATTGGTTTGTAGTTTGTTTTCCTCTTCAGCCCTCCTGTTTACTTTTAAAATATATTTTCTCTGATAACCTTATAATAGTTAGCCTTTTCCTACCATAGGTTTTTTGTTTTCAGGTCGAGAGATTGGAATCTGTTCTTACTAAAGAGGTAGTAACTAGATTAATTTACTCATCTTTGTGGATTTTAGTGATGCTGCAATGTTCCCCTACCAAATCAGGACCTCATCAAGCTGGGCAGGTTGACAGCTGTTTTCCTTCTATTGGTGAACAGTTATATCATGTCTCCCAAAAATAATGAAGAAGGGGAGTCTGTGCTTGAATGTGTGATTACTGAAGTGCAGCATTTTGCAGAGAGAAAGCCCAGAGTAGGTAAAAAGTCGTGGAAAAAGAGGCCCGTGGCTGTGAATAAAAATACTTGTTAAGAAATAGCAAGATATTGGCACTTGGTGCTCACAAACTGTCGTAAAACCAGTCATCTTCCAAAATCTGTGTGAGATGTGTGCGGGTTTGACAGGACAGAGTTGCAGGGTTGTTCTTTTCTGACTGTGAGTTGCTCGGTGGGAACTTGTCGGAGCGTTACTGCCACAAGCAGTTCATCATCTGGAAGTTCATCTTGCAGTTAAGGAAGAGAAAATTACATTGGAGCTTCTGCAGACTGTCAAAGGATAGGCAAGTGCTTGTAGTTGTCACAGAACAGCTGATGTTTAACTTCTGCCCTTCAGGAATCTGATATTATCCTTGCTTCTGAGTTTAAACATCTCACCTGTTTATGGACTTTGGAGTGCATTAATAATTACTGAGAAGACCATGCAAAAAATCTCAGCTGCCTAGTTCTGGTTCCTATGGTTTTGTTTGTACTGGCTAAATTAACGATTACATTAGCTTAAACAAAAGCATCATCAGGTTGCATACCAGGAAGAAATTTGGAGTGGAGATTTTAAAAAATATCCTTAATTAATAACTATAAAATAATTATTTATATTAATTATTTAATTACTTTACATTATTATTATTAATAAAACTACCGTTATTTAATGTATGTATCTGATGCCCTTCAACAGAATAGAAATGAATTTTCATACACCACAAATAGTTAATGTCTAGTCATTTTAAATTTTGTGGTTCAAGTGTCAAAATACAGGCATAAAATGTACTGAGTGACTGCAAAGAAAGCCTTTAATTTTGTGGGAAGAATTCCTTATTCTGAGTACACGCTAAGGTATTGGAGCTCTTTTTATGAAGTCAAATGCTCTTAGTAATTCAGATTCTTGGACTCAAGGTAATGCAGTGTTGTTGCATGTGTCACATCTCGCCTTCTTAGAATGTAATTATTTAACTGAACATTATCTCAAATTGACTGTTTATCTTTTTTTCTTTCTTTCTCCCTCTTCAGTCACAAGCTGAAGCAGAAATTAGGTGCTTGTCTCAGTGTTACAAGTCTCCTCTAGCTCTGGTGGAGCTCAACACGTGGAGGCCACACAGAGTGGATGAGAGCAGTGGTGTATTTATGTTGTTACAATTTTCACTGGTTACTGCGTTACCAGTTACTGTGGCTGTTATGTCTGTAGAATAGCAGGAGTGGAATCTCGCTTTGTAGGCAAAAGTGAATGTTAAGAAAATTATGAGTGCAAGATAAGTGATTCTTAATGGTGACCAAGCATCTTAAAAATAGTCTCCATAATTTTTAAAAAAATGTATAAACAAACATTTCATGAGGAAGATGCATTGCATGTTCTCCCAGAGCTCTGTAATGGCAGCAGAGAGCAATAAGAGGATAATGTGAGTGGGCAGCACAGCAATTGTCCTGGAAAAGCCTTGGGGATCAAAGCTGGAATTGCCAATTCCCGTCATACAAATGAAATGACTAAAAGGTCACCTGGCGTATTAAGGTTAGAGGGAGCAGAGTGATGCTCTGCAAAGGCCACATGCAGATCAGAAGTGATCAGGAGTAAATCATCATTAGAAAATGGAGCATTTCCTTTAATGCAATCTGGTAAAAGGCTCTCTGTCAGAGTTTGGGTGAGATAAATAGAATTTATGAACTATGAGTGTCTGCACAGATACTTTTACCAAAAGTCAGTCTATTCAGATCTATATTTATGTCATCCCTTTCCATTTTTAGATGCTTAATTTGGAACAAATATAACGTCTGTGTACCCTCAGATTCATTTGATGTTAATGAATCTTTAGATTTTCCTTAGCTGAAGTAAAGAAAAGAAACTTAATTCCTTGGAAACCTGAGGCAAATATGTAGAAATATTTTTTTGTGTGTTTTGTTTGTTGGGTTTTTTTAATTATAAAAGCCATCTGAAAGCATATATATTGTAAATATACATTTGCACTTTTTATGTATAAGTTGTGCATATATAAGTGCATGCACTTAATAAATATATATATAATGAAAAACATCAGTTGCTCTACTTCAGTTAAATGTATATGAAAGTCTGATGGATGACAAGTTGATTATGCATTAAAAACTACAGATACTTGAGATACAATAAGTGACCCTTGAGAAACTGGAATTAACTCACTTGAAGTTCATCAGCAGTCAGGAAATAACAAAGTTGATGTTTAGAGTGCAGTTGCAAAAATCTGTTTCTAGGTTCCACAGTAGTTAAATCACACATCTGTGGGAATGTGTCAGGAATAGTCTGTACAGCAGCTTGTAAACTAAAAACAATCACTTTACATAACAATGTGAGCTACATGTGAAGGGAGCACAGGATTACAGTGTTCAGAACTTCTAATGCAAACAAACATGTGGTTCATCTCCACTGGAAATCTGCCTGTTTCAAACCAGTGATTTCCACTGGTTTCAATCAGATGCACATTTACAGTAGGATTTCATTGGACTAGTTAAGTGTACAACAAATAACTTGCTTAAGTCACAAACTGCTGTTCAGTCACATGGTGTTTCTGTGAACTGTGGAGTCCAGTTCTGTTTGAGCTGTTTAGTCTGTTCTTGGGAACTATGAAACACGCCAATATGGCAATTACTCTATTTTTGGATTCAAGACTGATGTATAGACTGTAGATCAAGTTCTCTCTATGGACATGTACATAAAAATAAATGACAGAAACTTTGGAAAAGGGATGTGCATTTTGCAAGCAGAGTGGGCAGTGGGTGCTTAGGCTGCCCCTGTTAGAGCCACTGCAGCCTCGGGGCTGAGGGCAGCACTTCCACACCGCAGTCCTGGAGGTCTTGCTGGGCTCTGCTTCTGCTCTGTCCTCCTGGAATACTCACACCAGGACTAGCACTGCTGACACACTGGTGCAGCTTCCTCTGCAGGGAATGCACTTGGTGTGTTCTGGGAGCACCAGCGCTTTGTAATGCGAATCAAAGCGCAGGAGGTGGGCACCATGGGGAGCTCTGCCTCAAGGGCTCACGCTGAACTAAAAATCTGTGGCTGTGCACAGCAGTAAGGAAGAGCAAACAGTGACTGTCAGCTCGGTGCTGGGGACCGTGTGCAGTGATAAATACCTGCACCAGGTCTGCTGCATAAACAGAGGGCAGAGGAAGTAGGAGAAGAGTGACACTGCCAACAAAGTCAGCTCATGGGAATAGAGTAGCTGTGAATATTTGGCTAGTGTGGAACCTTTAAAGTGCCCGATTAATGTATGTTATTTACAGGTTTGAGAAACTCCCAGGAAATATATGGTTGTACTACCAGAAACATTCACCAGAAAATTTGGCCTTATTCTAAGCATTTCTTTATAAATATACGTGTATATAGTCCAAAGCAAGATTAAAATGGTATTTGGACAAGGTATCTGTTTGAGTCAAGTCAGTAATTTAGAATGGAGGGGACCTCTGGAAGTATTCTGCTCCCAGCTCCAGCCAGGTCAGTGCCAAGCTGGCTCAGACCCTCTTCCTGAGCACAGCCAGGCAGTGCTCGTTGATAAAAAAAAATCTTTTTTCTTCAAATTGTATTTTCTGTTTTGCTAAATAGTACACGACAGACTATGCTGTTACACAGGGAGGGGAGGGCGGCAGAGCTACCTGATTTCAACTACTTAAATAAAAATATTTCACAAAAATACTTATTTAGTCTTCAGACTAGCCTAAGAATATATCTGTAGGGATGGCTTCAGATGGAATAAACTTCCTTTGTGTAGCAGGCAGTCCAGGCTGGAGACAGTTTTAGCCTAAAAACTCTTAATTAAATTGCATCAGGATTACATCTGAGCTACAAACCTGCTGGAGAGAGAAAGTAATATTAAACTTCTTCATTTTGGCTACAATGGGTGTTTAGCCAAAACATGGGAAACATCTATGATGGATTTTTACTCATTGCAAAACAATATTTAAGAAAAAAATTCATCTTTTTAAGTAAGTTTTTTGCCAATCTTGATAAATATTTGTATTTCCACTGGAGGCCTTGAAGCTTTCACTTTTGGAAGAAATAGGAAATATTCTAAAAATGTTTGTAATAACTAGGAGCAAACTCTTGCTGCTGTTGTGAGCAGAGGCATTCAGATTTTTGCCAACTGATGTGCAGAAGTGGATGAGGAACCAAGAATCTTGGTTGCATATGATTGAGGCAACCAAGAGTTTTAATTAATTCTCGAGCTTTAAAAATAGCTACTAGGAGGAACAGATTTTATGGCAGGTCATTAAAGCAATATTCCCTCATATCTAGTAATTGTAATGAAAATAAATGAGATTTACCAGAAAATTAAGAACCTGATTCTCGCTGAAAAGAAAAAAATTGCTTCTGCAGAGATTAGTTTTATTTCTGAATTTGTTCTAACAGATGGAAGTAGTAACTTATAAAGGCACTGGAAATGTGTCCTGGACACAATACAAACTTCTCTGCACATTCAGAAATAATTTAGTGGAGCGAAGGGTTCTTTTTTGATTTTGCCAAATCCTCAACCTGGTGTATAACTCTTCAAATGCTGAGGTACATATTTTAAATCTACAATAGAAAGGACTCAAGGAATGCTGCTGGGGCTGCAGGAAGAGCAGTGTAGGGAAAAATGCTGTATGGGTCTCGACAGATTTTGTCCTGGGCCTCCTTTTCAGCCAATCTGTGCTAATATGGGAGAGGTGTGAGCAAATTCCTTTCTTTTGCTTCTCTTCTGTCTATATCAGAAATAAATCTTTGATATTGAAACTCGGCACTCTTCCTTATTTTTTATTTTTGCATTTTACTGGGGAGTAACCTTACCAACCAGCTTCTGAAAGAAATTCTCCTTCCTTTTCAAAGCTAGATTCTGTTTTTTCTTGCTATGTGCTTTCCTGATGACTGGTGTCTAGCAGTTCTACAGATTACTTACTAGGTAAGCTTCAAGTATTACGTATTGACAAATGCAAAGTGCGGGAGTATAAATTTTTACTGTCATTGGAACAGATTGGTTTGTTTTTATAAGTGGAATTTCTCTTGAGGCAGCAGCATAAACCCAGAATGGGAGAGCAGTGGTTAATTGGTCGTTACTGAAAAGTGAAAATTTAGCAAATAAGTCATGAACTTGAAGTGTACAGTCTTCTTTTTTATGAATCTGTAGGTATGCATTTCTACATAGCATTTCTTAAGGAAGGAATAGCAGTTGAGAGTGGTGAGTGAGCAGGCAGCCAGTAACTATCAGTTGGTCAGAAATACTTGAAAGCAATGCTTTCTGTAAGAGAGAGATTGTGTCTGATATGCAAAATGTGCAGGAGTGCACTGTAGATGCAGACAAGCTTTTTTGAGTTTCTATCACTTCATTTCTTCCCCAACATATATTTAGTTCCATTTTTTGACTATTGCTCCTGTTTATCTTGAATACTCTTTAATGTGAGTTTTGGCTAGGGGTCTTATCTATTGTATAGATTTATTTGTGATCGGTTATTCTTAGTAGCGAAATTTTTTGTTATTTAAGAATTTCAGAAAATCACATTTTAGCCACACTGCTTTAAGGTTGCTATGTCAACTGAGTGTCACTGAAATCTGCAGGCATTACTTTGATATCCCATTTCGTAGTGCTGTATTGCTCATTGGAAAAGTCTCATCTTTGTATTAATTTAGCTATGTCTCCTTTTTTGATCCTTCTGAGTGTCTGTATTCCTGTATAATGCTTTTTTTTTTTTTTTAGAGAAAGCACAGTTATTTGTAAAATAGAGTTTGAACTTCTGTTGGAAAAAACCCCAACTTGTTTACCCAGGCAAAGACTTAAACCAAGAAGTTGGTCTAGCTTGACTCTAGTCCTCCTTAGTCTCCTTTGCCCTGTGTCCTCAGAGCTTCGCTATTTGTATGAGGTTTTTATAAGTTGTATTTATTTCTCAGGCATTTTATGGTGTTGACAAATTCTTTGTTCAATTTTCAATTAAATGAGTGAGTCGTGAATTCTTTGGGGAAGGTAATTGGCCACAGTCCCAAGCAAGCTGGGTTTGTGGTGGCAGAGGAGAGAAGCAGGAAAGGGAAATAAAAAGATGTTGGGTTATGAAACCTGGAGGGTGCCCTGCAGCAAGCCCAGGTGAAAAGGTCAGGGTTGCTGTGGGGTGAGTGGCTGTGAAGTCCCCCCAGGGCAGGGACAGTCCCCAGCAGGGCAGCCTGGCTGTCAGGTGTCTCCAGGGCAGGGACAGTCCCCAGCAGGGCAGCCTGGCTGTCAGGTGTCCCCAGAGCAGGGACAGTCCCCAGCAGGGCAGTCTCACTGTCAGGTGTCCCCAGAGCAGGGACAGTCCCCAGCAGGGCAGCCTGGCTGTCAGGAGGCTCCTGCTGCCATGGGTGTCCAAGGGTGCTGCTGTGGGACCACCCTGTCCCTCTCCACTCACCTTTGGGATGGGTGGATCTTGCCACCATTGCCACTTGTCCCCAGCAGGGCTGGGTTTAGCCCTGTGACCACAGCTCTGGCAGTGGCTGTGGAGGAGGGCCTGCAAAAAGAGCTGATATTCTCCATGGTAGCAAGCACTTCAGTCTCTGTAATAAAACCATAGCTCTTTCAATAATTATTAACAACTCGTTAGTTGGTGTTATCATTATATTCAGATTACGATCCTTGCATGCAGTTTTTAACCTTGGATTGCTTTCTATGCAAAATACTGTTTCAACACAAATGTGTCCTTGTATGAAAATGGCAAAAAATCAGTGATGCTTCTGCTGAAAGCATCTAAATTACAGTTAGTTTTGATGTTTGTCTGACTTAATAGTGTGGATTTACCTGAGGTTTAATGACTTTGCAATGCTCTTGGTCAGATGGTATCAAAGTATGTCAGTCACAGGCTGGTTTTGTGGATTTCAGTTCATGAAAACGGGCAAGCTGTGCATGGATGAACACACATGTTTATTCATTATGATTTTCTTTTGGTATAACTCCTAAGTAAAAAAATAAAGCATTGATAGCTTTGCTTTCTTAGCTCCCAAGTTGTCTTCTTTTTTTTTTTTTTCATTTTTCATGCAAAAAAGAATTCCTTTCTTAATATATTGTAATATATGCATGGATGTCTCTGCTGAAATGTAACACTGAGCACAAATAATTGAAAATTATTAATTTTAAGTTAAATCTATTGGTTTCTTGGTAGTTGATGCGAATTCAGTTTTATTAATCAGTGGTCATGGGAATGGGAAAATGAGAAGTGTTTTGCCATCGTAGTGTAGCCATGGATTTACAAACTGCAATTTTCCAGCCGAGATCTGATTTCTTTTTTTCCATCTACAATCTTCTTTCCCTTCCCATCTCTATATACACAGTCTTTTTACCCCTTTAATTTTTCCCCTTAAACCCTGACTAATAAAATTTTTCTGGTAGATTTTTTAGTGTGTTGTAGAGGTTATAAAAATATTGAACTCTGGTGTGAGGAAAGTGGCTGTATAACATTGGGAGCAAGCTGATGATTAAATTTGTAATTTTGTATCCTGAGGCTTTGCTTTTGGGAATTTTGTTGGGTTTGCTCTTCTTTTTACTGTGAGGTATTTCATCATTCATCACATTGCGCATTGTTTTTTTCTATAGAGTCCTAATGTCTTAAGCCTGTAGGTTTTCAAAAGAAGTAGTTTTAAAAGTATGACTTAAAAAGAGAAACCTCAGACTTTTGAATACGGAGTATTGAATGTGCCATTTTTGAATGATGCCTTTTTGGGCTGTTTCACCTATGCCCTTACGGTGATGATCAAAAAAGTGTATTAGCATGGCCTGAACCAGGGATTCGAATTACTTCACAAGTTTTCATCAACTTCTTGGATGCAATTTTCTTTTTCTTTTATAATAAAGGTCATTGAAATTATTAAGTAAGATTAATTATTCCTACCTCCTTCTGTGGAGTTTTTTTTAAATTTAGATTTCTTTCCCAAGCCTTGTACGGTATTGACTAATCCTTTGTTCAATTTTTAATTTAATGAGTGAGTTCTGAATTTTTCGGAAGAGGTAATTGGTCACAGTCCCAAGCAAGCTGTGTTTCTGGTGACAGAAGAGAGAAGGGGAAAAGGGAAGTAGAAAGACATTGCTTTATGAAATCCTATGGGTATTTTTCATATATATTTCACCAAGTATCAATAAAATATGTTGCTAATTTAAAAATAATAGAGCATAAAACCAGAATGTATGAAGTTATAGTGAGTGCTGAAGTAAAAGAAGTTTTTAAGCTTGACATAATTTCCTATTCATTCTTTCACTTACCTTACAAAGGGGAGATGAGGACCTGGTATATATTACTTCCCTGAGCCAGAAGATACTGAAAAAAAAAAGGTCAGAAAGAATGAACTTTTACTTCCACTATGGGTAGTGTTCTGCTTCTCTTGTAACTTTTTAGGGTTTTATTCCTAGTAAACTGTTTCTGGCAGAATATTTCTTTTTTAGCTCTTTTACGTGCTTTAGTGTTAGTGGTTTGAGATCTAAAATTGGTTTCTGAAGAAGACATAGTTACACAAATTGTTTTCTTGTCATTCAGATAGCTGACTATAGGGAAAGGAAATCCTACTTTTTATGAGGCAGTTTTGGTCACGTTGATTGTGTGGGAGAGCAGACAAAGATCTCTTCTGTGAAAAGTTCAGATGTTTGGATTTTCATGACGCGTTTTTAGAAGCTCGGTTGCAAAGCTGGCGGGTTTGTGGATTCCAATTTACAGCTGGTATGTGAATTCCAATTTGCAGCTAATGTTGTGTTTCTAAATCATTCTTTCAATCTATTGGGATTTGATCTTTATGTGTATTAAGAATAATCTGGATTATTTTTCAAGTGCAGAGGAGATAGAGCTGGGTATTGATTTCTTTTGCAAAGTGAATTGTCTGTATTTGACTGAGTTGATGTAAAGATATTTTCAGTTTAATAATTGTGGCAATTTTTACAAGTGGTGGTCGAGGGTAACAGAATGAAAATCTGGTTTCTAGGTGTGCTGTTGTCTTGGTGCTACTAATTAGATGTGACATTGAGCTGCTGTTTCACTGCCTGCCAGCAACTTGTGCCCTATAACCATAAATAAATTGATTTGATGTGATGTGTTCAACAAAATAACCAGAAATAGATGTATGGTCATGGAAACCTTTACTGGTTGTATAGTTGTGTGTTTAGACTGCAGCGTTTTGTCCAGAATTTAATTGAAAACAACTCAGTGCGGTTTGGCTGCCTTTCTAGGTACAGAAAGATTATTATATACAAAACCTTGGCCTTCTTGCAGCAATTATTTGGAATAAGTTAAATATAAATCCTCATTTCTTCTGGCCGTGATAACGTAGAATTTCAGAGAAGTGTTGGTCTGGTTTTACTGGGCAAAGGGTGGGGCTGGGGCTTGTATGCAACGGGACCTTCGTTTTGATACAGATGATCTTCTGTTTAATCTCTGAAGAGCTGTTAAGATCACGAATCATTTTACTACATCTGCTTGAGTTCCTTTGGGCTTAGCTCGTTCAGTGTGAATGTGGGAGTCTGAGCACTCAGTGGGTCGCACAGGATGTTATTGAGGCTTGTGCTTTGCTTTAATAGCTATCTCGCCATTAATGTTGATGAGAAATGTACCAGTTGCTGAGAAAATAGTCTGTTTTGGCAGCTTTTGCCGAAATAACAGACTGTTCTTTAAAGTTCTGTTTCAAATTGTATGATTATGGGGGTTCTAGGTGCGTGTGAGGTCCCTGTTGCTTTGGTGGTGTTACTGATGAGAGTGTAATTTGTATTACTTGCAGTCTTAATGCTTTGTTTGTGAGAGTGTAGCTTTTCTGTCAGAAAAGTAACTTCTAAGCCCTTTAAAATGTGACTTTAAAGCCCATTATTGAAATCTAAGAGTTACTGCTTTTAAGTGCATATAAATGATATTGTATATCTTATTTCCATGGAGACTAGCATCTATGATGCATATTATTTTAATCACGGGGGATAATAACTTTTCGTATTTTTAGTTTTGATGGCAGTATCCGTGTCAGTGTTCAGGTAGTTAATGCTGCTGGGTCCAATAGTCAAAATTGCCAAGCACTTTCTCTGTGTGGAGAAAACGCTTCGCTTTGTCCATTATTTCCATCATAAAGAACTTTACCTGGTACTCCAATATTTTGAGTTTACTGCAGGAAAATTAATAGTAGCTGTCTTATCACCATTGATTAGATACTTCCAAGATACTAATGAGTAATTACTGTTTTAGAGGGTTTACTTTTAATGTGTACACTTGAGTGTTTTCACCAGTTTTTTTGCTTCAGTCTTGAAAATGAACAAACCCCTGGGTTGACCTCTCTCATGTGCCCGTATTCACAGTGCATAAACTCACAGGTTCTCATCAATCTCCTTTATCTGTTATTTGCAATGCAGTGATTCATAACAAGGTAAAGTTTTTATTGGTTTGATGTCACACATGGCATTATTAATGAACTTAATAATGTTTATTCAGTATTTCTTACTAGGCGACCTGAGTTTTGCACAAAATATTTACATGATGACCAAGTAACGCTTAAGCAATATTGAACGAAGCCTTTTCCCTATCAAAGGCTTATATGGTGGTATAACATTAGGAAAAAAAAAATCTTTCTTCAGAGCTAAGGAAATCAACAAAGTTGGGTGTAATAAAGACTAAAAGGATGTCAGTGAGTAAGAGCACTTAAGGAAGAGCTACGTTGGTGTTTCTGTTAAATTGCTCTGCAAAGAAGAGTTCCACCTAAAACCGAAGGCCTTTATTTTACCTGCTTTTGACACTTCAAAGTTAAATGCAGGTTTTCTGCTGCCTTGTTTGTCTTTAACTCCTCCCTTCAAGTCCTGTAATTGCTGGAAGAATAGCCCAGCAATTCATGATAATTGCTGAACAGTTTCCTTTTTGCGTGTGGTCTAACCTGCTTCACCATGCGTTTGGAAGGTACAGTTTTTGACGGGGAGCATAGCCAAAGAGTACCTGCAATGTGTCAGGAAGGGAAAATAAGATACAGCTCCTCATTCTGTTCAGTAACGAGCCTCTTCTGGATTTTGCTGATGTCAAATGTTTTCAGTGCTCTTCAGGAAGACATGCAGATGTTTCATTTTCCTATGATGAATTGTCGCATTTATTTTCAGACAAATAACTCACGATGGTGAAGTTAGACATGTGCATAACATTTGCAGTATTGTGACCTTAATGAATTACTTATAAATATGCTCTAGGTCCAATATGTAACTCATTTCAGAATGAAATTACCGTCATATTTTGTAACTTGTATTTTTTGGGTTTTACACGTTATCGTGTAGAACAGAAAATGAGTCCCACTGGCTTGCTATTTAAGATGACCAGTAAGAAAATATCAAGATCTTTTTCCATAAACACACTTCATCCTAAAAGTAAACCAAACCAAATGAGAAAAATACAATTTTCATCTGAGATTTTTGTGTCTCCCCATGCACAGACCACAGTTCCACAAGGCTGCAAAGATTATAACAGCAAAAGATAGAACATCCCACTTCCCTTTTTTCACTGTTTTATAGTCATCAAAAATCTGGTTTTCCTTATATTCCACAAAACAGCTGGTGTCTGTTCATTCAGTGACACTCAATGAGACACCAAGGTGTAGCCAGCCCTATAAAGCTGCTCCAGCTGGTAGGGTATGGAATGCAAATGGGTGTCAAAAATGCAGAAATTGCAAAATGGGCAACGTTGAATCAAAGGAAATAAGCTGAAGAACTTATTTTCTAATATTCCACTGAATATTTTCTGATAATTTGTACTAGAAGAATCGTGTGAATAATTAGTCTCAAGATAATTTTGAGCTTTGGCTGATTGCTTTGTTTTATTGATTAAAATTGTTTTCAGGACAGAGTGTGTTGTTCAGAGGTTTTGGAGAGAAAGGTGAGCAGTGTGAAAAGTTGACTTTTCTTAGGGGATTAAGCAAGGTCTGCTCAGGACAGCTGTGAGTACAGAAAAGCCCTCCTGGCTCACGGGGTTTCAGCACAGACTAAGAGCTGCAGTGGAGGAAAGCAGAATACCGGGTTAAGCAAAATTACAGTTAATTAAAACTGTCTAAAATTTGGTCCAGAAACCCACTACAAACACTACAGCGAACATTGGGTAGAAGTAAGAAAGGTTTAACTATCAAATAAGTGGCACAGAACAGAAAGAGAAATTAAGAAAATGTGGTTGAAATATTTTTTTTACTGGTGATATCTCCTTATGGTAAAAGTCCATTTTAGCAGCTTTCCCAAACTTGTTTTGGTTTTGCATGTTAAGTTTTTAATAGTATCATCAAATTTCTTCTTTCAGGCATAATGGGCATAAGAATATCTTTTTGGCTGTTGCTCAGTTATGGCTGTGAAAGGAATGGTGCAAAAACAATAACTGGGATTGCTGTTCAACAGGATTTTTTTAATAAGCAGCAGATAGTTTCCTTTTGATTTCTTATTGAAAGTTCTAGTCTAGTTCTAAATATATGCATGAATATATATTTAAATGTTTAAATGTATTAATAAATGTAGTTATTTTGGGAAAAAAAATCACACACCCACTTTTCACCTACCATTTTGTATATCTGGAAGAAATACATATTCATTCAACATATTTGCTTGATGTGTTTTGTCAAAATATTAAAAAATGGGGGAGACAAATCAAAATGTTTGTTGAAATTAACTGAATCAATGTAAATCTGGGAATGGTAGAAAAATCCATTAAAATTTCCACTTGAATGGTTTTAAAGACGTGTAAAGATCTTTGGTATGGAGGAAGGATCACATTGCAAGGAAGAGTATGTTAGTTACTGTCATAGAAGTATACAAATTGTGGAACAGTAGCAATTTTAGATTTAGAATTTAGATTCAATTATGGAAAAAATTAAATCAGATTTTTATTCAAGCATTCTTATTAATTATTTGAACAAATAATTTCACAAATCAGTAAATTAATTTCCAAGTTTATAACTGTGTTTTCTAGTATATGTTGGTTTCTCTAGAATGACATATTGCTTCTAGCTGTAATGTATATTGATCTTTTAAGCAGCCAATGTATTATCTTTTACATTACATTGCCATCAGTCTTTTTCTAATGAGTGATTTGTAATTAATGCCTATTTGTAGCGGGGAGGAAAATAAGTCAATTTTCTGTGCAGATTAAATCTGATTGCAGAGATTATTTCCCTCCTTTTTATTGTTTGTCGTACCGTATAGTCTAGTTATTCTATAAATATTACTACAGCGTTTTATTTTATTTAAACCTTCTGTCAGCATGTTTCAACATTTCTGAACCTGATAAAGGAAATACACAGGTTCAATCTGGAGATGGAGGCACATCCACAAATCTGCAGCGTTATACCTGTGCATGTGTAAGACATAACAGTGAACACAGTGTGTAACTGGTAATTAGAGCATACTTTATTGATTACGGAGCTGTTTAAGCATCCCAAGAACAGGGTTAGCTCTTGAATGCTCAGAAAACGTTTCTCTTTCTGTAATGGGAGTTTTCTGTATGCCTGGGAAATGAAAGTGTTTCTGTCATCATGGATTCCTTAGTCAAGGTTTGCATCAGAACAAACCTGGGGTTGTCCTGCCCCTGGACAGGAGGGCTGGAGAAGGGGTCTGGAAAAGGTCTGTGCTACACTGCCACAGGCTCTCTCTTTAGGCTTCAGAGCTGTATCACAAGGAGAAGGAGAATCTACTTCTT
Source organism: Cyanoderma ruficeps (assembly GCA_008694505.1). Taxonomy (NCBI): domain Eukaryota; kingdom Metazoa; phylum Chordata; class Aves; order Passeriformes; family Timaliidae; genus Cyanoderma; species Cyanoderma ruficeps. The sequence continues at coordinate 24,020,648 of VZDJ01000116.1, read as the reverse complement.
TTCTAAAGCATAGAACAAAATCCTCCCAGAACATTAAAAGAAAATTATTTTATTTCCTTTGTGTCCAGTGTTTCTAAGGAGCAAATCATGAGTTTGGTGATATTCATTTCCTTTTACTTCCTCTTCTCCCCTGTAAATAATCTCACAGTCTCTTTGCTGTGCAGGTCGTATATAATAACTGTATTCAGTAATAGGGTTGAAAAAAGCAATAATACTAAAGTCGATGTTTTAAGGATGTTTGCCAGAAACCTTTTTTCAATAATACAAATAACTGAATCTTCCGAAGAGAAGAAACTGCTTCGCAAATTTGGGCTTTAATGTTTTGGGGGGCTTTGACATGAAATATTCCTTCCTCTCCTCTCGGCGTGTGCTGGATTGTCTGGGAGAATATAATACTTTACATATTCACAGACATTTTCACTTCTTTTTCCTCAAAACGCATTCGACTATACCTTGCAAGAATACCTAAGATCCTCTTTGGCAACTCCGATGGTTCAGCCAAAAAATTATTTTTATCTGTCATACAGCACTGACATGGGTTCAGTTTCTGTTATATAGAGTGTGTTACATACCCCTGCTGGGGAATATGAACAACTTGGAAAAACAGTATTCTTCTAGTTGATGTAAAGTAAGTAAAATAAGGTTTCTTGTTTGTCCTTGGGTGATCAAGCTTTTCTTAGTATTTATTCAAAACAATGTGACATGCTTACTAAATTCTAGTAAAGATTTATGGTGTTAATACTTACAAATAATTAAGCAAATTTTGAATTTTAGAAATTATTTTAAAGTTTAAAATTAAGCTTACTAAAACAACAATTTCCTTTTTAGTTCCTGAAAATGAGCAGTTTGGTTTAAAAACAAAAGTTTTATGCTCTAATTATCCTGCTATGGCTTAATTTCGTGATTTTCTATTTTTGTATGCACCTAAGAGTTTTTAAACTTTAGCTGAATGATAAGGTAAGAGATTCTCCTATACATTTTCCTAGGTGTTATAATCTCTGTATTTATTAATGGACATTATTTATTATTGTGTTGTCTTAGAAATTCTGAATGGAAGTGCTGTATCTAATGTCTACTTAGATTCTACTTATGAGATTGCAATATTACTGGTGTCATTCTTGCCTCTGAATCACATAATAACCTAACTTCATATATACAGTTCTGGAAAATATAGTAAATGAGATGGCATCACATTTGTCTGTTGCCTGTAAAAGGGATGTTTGCTTATCATCCCATTGTATTTGTAAATTATTTCAGGCTGATAGTTTCATGAAGCATTTGAAGATTAAAACTGCATTGTGTTTTGACACTCGTGTAAATATTTGGCCATTTAAATCATACTAGCAAGCTACTGATTAATCACTGTGGAGCTGTGGAGTTCAGTACTGGTGTGTTTGAAAAGGTTTGGAAAAATTGATTTTCACTGACATTCAACTGCTGGGCTTTCAGAACAACGAGGCTGAGGCAAGGGAAGGCTGTGAGACACAAGATTTATTTTCTCCTGCATTGTGTTTCCAGAGCACACGTCCAGTATTGAACTGAAAGTAGCAGTGGGGCTGTGCTCTGCAGTGCCTCATGCACTGGTGCATACAAACGAAATAAAGCCTGTGCTGTGGAATTTATGGACTTTGTCCTGTAAAAGTCAAGCGTTCACAGCTCCTCATCAAAATGTTTTATTAATTTTAAAGTTAATGAACATTTTGTGTCCTCTTGTTTTATTGTTGGGTTTTGGGGTTTGTTAATAATAAAACACTAAGGAAATTACTTTTTTGTTTTCCTCCAGGATAGTCATTCCTGTTTTGTTGTGTCTTAATCTCAACAAATATTAGATAAATAGTCTAGGGATTGCTTGCCTTTTTTTTAAAGAAGGCACATTTTCTAAGCTCTGTGATGCAGTTTAACTGTAACTCTTTCAATGTAAAATACACTGAATATGCCTGTCATTGACAATGAAGTATTAATATCTGCTTCATCTTGCTCCTTATTTAAATAACTACTAAGGCTTGCAGGACCTAGTAAAACAGAGCTATTAATTAGATCAAATTAAAATAAACTTGCTTTAATATGATATAGCTAATTGGTTAAAATTTCCATTTCTCCTGGGTGCAGCTGTTAGTTTTTCTCCCTCGCAGCAAGGTTTCTTGGTAATAAATGTCCTTTCATTATCAGCAATTTTCTTCTAACCTCTGTGTCATTTAGCTGATTTTCATCCTCCTCGTGTTTTGTGTTCCAACAGGTCTTTGGCTCTTCACATTTATTATCAAGTCTTAATTTGAGGGGGAAGACAGAAAGGCATAAAGTCGCCGTGCTGGGTGTACAAAGATGTTTGGGTTTGTGAGTGAACTTGTCGGGGTGGAGGGTGTTGGAGAGTTCCAAATGATCTTCACCTGCATTCATCTTAGCCTGAGATAGCGTGGTGTTCCTTCCAGTTTCCAGAAAGAATAATCAAGGAAACTATTCATCTGGTTTGGGTTGAAAAATAAAACCACTTTACTTCATGAGAAAACTTGTGACTGTGCCAAGGTTAATAAAAAAGTTGAGATGAACTTTGCTTGTTACGTTCAAAGGCACTCACTCTCCTTCCAAAAGCAGCTTTCCATCAGATACTGCTGGAATATTGGAAGTCTCCTTGCCATCAGTGAGTCATGCGTGTTACAATCTGCAGGCCGTGTCCCTGCATGGGAGCCAAATGTTCAGAGATACCTACATATCTTGGGTCCCAGCTGTCCCTCATTTCTTTCATGTGGTCTCTCCCTGGAGGAGGAGGGAAGGGTGAAATGCTGGGATTCACCTCAGGGGTTTCTGGTCTTTGCACTATGGAATATTTTCACTGTTAAGTCATCCACTCTGTAGTCCTGCTCAAAGAAGTCCTTGGATTCAGAGGAAACTCAAGAGCATCAGAGTCTGTACCGACAAACGCTTTAAAAAAAAAGCTTTTGGTAACTATTTTCCCCCTTTTTGCTGTCTAATAATGCCCTTTCTACATATCTGCTCATCATGTACTTCACCATGATTGCAAGTACCAACAGTGATTAGAGGTCATTGCTGCCTTTCTTCAAAAAGTCAGATGTTGCAACACCAGCTCTTCCTCCTGACATTCTCTTTCACACAAGACTCGTGACTTTCTGGAGAGATCTTATCACTTTGGGCCATTCTTTGAATGGTTGAGAAAATACCAACCTTGAAAGAAAGGAGTAGGTTTGCCTGGGGTAACTCCTGTGACAGGGTTGTGGTGGCCACCTTCCTTCAGTAGTTGGGTGTTTTTCTGCTCTGCTCAGAGCCTGAGTGGACAAGAGTTGTCTCATGTTGTGAACAAACTCACAGCAACATCTCTTCTGCTGCCATTCAGAGCTAGCGGGATGTCCACCCTCGACAGCCCATGACTCTCAAACATCTTGTTTTGCTAATCAACTCCAATTCTGTCCTTTGAGATACAGAACTAATGTAAGATTTCAGAAGAAACTATATGCAGTCGAAATAGATGACTTCCTAAAGGACTGTAATTAAATGGCCAGAATAACAGGGTGTTAAAAGGAAAACCATATTGAGGTTTTTGTTGGGGGGTTTTTTTCTAAGCATCCGTTTCTTTCCTGGAATTCTCTCACTAAACAGCTTTCTACTTCAGTGCACTAACAGAAATTAGGGGGAAAAGTGGTTATAATTTGTTTTTCAGCCTTTTGTAATTTTCATGTTTGTCAGCATTCCTTAAATGCGAGTTTACTTCCTGATCTTCATTATGATGGTTCCTCTTCTATTCAAACACAATGATTTGGAAATATCTTTTTGAGCTTAATCACTTAGAGCGAGACTTAGAAAAGAACCATCATAGGAAAACTGAGATTTAAGTACTTGGACTCCGAGCAAGCTCAGAAATAATGGTTTCCTCATTGTTTGATAAGAATGTGCAGTTATATTATTGTGATCTTTGGATGTTGTTTTTGTTGCAGCTTTGCGTGCTGCCAAAGGAAATTCATGTCATTTGTGTTTTTGACAGTTAAAATATTCAATTAGTGTTGTTTGAAATGGCAGTAATTGTTCATGTTGTTTCCATACAGCACATTGCAACATTTGTGAATTGCTAGCTTAAAGCTATATTGCATATAAATAAAGGACTAAGGCAGAAGAGCAATTCTTTAAAAAAAAGAAAAAAGTTTGTCTTCTTCCACAGGCGTTTCTAATACTTCTTTGTTTCTTAACAGTTAGTATTTTGTTATTTAAATTTTTTGAAATTTAATTATGTAACAGTAGTTTTGGTGTAAATGAGGATGGCATTTAAACAAATGAACAAAAATCAACCTGAAAACTCCATCAGGGTTGTTTCTGTAGGCAACTACTTACTTGTTTCATTCTGAAATAACCTTTAAGTCTTGGAACTGCAATTAAGGTTATATTGGTCTCGTTATTCTTACATACATTACTGGGTATTAACAATAGAAGTTTGAGGAAAAAAAAGTAGGTGCCTGTGGGAGATGCAGAAAATAGTGACAAAGCTTACAAAGTTAATGCAAGTCTGCTTCTTCAAACTCAGTGTTGTTCTATAGCAAACTGCCAAGCAGCACAGCATTTCTATTTCTATAAAGAACTGAACTAAAATGAAAAAAAACCAAGGTGCAGTGCTATTAAGATTGTAGGAAAGGAATAACAGCCGTGCAGCCAAGGAGAGAGCCATGGACTGAGCTAAGAAATCCACTTCCATCTGTGGAAAGCCATTGCACAAACTGAATAAACAAACACATCCTCCAAAGAGGAGGCTCAACTCCAGACAGTTCAAACATCCACATCTGAATAGCAACAAAGTAAATGCAGAAGGCTGGAGGAGAAGGCTGTCTACCTGAACTCAGTAAATTGAAACCAAATATAAAATTTCCTGTGGAGGTTACTACACTGTCTGCCTCTCTCTTCTTGGGAATGAAAAAGGCAAATTAAATTTCTATCCTTGAAGCTGAAGCATACGAGTTCTCCTTTCAAAAAGAATATGTGTTGATGGAATGATGGTAGACAGTCATTTGAAACAATCTAAAAGGAATGTGCTTTAGGGGAAAAATGGTATTGTTAAATTCATTAAGGACTGCTTTTATTAGGAAAAAAATTGCCAAAGATCTCAGACACTGAGGTCTGTAAATAACTGATCACTATCTAGGTCTGTCATATGAAAGTCAGCTGCAGAGTTAGCACCTCAGTTGTCCTTTTGTTTTATTTTATTTTATTTTATTTTGAAAAGGGTATTTGAGGTTATTTGAGTTTAAATTGTATTTATTTTGCAAGATAAGGATGAGGTAATGATTTGTGTCTTTGAAGAAACTTTGTAGGCTGTTGTTAATTGAGATTTGTTCCAAATATACTTAAGCAATGTGTAGGTACATAAGAGGGTACTCCAACAGACTACTGGACTGTGCTGCTGCTCCTAGTGTTAGGTTTTGTAACACAAATGGGCTACATCCAAAGTGATACCTAGATTGATGGCACAGTGCTCCAAATAAAATGGATAATGAGGTTGTGTTTTATAGTAGTGTTTTATTTAGGACTGTGACTTTTGTGAGTATCTCCAAAGGTGCAAACTTAGTTGGCAGACAGTTTATCAATTAGATTAAGTCAATGGATGCCCTAATGCGTTTTTTAAATAATAATTTGTTTTTAATATTAAAATGGTATAATTTTATTTAATTTTTATTTAATTTATTGTTAGTAGTTGCAAATCTTTGCAGTCAGCTTTACTGAGAGACTTCTGACTTCTTTCCCTGCAGGCAGAACTTGTGAAAGGGAACCTGCAAAGCGTTGGGCTCACGCTGCGCCTTGTGCAGTCCAAGGAGGAGGACGCAGGGCATGTTGTCATCGAAACCGTGACTCCAAACTCACCTGCTGCAGCTGCTGATCTACAGAGAGGAGACAGACTGCTGGCAATTGGCAGTGAGTGATATGTCAGCTTTCACAATGAGGGTCGTCTTGTCGTGTATGCAGTTCAGCTAATCTCCCTTTCTTAATAATTGCAGTTGTGCTTGGCACTCAAAAACTAACGTTTATGTATTTATGGTCACTTAAGGTCTTTGTTTGCTGGATTTATTTTCTTGCATATTTATTTACTCCTTCTTAGGTAAAAGACAAAAGAAGCTGGAATAAACATATGGCAGCAACATTAAAAACAGAACAAACAAACAACAAAACAAAACAGCCAAAACATTAATGTGACTGGGCTAGCTGGAAATTTAACCTTTTACAGACATTTTACACACCAGAGCTGAAAATCTACAATGAGTTATTTTGCTTAGGTAGTGCCTAAATGAATCCCCATTGCAATACTCCAGTAATTTTAAAGGGTTTTCAGTTCCTTTGAACAGATAATGGACGATTGCTTTAGAACAAAGGAAAAGTCATTTTTACATGATCCCCTGCATGACTGTATTTGGACTGTGTGCTCATTAAGATATTTTGGCTTGGATGTAATTTGGAGCTACATCAAATGGCTCTGAAAGTTCTGCTCAGGAAGATGGTTCAGCTCACTCCAGCCACACTGATAATGTAGCATTATGCCCATATTTCGTTAACATACTGGAAGTGTTTTCATTTTAGCCTGCTTCTGTTACAATTATAACTATGTTTAAAGTTACCCATCTTTTTCGAGTGCTCTGTTTAATGTCTACTGCTGAAAAGTCCAAGCTTACAGTAAGAGCAAGTTTAAAACTGTTTCTGTATCAAATGAACATTACTGTGTAAGATTACAGTATTATTCTGAGCAGCAAACTGGAGTAAATATGTAATTACTTTTTCCAGCTTCGTATTTTGTATTAATAAAAGGGAGAGAATCCATCTGTTTCATTTCAGTTAAGCTCTTCTGTCATAATTGACTTCCTTTGTTACTGAGCAACAATGTGTTTGTTGACTATTTTTGGTCACTTAGATTATTATCATAATTAGAACTCAATAATGTTTGTCTTTTTTTTCCAATAGGTGTTAAAATCACATCAACTGTCCAAGTGTTGAAGCTTATTAGACAAGCTGGAGACAGAGTTTTAGTCTTTTATGAAAGGCCTGTTGGGTGTAATCAGCATGGCTCAACACTGCAGGATGGATTTGGACAATTGGAGGACACAGCTTTCTTGGCACAGGCAGAAGATGACCAGAACAGTTTAGCAGCTGATGTTGATAGCAGAGATTTTGATTCAGAATTTGAAGAGTTAGCTTGTGATGCACCTGACCAAAAAGAAGATCTGCCAACAACTCCGAGTCCCAAACGGTCGGTAGTAATTCTTGCTGCTGCTAAACCCCTTGGAACTATATCGCCCATCCTGAACAGAAAACTGCATTTAGGAAGTTACCAGGCAACATCAAAAACGCAACAAAAAGATGGGGCTAAAGTGGCTGCACCTAAAACTGTTGAGGCTTCAGATGCATCACAGCCATTGAGTAAACAGTCACAAGGATCTAGTACTAAGCCTCCTGTGCCACCTAGGCCACAAATTAAGCCTATTTTGTCTGCTAGCGATAGCCAAACTGCATTAGAAACTGGAAGTGTATGCTCAGATAAACCAGAGAGGCCACCTCCACCTGCAAATAATGGAGAAAAATCTACAGAGAAGGTAAATAAAATTAGTGATCAGATAGAAGACCCAGTAGTATCAAAAGTAGTAACAGCACCAAAGCAAGATACATTAAAAGATGGACCTGCAGAAAATGCACGTAGCTGCAAAGATAGTGATGATCATCGAACATGGGAGTCACCAGAAATTCCTTATAAAATCCGCCAGGGCCGATGGCCAATGGCGAGAACATCCTCCTGTCTATTTGAAGTAGAAAAATACCACAAGTACCTTAATGTTGCACTCTGGTGCAGAGACCCTTTCAAAGCAGGTGGTTTTATCTGCTTAGGATATGCAAGCATAAAACTTGAAGAAATTGCTTTAAATTGTCTAGCTACATCCTCGATGGAATTTGTTAGAAAATTTCCACTGGGTGCTCCTTCACCTAAAGCTGCAGTCACCAGAACAGCGCTGCGGAGTTTGACAACCCATAAAGGTTTCAATGAAAAATTTTGTTACGGTGATGTAACTTTACAATTCAAGTATTTAAAAGAAGGTGAAACGGATGATTCGAGCTTATATCTGGAGAAAGAGAGGGAGTCTCACCTAGAAGAAGAGGCTCGTGCCCTTCAGAAAGAGGATCCTTGCCTGGGACAGGTTCTCACAGACAACAAGCATAACTTCCAAGATACTCAGTTTCAGAATCCAACTTGGTGCGATTACTGCAAAAAGAAAGTATGGACTAAAGCAGCTTCGCAGTGCATGTTCTGTGCTTACGTTTGCCATAAAAAATGTCAAGAAAAATGTTTAACCGAGATGCCCTTTTGTGTAGGAGCTGAAAAGCGGCTCGATCGAACCGTGGGCAGCAGCAGAGCGGAGGGGCAGGAGCCTCCTGCGGCCTCGTCCTCTCGGGTCGACTCCGAGGCCAAGTCTGTTAACAGAACTACAGGTCTGACCAGGCACATCATCAACACGAGCACCCGCCTGCTGAACCTGCGGCAGGTGCCCAAAGCCCGCCTGGCCGAGCAGGGGCCGGACGTGGCCGAGCCCTCCCCGAAGCACACGCCCAACACGTCCGACAACGAGAGCAGCGACACGGAGCTCAGCGGGCCCAGCAGCCCCTCCAAGCGCGCCGCGGGCGCCGGCATCAAGCTGGTGCGCAAGGAGGGCGGCCTCGACGACAGCGTCTTCATCGCCGTCAAAGAGATCGGGCGGGATCTCTACAGAAGTTTACCCACGGAGGAGCGTTTCCAGAAGTTGGAGTTTATGTTGGATAAGCTGCAGAATGAGATAGACCAAGAGCTGGAGAACAATAATTCGCTGGTTAAGGAAGAAAAGGAGACAACCGATGTGAGGAAGAAGGCCCTGATTTCTGCTGCGCTGGCTAAATCGGGTGAGAGACTGCAAGCCCTCACGCTGCTGATGATCCACTACAGGGCAGGCATTGAGGATATAGAGTCCCTGGAGAACATGTTCATTGAGAGGCAATCCAAAAAAGTGACTAAAGATTTTGAGGAATCCAGTATAGCAGAAGAAGTGGATAGCGAAGATGCCAGTCTGACAGAGGCTCCAACATTGAACATCATATCAGAAGAACCAGTTGATCCACCTCAATCAGTAGACTGATATTTACATATTTAGTCTTTGAAGGAATGGACTAAGAGAATACTTTGCACTTAACTCCAAACACACACAAATTAAATTAAAACACTGGTATAATGTGCGTGTCCTGCTTCTCCACAGTTAATTGCTCATAGTGGTTCTTCTCCAGCTACAGCACCATCGTTTTGTTAAACTAGCTGGTTAAAACTACACTTTGGGGTTTATATTGGAAATTTATTTTTAATAACTTATTTTTATTTTTTCTAATTATGTAACCTTACCATTTCACATCAATGTGTGTGGTTTCCTTAATGTGTTACTTGCCCCCACTTCCCTTCTCTGTATTTTTTTTTTTTTTTTTAGCTAGTGTTTTCAATGGGAAACAGGCAGGGTTTTCAAAATGTTCAGTTTCCATTGTATGATGAAAACATTATAAGCTTGTTGCATGCCTAAGCTGATGACTGACACAGAAGTCACTGAGGGGCCAGGCTTTTAAGTGTTGATCACAGTTTTATTGTATGTCTTCTAGGTAGTTGTGTATTTTTTGCCAAACATATCATGAAAGCAAACAAAAGGTCTTTCCTTCTGTCTGTTATTAATACTTACTGAAGTTACCATTGCATATCACTTGTTTTCAGTGTTTTTGTTAAATACAAGAACTTTTTGTAGTTTTTATTTAACACGAAATATAGTAATGCTATGCTAAAAAAAAAATCCTCTTTAGAACTTCTGACTATTGTTAGATATCGAAGTATAAACTGGTATCTCATAATAATTTAATTGGGAATATTTTCAAGGGTAAGAGGCTTGTTGCCTTCCAGAACAAAATCGTATGTTTTTGATGTTGTATTATCTGATAGCCTGGTAAAGGAAAGTTGTTCTTCACAAGAGTTGGAGGTTTCATTGCCTTCTGTGAAACAGCATGTATAATGATGGTATAAGTAATATAAAGAAATTAATATTTTGCTGCAGACTATCATTTTGGAAAGCTTAAGGTGCAAAACACAAAGTAACTAATGTCTCAACACTTTTGAGTAATCATAGAGTGGTTAGTTGCATTCAGCTTCTCAGACAGAGGATCGAGTCTAAGCAGAAGGTTCACCTTTGTCAGCAAAATGTCCTATATTGTATATAACATGTTTTATTTGAGTCAATTTGTGAGTCCAGTAGAGATGAGGAAGAAATTCAGCCAGCTGCTTTTGAAAAGAGCCGTCTGGTCTTGTGCTATGTTTAAACTGTGGATCTTAGCATCACCTAAGGCTGGTGGTGGCTGAGGCCATCATTCTTATTTATTTCCTGTAGACATGTCCTTGTTTCATCTTCTGTGTATAAAAATTTTGTGTAAAATATCATCTTTGTTTTAGGTACTGTGCTAGGTACTCATATCATTATCACTGGTATTGCTGGTAGTAGGAAAAAAATGCCTTTTTGGGAGTGGAGTTTGAGATGGTAAAAATAATTCCTTTAGTTTTTGAGGTAATCTGTAACGTACCTCTCCTTTAAATTTGCTTCTTGGTTTAGTTTGCGATGGGCAAAATTAAGAAGCAGAGGTTTTCACCATGGAACAGCGTGCTTGTGCTTCTAAACAAAATGGTTACTGCCAGTCATGCAACTACTTGCACTTTTTTGTGAGTTCTGGGCAGTTGATACTGCTTAGCTGATGTATGGAAAACACTATCCATGCTAAAACAGGCATGTGACACACTTCTGAAATTAAGCTTCAGCAAATAATCGCACAAAATTAGCTTCCCTCCTTGTCTAAAAGTTATTTAACCTATACTTGCTTGAGATGCATATTAAGACTTCCCCACTCCATTTTCTCAGCGGCTTACCATTGGTGGTGATCTGCATTCAATCCCATCAGTGTTTGCTCTTACAGACTACTACAGAGGTTTTCAAATATATCCAAGTGCTTCATTTAAGCCCTGGTGCACATGAAGGAGCTGTGAAAACAATGCAAATACTGATTTCAAAAACACATTCATGGTTTTAAATTGACTCGTGTAATGCAGTGGGTAAGAGAAGCTGGATATCGTTTTCCTCGCATAGTCTTGCTAATGATGATGATTGTAAGAGGTAAATTAAATGTAGTGCAATATTTTTAAATATACCGAATGGAAAAAGGGCAAAATAGTTGTATTTTAGTGAGAAGAAGGAAAACACGAATCCCTATCTGGCATTATTTACAATAAGCAGTGAATCTCGAGGGGGAAATTGTAATACTACATTCCTGATGTAATCTTTGCTTCATGCTTGACTGTAAATAGCTGAAAATAAAGAATACCACAGAAACAAGAATATCTTGACTTAATGATCTCCGAATAGGTGGCAGCTACACACATTTGCAGAAGACCTGCCTAATATGATTTTGTTGGCTATTATTTTATCATGAGAATAAGCTTTAATAAAATAGTTTTGCTAAATTATCAACTTTCTTGCATTTCGTCAATGTTTTTTAAACACTTCTATTGCAGTAGCTTATCATCTAAAGCCACCACTTAAAGGAAGGAGCTTCAGGGGAAAACACTTTTGCATCATATAAAACTACTGATAACTGGATTAATTAGGCTGAGAAATTTGAAATAAAGAATCTGTGGAAGTTTACAGTTGCAGAGGAGAAATAAGTAGTGGGAGCAAGTAAAAAAAGTGTCTTCATAACAATTGAATTGACACAGATCAAAATATACAAAATAGGACAGAAGGGGGATTTTTGTGTACTTTCTGAGTAAAATTTCTTCCTGTCACCAAAAAAAGGTTTGCTTACTCATTTCTCCAAAAATCTAAAACAACTGCTAAGTTTTTATTTGGGAGTGAGGGGAATGGTGGCACAGAGATTCCAGATGTGTGTCTGTGGATTTTAATTAATCATCTTCTGGTGGAGCAGAAGTGGAGCAAGAGCAGGGGAACCACTGCACTGCATTGATCTGCTCAGCAAATCGTGGGAAGATGCTGCTCCCTGAGGCCCAGCAGAAACCTGGCTCCAGCTGCAGAAGAGGAATGTGAGCCATTAATCTTTCCTTGGGTCTCCTCCTCATACTCATGTTGCAGATTAATGCAAACTCCTCCTTAGTTTTGATGTGCTCAAAAAAATACGAAACCAAGCCATGAAGAAAGCCTTTCTGTGCTTTTAAAAAAAAATTGAGTTGTTGTGTTTGAATTATATACTTGTGAATTCAAGAAATACGCTGGTTGACCAGCTGGCAAAAAAATGAACACATCCTGTAACAATTTAGAATTCTTACATTGGTATTTCAGTCTCAAATTTGATCAGGTTAACAATTTGATGTTGACCAAAAGACTTCAGTGAAGTTAAGTAGAATAACATCTCTTGGGGCAAAGTTTCGAGTGTGCAAATCACAGTGAAGTCTGAGCCTAATGTAAATAGTCACTGATCTGCACAATTATTACTGGGTGACGGTGAAGAATTCATCATACCCCAGAATCTTGGTTTCTGAAGGAGCTCTGAGAAACATTTCCCACCAGCTGAGGCCCCTGGCAGCTTTCCCCACACTGGTAAAGCACACTGCATAAGGCAAATCATGAGGGGGGTCATTCTTTTTTAATTCTTCTTTTCACTTTATTACAATAGATCATGAACTTCTGTCAGATAACTTTATTTCGATGCGTTCTGAATGCATAATTATTGACAGAGCAATACTTGAAGTTTGATCACTATGTTTTTTCATATTTTTTGACCATAGTATATACGCTTTACAAAACTATATGTAAACATAGTATCTATGCTGTAGTACATAAAACATCTGCAATTACATGAGAGAAGGCACATAAAGATTTTCATTTTACAAATGAAATGATACACCATGGTTGAGAAGGACATTGGGATTGTTTTTAAAATGGTTCTGAGTGCAGACAGGGACTGCTTAATACAATACTCCACCTGTACTGGACTGTGTCCCCAAATGTTAAGAGAAGATTGGCAACCAACTGGCTGTTTCTTCCGTTTTTTTAAGCAAAGAGCATATTTTAACTCATTTAAAAAAATAAACACATGGAATTTTTCGATGTGTATGTAAATGGCTGTAAAAGAGTTGTTTGAACTGCTCCAGTGAGCAGCTCACTTTCGGTATGTGCCAAGACTAAATACTGTAATACTGCAGCTTTCCCAACCAGTCACTGAAGATGCAACCAAAATGAAGTTGAAATATGTTAAAAGATCCAAAAGACAGAAATATAAAAGGTATCCTCGTGCTGCGACATTCCCTGCAAAGGGAAAGGAACAGAGCATGTTCATACTGACTTGGTTACCTGGTGGTGTTCGTTTGGGGGCTGCATATTGCACAACTGCTCGATTAAAACTTTGTTAAATACCAATAATAGCAATACACTCGTCTGTTTAACAACATACTTTCCTCAACTTCGGTCGTCCAGGGAGAACTCACTGTTTAAACTGGCAGAGAAATTGTGCCTCTTACTTAATTTTTTTAATATATGATTACGACCTGAAGTTGATGGAAAAAGTGATAGTGCTGTCCACACTCTGAACTCCAGCTCCTCTCAATGCACTTACAAGGGTGTCACTCAGAAGGATGCAAGTTGGATAGGTTTTCTTTGAGGGTTGCTTTTTTAAATTTCCAATTATATCAGAAAGACTCAAGTTTGACGGTAAGCTATGACTCAAAATGTCAAGGAGGTGACTTTAAAAACCAAGTAGTTAAAACTCACATTTTATACAGATTTATACTACACAATTAATAAAAAATAGAGTGTAATATTCAATAAAATTAAATACACAGAGTAACACTATACAAATGGTCTATAAAAGCTCTTTCCCCCCTGTAAGGCGGTTTGCAGTTTGCTTTATAGTCACGGGCAATAAATAATATACCTTTGGTTTTTCTGACCATTTCACTATTGAATGTACAGTACAACTAAAACCTATTTCTGGATGAGATGTTTCACATGAACCACAGCATTTTGTACACCTCGATATGTGATATGGCTTTTCTGTTATTCATCACTTTCATATTCCTCCTCTTCTTCACCTATGGGGTAGGATTGGATGTTGTTCTGGGTGTACATTTTTGTTTTCACAGGGCAGTTGTGATCCATGAGTATTGCCTGGAAGAAAACAGAGGGTGAGTATTTCTGCTGAGCATCCAGCCGAGGCTGGGGCTGATCCAGCATGCTGCATGCACCACTCAGGGGTTCACCTCTCCTCCCTTGAGGCAGAGCCCAAACTGATTGCAATTAGGGTAAATTGAGTCCACAGGTCTGTGTGAAGGGGGATTTGGCTGCAAAAAACATCTCTAGAAAATTTCTATTTCCAGTATTTCAGCCCAGATATTATTGAAAGACAGCTACCTGCTTTCCAGATAGCAGTAGGTTACCCCTCTCATAATTAATTATTAATCTATTATTAATAACTATAATTAATCTATTAAAACCTGGATGAATGATCAAGAGGAGTCCTACTGCTAGAAGCCAATTCTCTTTTGCTGCTTTTGTCCCCTCTTTCCATGGAGATCCAGAACAGCAGAACTGAGGATAATGCCAAGAGTGGTGGTCCCAAAACCGCCTTGACAGCCAGGCAAGGTAGAAGTGGTAATCATAGTAAGGGCCAGATAAAATACTGAATTCTCTGGGCTGAAATTTCCCAAGGAGTTTTGGAGCAGCTGTGTAGTAATGAGTGTATTTCAGTCTTCATGCTGAGTGTGATTAAGTTTGGGAGTAAATAATTCTACAAAGACCACAATTTCAGGCCCCTCCTTCTGGTTCTCCTCCAACCTGAAAGAACTGGTATATGATTTTATGGCCATGAGCCACTTTGGGAACAGGAGTTATTTTGCATTTAAAGGTATATTAGAGGTGGCAGATGTTAGAGGTTGGAGCCATGGGGAGAGATCCTGTCCCTTCAGGGGTTGTGATGTTGCAAATGAAACTCAGGGACCATGGAAGTACGTGATAAATTTTATATTGCCAGGAAACAGCAGCTGATTTTTTTTTTCCTTTCTGTTCCTCAGCCTTATTTAATGTAAGAAAACCAAAACAAACGAAACCAGTGCAGTCAGCAAAGGTCATGACAAGGGATTAACTGGGATCTCTGGGATTCTGCAGTCCAAATATGAGCAAAACAGAAGGTCTCTGACCTCACATACACCATTATTTCAGCAAGATTCAGTTTTCCACCTTGTGCCAGTACCAAGGGAGCAGCACAAGCAGCAGGTGCTGTCCTCACCTTCCAGAGATGTGCCACTACTGTATGAGACCATGACCATGCAAAATTAGCTTCTTTTCACCCAAATAAACAACCAGGAACTACATTTTGGGCCCAGGTCAGCCTTTTTCAGGAAGAGCAAGGATGGAGTGCTGGGTGGGCTAAACTACAGATGGCGTCACTGTCCTTGCACACCCTACAGTGGCTGGGGAGCACTGAGTGCTCGAGAGCATTAAGTCTTCGGCAAATTTCTATTAAAAAAAAAAAAAAAAGTCCAGTAGTACAGATTGGACAAGAAAAGCCACTGGTTTGTAGGGATAGGTGAACTCTATGAAGAAAGGAGGAAAAAAGATGATTCAAAAAAAAAGGAGGAAAAAAGATGATTCATGTTACTGTAGAGGACCATGGGAAAACACCGGGTTGAGGCACACCAAGGAATAATTTGGTCAGTTGGCCAACAGAGTTCTGGCTCTTCAAGGAAAAGAGAAATTAATTCTATACTGACTCCACCACAGTCTATGCTGTTACAGAGGAATGTCTGCAGGACCCTGTTTCATAAAAATCAAATGCGTGACCTTGTAACTTCTAACTAATAAAGGGTTTGTCTTTTTACATCTTGGACGTAAAAAGAAGGGGAGGGCTCATTCCAAAGTTAATGCCTGACTGTGCTGGTCCCATTTTGAGGAAGTTAGAGGCAAAGATGCAAATGTAAATTATCATTTGTTCCTCTGAAAAAACTACAAAATAAAATAAAAAAGAAACCAAGTTAGACTTACCATTTTCTCCTCTTTGGCAGGTGGACTTCGAAGGAAAAAACACAGGGGAGCAAAGAGGATATCCACAATTCCTATAATTGTCATGAGCCATGGGAATCCAATGGCTTTGGCAATGGCACCACCAGCAGAGGGACCTTGTACAGATAAAAATCCTTTTCTGGAGATTGCTCAGACACAAAATTTGCAGCAGACACTTTAAACAGCAGTAATTATGTATACAAAATTCCCCCATGTAACAAATGGATTTGAGGAATGTAAAGACATGTTTGTAATTAAATCATAAAACTTTCCTGGCTCCATACCCCACATTCCTTGAAGAGATCAGAGAGGTTCCTAAGGGCATCTGTGTCGTGCTCTGAAGGAGGCAGGGGGGTCAGTGGGGAGTTGTTCCCCTCACAGAGCCTTGGAACACAGCTGTGATGTTAGTTTTCAGTGTTCCAAGCCTCTTTCCTGGCATATCCCATTTGTGTTCAGTGCCTTCAGACACCTTCAAGGCTCTTACAGCTAATGGAGGGAGCACAACGCTGCTGCAGAGGAGGGGAAAAGGAGGGGAACAGATGCCAAGCAGAATTCCCCCTGCTCTGATTTCTTGCAGAATATAAGAACCTCTTCCCACAAAATCTGCAAGTACCACTGGGATTCACACCTGGCACTGGAGCAGATGCCCCTTTTCTGAACTGTGCTTCCCAGGCAGGGAAAGGCTGGACTGACTGTTGGAGTCCAGGGCATGGGGAGAACCCCTCAAATTGCCCTGGGGTCTCCGAGAGCCCTGCTGGGACCCCAGGAAAGCACTGCCTTTGACCTCAGCCCATGGGAAAAACTCCCAACCCTTATGGATGAAATGAGAACAACAAAAAAATTTAATTGGATAATAGTTTAGTTTGTCATGGGGTGAAAATTTGTAGTTCTGGGTTTTTAGAATGGAAGCAGATAGAAGCAAGGTGGAGAATTTTGGGCGGTGTCTCAAGTTCTTCTACTCCATCTTCTGCTGTGACAGCAGCAGAGAGACATTGATGCAACGTGGGTGACGTAGAAAATTGCGTGTCTAGGATTGGTGTCTAGGATTATTAGTACAAAAGTGTAAATGTGGCACGTTTCAAGAGTTGATTGGATTAGAAATCTTTAGGAGACCTTGGACGCCAGGTCTCGTGCTCTGGGCTGTGGTGTCTTTCAGTGTGTTAAGCCTGGGGTAGGGCGGCGTGTGGATTTTAAGATAAGGAAATGAATAAACACCTTTTAAGACCAAGCTTCAAGTTGTGCTCATCTTTTAACCCTGGCACAGGACTTTGAAAAGGAAAAAAAAAAACAACTTAATTAGGGGGAGCCTGGACTCGAAATGCAAGAACTTACCTATGG
This sequence comes from Cyanoderma ruficeps, assembly GCA_008694505.1. NCBI lineage: Eukaryota > Metazoa > Chordata > Aves > Passeriformes > Timaliidae > Cyanoderma > Cyanoderma ruficeps. The sequence goes on along the minus strand of VZDJ01000116.1, from coordinate 24,003,225 downwards.
CAAACCCCATGCAAAAGGCAACGTCGGCTATTGCATACACGCTGCCGTAGACCGACACGTGGCGCAGATCCACCAGGTAACCCATGATTGGCATCATGGAGGAGTCCACCATCCCTGCAAAACACAGCTCAGGAAAATGCTGCCTTTTTCTTCCCCTTCTTTTAACATCCTGGTGAACCATGTGCTGGGAAGGGATGCAGAAGGAGCTAAAAGGATGCTTGTTCATAACTAAGTAAAAGATTTGTGTAAAAAAATAGTCTGTATTGGCTTTGCTTTTTATGAAGAGTGTCTGCAGGACCCTGTTTCATGAAAAGCAAATTTGTGACTTCTAACTAATAAAGGGTTTGTGTTTATACATCTTGGACATAAAAAGAAGGGGGAGTTCATTCCAAAGTTAATGCCTGACTGTGCTGGTCCCATTTTGAGGAAGTTAAGAGGCAGAGATGGAAATGTAAGTTATCATTTGTTTCACTGAAAAAACCCAAAATAATCTTTAAAAAACCAAAGATTGCAAGAACTCGTTGCATATTTTCTTACCTATGGCAAATCCAACTCCAAAAGTTGGTGCTATGAGCCCATAAATGTTTTTAGCAAACGGTACCTAGAAAGGAAATTTCAGGCTGTTAATCACATCACGCTGCACATGCTAATGAGGTTAGTTTCTTTTTCTGAGATGTATTCTCCAAGTAGGTGTGGCCCACTTTGTACAGATCTGAGAGTCTGATCCTTGTTCTGAGCTCTCATTTCAGACAAGTGTGCCATTAAACCACTGACACACTTATTATTATAAACTGCTGAGTGACAGCTCAACAGAGGAGCACGCTCCTCTCAGAGTCATCATTTCTAAAAATAATTGAAGCTCTGAAATTGGAAAGCACTCAAAACTCTGATCTGGAACCTATTAACCACACATTGTTTAATAACGTGTCATAAAACTCTCATGGGAAAAACGCACATTTGAAGATGAGCGCACATTCACGTGATTTAAAAGATGCATGATTGTCTACTTACACATAAAATACTTATTCCCACGATTAGCATCCCCAGCAAAGCACAAAGCCACCTATCAAAGAAGAAACATCACTCAGAAGTGGGTGATAATGAGATATTAGAGCTGATCCTGAACGTTTCAAAGCCATGTCTGGAGCGCTGAGTTAAACAGCAAAAGTAGCAACGTGTTCAAAAACAAGCAATTTTGCTCCTAAAGAACAAGCCTTAATAATTTCCATTATCAATAAACCACCCTGGGAAACACTGGAAATGGTACACGAAAAGACTGGAAGATGATTAGTGGCTTCAAATTAAGCATACCTTCCAATTTTGTGAGCAAGTATCCCGAAAAGATTTGTCCCAATGAGATAAGAGATGCTGGCTGGAAGAAAAGCAACGCCTGAAAAATATGAATGAGATGTTTTATCAGCAAGGATTTTAGTGAGGTGTCAGGAGAAACTAATAAATCCCAGACGCTGCAATTTTGATCTGGACGCATCTAATAGAGCCCAAGGAATCAAATATCCGGTTTGTTGCAGCTTTCCTGTGAAATCTAAGGACATCATCTGTGAAATGCAGGAGCAGCGTGACGCCTTTCAAAAGAGTTTGTCAGCATTGGATACGAGAACTGGCCTGGGAGAGGGGACGGATCAACAAAAAGCAAAAAGTTTGTATCTGACTGCAATAAGGTTTGGGATGGGTGAAGGGGAGAACTCTCCTGCAGGTGCAGGGCTGATGGAGCATATGCTGAGCACATGCAGCCAGCGTGCTCAGGGGAGGGATGACTCCCCCAGCAGCAGGGGACAGAAAGGGACAGCAGGGGACAGCAGGGCTGCTGTGGCTTTGCAAGTGACAGTTCCCCTCCAAGCCTGGGAATGCCATGAAGCTTCCCGTTACAGGCAAGTCTAAAGTGCTGTGACACGTCCCTTAGTCAAGCACGGATCAATAATGTAAAGGGTGAAAAACCTTTAAAAATTGTATTGAAACTATTCAGCCAGCACATTTTTAATTAAAAAAAAATCACATACTGGCTTCAATAAAATAAAATTAACAAAAACTGTGATAGCTTGCAGATGAGGACACCTGAGTAAATTCTGTCTCATTTCCCACCTCCCCTTGGAAAAGCACACTGTTGGCACCAGCAATGTTCTTCCATCCATGAGGTTGCCACAGCAGTGGCTGTATCTGGAGTAGAGGCTGCTGTGTGGTGACATCTCTGGTTTAAAAGCCAGTTCTTACAGTCTGGACTGGAGGATTCATCCTCTCCCCACACAGAAGTCCTAGGGCAGGACCCAGCCAGAGACTGAGACAGCAGCCATGGCATCAGGTACACAACCCAGCCACTGCCTTCACGTGTGTGTGCTGCTCATCTTTCACCAAGGCAACACAGGTTCTCTCATTTCCTGCCTAGCCATCTTCCTTCCCAGCTCTCTGATATATTCATAAGAGAAAAAAAAAACATCAAGGGGTAATTTTTAGCACAGCAATATCCTGTGATTAAAAACCTCGTGGGTTACAGTGGTGGTGCTGGGGAAAGATTTAATTTTGGGCTGTGTAACCGCAGCTACTTCAGTAGTGCTTGGAGCTATCTGGTTATAACAAATGGTCACACAGAGCAGACCTTGACAGCTGTAAAAGAGAAATAATACTGCAAAGGCCTGTTAAATGAGACTTGGACAGGTTGCCCTGTAAGCTGTGGTATACCAAGGCAGAACCATAATTTTCTAAATAAGCTTTATGCACAGTAATATTCACTGGTCAAACCAAGGTTCTTTGTACCTTCTTCAGATCATGCTTCAAACAGCTGGATTTCCAATTGCATAAGATAATAATTTGCTTAAAACCCTGCACTTCAATTTGCAGTTTAAGAGGCTTAAAAATTTTAATTAACGCTGCCAAATCAGACAAAGTGAAATGGAGTCAATTACCTGTATCATTAAGGGGTAAAATTAGCCTTAACTTAAAATGGATATTCTCCTTCTAGTAACCTCTGTGCAATGAAGAGATTGATAAATCTCATTTCTATTGCACCAGTAACATGAAACTGGTGAGAGAGGTAGATAGGCAATATTTATTTTTCCTTTTTGAGGTTCAAAATACCTAAGTTTGCATGACCATTCTGCTGCATTACAGGCTTGACCTTATTGCCAGGTTCAGCAGTACATTAAGAACTGCATCTGTGGCCACTCTAGATCTCAATTACACTAATTAGAACTAAGGTTTGTGCTTTGTATAGGGTGTAGGGACACCTACATTAACACAGAGCAGGGATATCAGCTGAACATCATTTTCATGAAGGATTTTTCTTTTTCTTTCAAACTATAGACTGATATTAAAAAATACCCCCATGAACACATCATTAAATTAATCAGAGATAGATGTAGGCCGGGCATCCCCCACTTAAGAAGATTCACATCAACCTCTCACACACAGTTTGTCACTCACTAGACTTTAATCTGCTTTCTGGTGGGTTTTTTTCCTGCTCTTGTGCACCTCAAAGAGAAAGTAACAGCCTCAGCTTTACTCTGGAGTGCAAATGGATACATGGAGCATGTTCCATGTTTTCCTGTGGACTTGGCTCCCAAAACAAGGCCCAAGGCGGGGCTCCCCATTGCTTGCTGTTGAAAGGGATGATTAAGTAACCACTGAGGGATGCCAAAGACCAAGGGAAAGTGCTCCTGGTGTCCTTGTGGCCACGTTTTAAGCAGAAGTCCATCTTTCTTCCACATGTCACCAGGAGCAGTCTGGGAGGAGGCTGTGCTTTGCACCAAGCACAGTGCACCTGCAGCAGGTCTCTGTGCCTGCCTGCTCAGGGAAATTCAAACTAGGGACTGAGGGGGGATTCCCTACAGGGAAAAAAAACCCAAAGAAATGGTTTTGCTCTGCAAGGCTGGCTCTGTAGCACAGCAGGCACCTTGCAGCTGCTCTGGCCAACATCCACTACCAAAGCAGTGCTGGGATTCCCAATGGAGCTGGATCAGCCCTAGTCTTGAGGCCGCCTGCAATTGTTTTTCCTTGAAATGTGAGTGTAGCCCATTCCAGGAGCCTTTACTGCAATAACATCACCACATTGTATTTTCTTACACACCAGTGTTTGTAACTGTGCAGGTTTAGCACTGACACTTTACAGACTGTAAAAAAACCTGAATTGCCCCCCTGAAGCAAATAACCTTTAACAGGACCAGAACCCAGCAATTCAACAGAAAAAATATAGAGATGCAAACAATGTACTGTACTTTACCAAGCTGCCATTTCTTTGAGCACATGGTCTCCATCATCCAGATGGGTAAAGCCGGTTCGAGCATAGCAATAGCCATGTTTGCAAAACAGATTGATCCTAAAAGAAAGAAGGGGAGGGGAAAAAAATAGTGGTAATTATTTCTTTTGACTATAAAGAGAACACCATGCAAAGAATGGATGCTTTTACATAAAACATTGCACTTTTTACAGCCCTATTTGTCGTGTGTCAGATGGCGATTAACATTAAATAGAACACGGTGTAAAATCACTGAACGCTAACTTTTTATATGTTTCTATTCTCCCAGAAATTCTACAATAAAGGTTAAGCTATTTCATAATGTGAAAGTTTGCAGTGAGCTTGATGACATTTGGAAAGTTCATGGGGTCTGTTGTACAAATGATTAGCTAAAACTACAATCACTTGGTCTTTACCTGGTCTCCTGGGGCAATACCACAGCCCTGTTGTGTAAGAGGCTCAGGCTCTGACCCTGTGCCTCTGTCATCTGAGAGCTCATGCCTACATCACATGACAGGATGCGGAGGTCTTGATCCTAAAAATACCAAGATACAGCCACAGGGATGTCTCTTGCCCACAAATGGGAATTTTCTCCCGAGATCCTACAGTCAGCCAGCCTGTGCAGCAAACAGGGGTTTGGCTTTGAGCTTGCACAGCCCTGTAAATTCCAAACACTTAAGGATCTCTGTTGAATTCCTGGACCTTTAATAACCCAGCCACAAAGGATAAGGAGTGGTGGAAGTGCTGATTGAGTCTTGCCTGCCAGCTCAGCTCTGCCCTGCACCGCTGCCTGCACACCCAGGCTCCAGTGGGTTCCTGTCAGGCCCATCTCTCCTCAGTCCTGCACTTGAGCTTTAGTGGAGGGATTATGACAGCCCACAGTATTTCTGTGGGTTCAAGATGCCTTTCACAATTACTCAAAAGACCCTCAGGCACTCAAAGCTTAATGCAGGGCAACAGGACATGTCCCCCCTGCTAATCCCTTACAAAATGGCTTTTGGAAGTCCCTGCTGGAAGTGACAGCCTCAAACTTGTGTTCCCATCTTTCTTCCTAATATTAACAACCTCTGAATTTCGGGAAAATATTCTAGACTCTTCCAGCCGTTTACTAAACAAATTTAAATTTTTTTTTTAATAAAAAGCTGAATTTTTCAGAGATCAGAGAAATATTGTTTCTCTCGGAAAGAGTTCCTCATCATAAGGTTTAAAACCAAATGAGCACCGATGTCATTCTTTGCTCAAACCTGTCAGAATATATCAGACTGTGTATCCACAATTCCTAAAATGAACTTGCTGGCTAGCTGGCTCACTCCCTTCCCCAGGCAAGGAGCAACAGTTCAGCACTGCTTTGCCCTAAAGACAAAAGCCAACCTTTCCACTTGGGTGCAACTCCCAGAGAGTGCCTGTGAGGAGCCCCACTTAAAAACCTTGGGGCTCTTCCAAGCCAAAATCAGCCATGCTCAAACAGCTTCCTTGATGTTGGAAAAAAAAAACATTTCAGGCTGCACAGAGTGCAGCCAGAGGAAGCAGGACCATTCTAAACTAAGCTTAAACAGCAAAGGATTTCTTCTATTCTGAACAGACCTCACAAAGGGAGGAGAACCAGGAGTGCTTGCAAACAGCTGTGACACATACTCCTCCTTAGGCCAGGAAGCATCACCAGAGCTTAGCAAAGTCCTCAGGGATATGGTGATAGAGGTGCTTCAGCTCTGTAGAAGGTGCCCCAAGAGAAAAGTGAGAGCCTGAGCTGGTACTCTGCAACCTCAGGGCCAAGTCCAAGAGCCTGATACCTCAGCAAAGCTTCCCCAAAAGAAAATAATTCTTTTTTTTGCCTCAGTCTTGCATGGAGCTGACCTTTCTTCAAAGTGCCATGTGTCAAGGGCATGAATCCTCCATCTTTTCTTCCTTGAATTAGATTAAATGTCCTGTGTTGGCCAGCAGGTGTGAAATTGCAGCCTTCCAGCTGAATCCCATCCCCACGGCCAAGAGCCCCCTCAGCTTTTGGCAGAGTGCCACAGACATCCCTGCCATTTTCCTGTGGAGGAGCAGGCACCCAGGGAAAAGCTGCCCCACGCCTTCTCAGGGACCTGTGTGCTCCTGATGGTGTCTGTCTCAGCTCTGCCTTTTGAATCTGATCATTGAAACTGACTTTGTCAGGCAGTAGCGCTGATTTTCCTGTAATCCCTGTCAGTGAGGTTTGGCTTCAGCAATGCCACTGATTTCACTCCCTGAGCTCCCACCAGCAGTGACAAAACACATCAGTGACATTTCTTCTGCCTCCTCAGTGGGCACTGATGGCACAGACTGTGGAGCATCACCTCTGACACAAACCGGGGCATTTGGCATTCAGCTCTGACCTAACCAAATTTGGTCTGCAAGGGACATAAAGCAAGAGGAGTCTGAGATTGGAGAACATCAGCAGGATTTGTGCTGTCAAAGCACTGGGAATCCTCTGTCCTGGGAGGCAGAGACATCTTCTTAATCCCATAGATAATCCACAGGAGGGACTTTTTCATACTTTATATTCTTTACATGCTGTAAGAGAAGTTACTGAATCAGCCAAATGACAAACCTGATCTCTTATGACAAGAACTGTCTGGGCTATACTTTTCCCTCAAATATTTTTATTCAGTGGTTTCTTCATGCTCCAAGAACTTTGCAAGAAAAAGGGTTTGTGTAACTTAAGTCACAGCTCCACCAAGTCACAGACCTAAGGTTATGATAATTCCCTAAGATCAGCAAGAAACAGAAAATATTTCCAGAAAAACCTGGAAGAATTGCTCTGTTGAACAAGCAAGTCAGGATGCAGAAACAGAACTGTGAAAATATTTATCTGTTTCCAGGTATTTTATCAACATTAGAAAGGGCCAGGCTTAATTACAGACTTCAGAATAAACATTCAACAACGTGCAATGCAAAAAAGGCAAACTTCTCCTGAGACAGAAAGGCTCATTAGAAAAACGATACACATAATACCAAACACCACTCACCATTCCACCCAGACCTTTCCTGAAATATAATTCACACTCGAGAGACCAAACTCACTCTCTCTTCAAACAGAAACCAAGCCCAAAGTTATCCCTGTGCCTGCCTGTGATGCACTGGCAATCCCTCACTCTGAAAGCTTTGGCCCAAGTCTCTTGCCCCACAGGATGTTTCCTGGCCACATCTCCTTGCCTCAGCAGGCACCTGCCAGTCATTAGTGGCCTCTCAGTTGGGAAGACACATTTATTTCGAATTTTCTGCCTGTTGTGTTCCTACTGGTACATTCATCCTGTATTACCAACACATTCTTAGATCTTTATGGAGAGTAAAGCAGCAAATGACAACACTCGTAAAGCAGCTCAGCCCAAGGCATGGCAAGAGCCAGGAATGACATCAATGGCTGGTTTAAAGAAGGAATAAAAAAAAGGGTCTGGTACCTGCTGCAATAATGATATACGGGTCCTTCAAAAGGGTCAGTAAAGGTGTCCCCTTCTGACTCTGCAAAACAAAAGCTTGGGATTAGGAAAGGCAAAGTGACACCCATTCCTGCAGTGTTTTACCTGAATACTCACTTCTGCCTGTGTCCTGGAGGGCTGCAGAATAAGTAACTGAACAGCTGTGAAAAGAAATCAATGCTGTAACACTCCTCCAGGAACAGGAAGGGACATCCTTCAGGGTGATACTGACCCAGGGTATCTACTGACCTCCATCGAACAGAGCCAGGGCTGCCAGCACCAGGAAAGGAGAGCTCTTCCCCACAAACTCGTACATGACACTCCCAAAAGGGGGGCCCACTGCCAAGGCAAGGAAAGGACACAGTTGTGAAGACTCTGACTCTGAACAAACCCCCTGTGAGCATTTAGGCATCCCACTACTGGCACACAGTGAGCAAAACTCCAGTTTGAAAATCCCCCACAAAGATTGTTTGTCACGGCAATAACCATGTTCTTCATTCCCCAAAACACTCTGCAGTGTGAACAAACCCCAAACACCTCAGAGATTGCTGTGTGACGCGTGTATCCACACTGGGAACATGTCCTATGGGAAAACCTGTTCATGTGCACCACAAATCCAGTCTGGAGACTACACAACACCAGTGACACCCAATGAGACCCTTCTGCTGCTGTCAGGGGTCCCAAGAACATCCTTTGGCACAGCTGGGGGATGGTTTCTTTTGCCAGAAGAGCCTCCAACTCACTGACCTAACACTCCCATAGCCAGGCCTCCAAGTGCAATTCCCATTGCGTTGCCTCTCTCTTCATCATCCGTATAAACAGTGGCAAGCAAACCCATCCCTACAATAAAAATAAAAATAAAGAGACAAAGAAAAGAAAAAAAAAAGCTCAGCACAAAATTAGGCATCTATGTGCTACAGTTTATGGTCATCATTTGCCACATCTATTAAACATACAGAGGACCAAGAATTTTTTAATATATATAAATATATATATAGTCCCTCCCCATAGAATTAACTTCCAAGCAAAAATGTTTTTGGCGATGTCCACGGTCCCCAAAACCACATTCTCTTGTGCAGTATTAGTCAGGTAATTTAGTGATGCTCTCATTTGTTAGATTCTTTATTAATCTCTTTGTCACCGAGCTTTCAGACGATGCTTTCCAATGAGCAGAAACAAAGCTTGGACAAGTATTCACCATAATTTACTTATCCTCAGAGTGCACAAAGCTCTGGTGCCCACTTAGCTCCAATTGTGGACAGTGCTCTGGGCATGAGGTATTATGCAGAGCTGATTGCTTTGTAAATGAGTATTTCAAGTTCAGCATCAAAAAATTACAGGATTCTTTTGACCTTTATCTTCACATGCCTTATTTCTGCACTTGATTATGAACCTTCATTTCACAAAAGGAAACACGAAGCCTAATCTGCTTGTCTTTTTGTGGAGCACTCAGACACTGCAGACCTAAATGCTGCAGAAGAGTCCTTGTAGAAATTAATAATTCTGGTTTCAAATCAAGATTTACATAGGACTCAGTAAATAAGGTCTGCAGCTACACAGAGAAGGAAAACAATGCGTTGCATGGCTGATCATTCAGTGAATACCATCCATCATGTGCATCAAAGGAGCAGAGGTCCTGTGTGGATTACCATGTCTATTGAAAGGAGTGGATGACATCAAATTGTTTGCATGAACAGCTGGAGAGCTGTTGGACCACTGCATTAGAATTCACAATGAACGTGGGATTTGGGGAAATATTCTGGAAAAAAAAAAAGGAGGAGGGGGCAGTGCAAAGGCAATAAAAGTTGTACACATAGATAGGAATGATTGCACACAGCAATGCAGGGGAGTGAAGGATTGGCAGCAATGGTCCCCAAAACTGCCTTTGCCTGTCAGATACACGATGAGACTCACTGCTGGTGGCCCTGTGAGGAGTCAGAGCTTCTTCCCAGAGCTGGGTCTGGTTCTGGTGCAGCACAGGGAGAAATCTGGGAGTGCCTGGAGACCATGCAGAGTGTGGCAACAAGGGTGAGCAAGGGCTCAGAATTATATCTGTGAGGGACAACTGCAGGATTTCCAGTTCAAAACCAGAGAGGATAAAACTGATGTGAGAGGTGATAACAGTCTTGCAGTATGAAAGAGAGCCAGGAAGATAAGGAAAGGAAACTGTTCTTTGTGTTCTCTGAAGGATGGGAAGCAGAAATAAGTTCACATGGCAGCAAAGAGCCTTTCGATGAGGCATCAGGAAAAAAAAACCTTCCTGACCATAAAGGTACTTAAGCACGGAGCTGGATGCTGAGGGCAGCTCTGGAGGCTTCTGAGGTCATGCCTGTCAAGTGTGCATGAGGAATGACAGATATGAAGCTGATCCTGCCTTCAGGAAGGGGAGGACTAGCTGGTCCCTTGGCCTCTTCTGCTCTTTTGTGCTCACTGGCTGAGAAAAACCCAGAAAGTCTTGTGCTCACCTAAGATCCTGTAGCTCAAGGTGCCCCCTTGCACAGGGGCTGAGTTACAGCTGAACCATAATTCTGATTCTGGACTGTCTTCCCTTGGGAAAGCTTGGCTTGCAATTGTCACCAATGTCAGTTCCTGCCATTTCAGGAAATTTTTCCAAGGCTGAAATATTCAGCATGAACAGAACATATTTTCTCCAGCCTCAGCCTCAAGAATGCTCAAATAATTTGGGCTGAAAAGCCATACTCCATTTTACCTGCTCTATTTAAAAATGAGGCACTTTTTTTGGAAATGTGGTACGGATATACTGAGCCCAAAGTGGCAGCCAGCATAGTAAGCTTTTAAAAACAACATTTTATAACAGAAATTTCCGCAACAGACAGAGCTGCTGCTCTAACTGTAATAAGTACCAACATAAATTCCCAGTGACCTTTAAAATGGCTAAAAATGAATTTAAAATGTTGAAGACACAGGTGCAGAAATCCCAGGGAGAGTGCAGTTCATTTAGTGCTCTACCTTACTGCAACCCAAATACCAAGGAAGTCTTAAAAGACATTTGCTTTTGAGCTACTTCATATGAAAGAGACAGAGAAAAACACCCCAACCAAATATGAAATTGATTCAATTGAATATTTTTGTATTAATTACTGAATCTGCTGACAAAATTCAATTTAAAAAATGACTGAAAGTGATCTGCATTTTCCTCTATCGTCTCTTCTCTTACCTGCCACAGAAGAACACGAGGAACCCACTCCTTGAAGGGACCTGGCAATAAATAGTAGTGCATAGCTTCCAGAGAAGGCAAACACTGCAGAAAAATAAAAACAGAGGTAATTTTTAAAATTAGATTAACTCTAACTAGGTTAAAAAGTTAGATTTCTTGAAACTATCACAAAAACTTCCTACAATTCAGTCAAGTGTTTACAGTGACTTGTGCCACTTTCAATGCTAACTGCATTATTTTCCCTTATTGCATTTAGATGTGTCAGTGTTGAATTGATCTCAGGTGTCTAAGCCTCCAGGTAACACAGAATGCAAGAGCCCAAGCAGTTTTAACTAATTACTTAGGATTTGATTACATCTGCTCTGGTTCAGCTGCACACAAGAGGAGTAATAAGACTTTTCTTTCCAGCCTCACCTCCCCACGCTGCTTCATTTAAGGTGCCCAGTCTGGAGCTCCAGGCACTCAGGGAAGGCAGGGTGTAACACACACTCGCCAATGCTTCCTCCAATAATCAGTGGGTGGAGAGAGGTTTTCCCCTTGTGTTGCCAACCCTGGGCCAGATGTGTGGAGCACAGCTGGCTGAAGGTGCAGGGGAGTCAGATCCCCCCATTAAAAACATCCAGCAAGTTTCTTCCCCTCCCAAAGGAGAGAAACTGCACCAGAGGAGGTGGTAACTCTTTCTTTCCCCAAGGGATTTAACCAAAGGCTTCCCCCTCAGCCACTCCCTGTGTTTTGGGACAGAGCCCCAGCACTCAGCCTGGCTAAATTCCTCATCCACAACACTGGAAAACAGGAGTTTCTCAGAAACCCAACCACATCTCTGCTTGTAGAGCCCACGTTGGTGTCAGTGTCATTAAATCTACAGTGAGTTTATGAAGCTTTATAAAGCTCCCATCTGTTGGCCACCTAAGGAATTTTGCTGGGCAGGTTATAGCTGCAGGAAGGTGTAATGGGATCCACTAAACATGGGATCCATGTGCACTCCTCCACCTGCTCCATGGGATTGTGCCTCTTGGGGCTTTTCACCACATCTTACAAAAATCCCTACGGTGTGGACACATAAAAATCAAGAAAAATAAAGGCAAAAAGAAATTTCAGCAGATCAGCAGTTCTCTCCTCTGCCATGAATTAGGCTCACTACTCTTATCTAGGTCCCAACCAGAATTTATCTAACATGTTCCTAAAAAACAGAGCTGTCAGTAGCTGTAAGACCAGGTCAACTTCTCTAGTTTTCAGTCCCCTTGATGATTCAGTTTTAAGATTAAAGAATCACAGATTATTTTGGGTTAGAAGAGACCTTGCAGATCACCTGGCTCAATCCCCTGCCATGGCCAGGGACAATTTCCACTAGACCAGGTTGCTCCAAGCCCTGTCCAACCTGGCCTTGAGCACATCCAGGGATGGGGCATCCATACCTCCTCTGGGAGACCTCTCGTTATTCTTTCTTTTATAGAAAACTGTTTGTCCCCTTTCCTTTTCTGTCATAGGCTCTAATCCATCTTGCATCTGCCTTCTGAGGCAAAAATGGTTCTTTCTCCTCACAGGCTTCTAAAGAGCCTTAATGTTCTCTGTACTCTTTCTGTCTGGGCCACAGCTTTAAATGTCAGGCCAAAACCAAACATAAAACAGCAGCTGAAGCCTTATCAATGCCATTAGGGCAGACAAATTATCTCAGCTGACTTGCAGGCTGTGCTCCTGTTTGCACATCCCACAGAGATGTTTAGCAACGCTGTGATCCTGTTGACTCATACCCTGCTCATGAGCCGCTGCAGCCTCACGATCTTTCTGATAAAGCCCCATGATATCTCCTTGTTCAGGGCCTTGCAAGACAACTCTCCCGTGGCTGTCTGTTTAAAACTGCCTGAGCACTGCTCCAGATCAGAAAAACCTGAAAGATTCAGCTGAGGAGGACACCTGCTGAGGTGGGGTGGAGAGTGGTGATTCCTTAGAGCACATTCCCAAGAGATCACTGGTTCAATCTCATCAGAACCACCATCCACATGGAGCTGACTGCCTTAAATTTTCCTTGGAAGTTAAAGTTTCCATACATCAACAAGAAGAATTCCTAGTGATAATTGTTATGGACCATTTATTCAAATGTTATCCATGGGCCAAATAAGATGTGGACCCAATAAGATGTGGACACTTACTGATCGTTGAAACAAACATGATGCAGAAGCCAGCAAACAGGGGAATCTGGTAGCCTATTCTGGAAAACAAAAAGAATATTCACATTTCTGAGGGTTTGAGTTAGTCTTACACGAGTTCACACACCACCCAAACCCAACCTGTAGTTTCTTGGTAGGCTTTGAACTATTTGTTGTGGACCACATGTCCAAATTTGTCCACATTACAAATTTCTTTTCAGCTGACACGGCAGACTTTGCATCTGAAATCCCTGGAAGAAATCCTTCTCATGATTGCCCTGATTGCCCTTTTTTCATTCTGCTTTAATTGTTCCAAATAAAACCCCTCTGGGCCTCCACGTGGTTGCCAAAGATATGCCAAGGGAAGATTTCCCTGAGTGTGCTGAACTTTGAAATACTCCAGTCGTGTTTCAATGCTCATCTGTTTCCGTCCTCATGAGACAATGATTATAATGAGACATAGTCAAGCCAGTGGCTTTTTTACTGGAAAAATTTGTCATCAGCTTTTCTGGGAGTTTTGCCTCAGGAGCACTGGAAGAGTCCCAAAGAGCCTGAGAATAATACTTTTGCTTTCCATGGGTTTAGGAGTGGAAATGGAGCTGATCAAAGCTTCCTTCATCAGACCATTTCTTCATTAGGACTCTAAACAGCCTGTAGAAATGCCTGGTTGCTCCGAGTATTTTCAAGTTTCCAGGAAATAAAGAACTTCCTGGCTGGGAAGCAAACACATTTTTTGAGCAGATAAAACTGAAAATTGAACCCCCACCCAAAAAAATCACAATACATTATTTTTCACGCCATTAAAAATCTATCCTGGAGTCAAAACCTTGGTAGCTCTGAAGACAGTGTGCATATTCTATCCAGCACCCTTCATTCACAGCCTCATTTTTTGTAGGATTGTTCATCTCAAATGGATTTGCCAGGACATCATTAAATGGCCAAACTCTTCAACAATGGACCACGCTTTTCAGAGGAGTCCTTTCAAAGGATTTCAGTGCCCAATGATGTGACAGTGTTGTGCATTAAAATGGGCAGTATTGGCTAAAGCAGGTCAATCAAATAATGGAAGGGTCAATAATGGTCCTTTCAATAACAATAGTCATGACATAGGCAAAACAAAACAATTATTCCCAGCTCTGGTTTAGAATTAATATTTTTATACAATCAAGGACCTTTGATAATGGAAAACTCCTTAAAGTGCAGAGCTCGATGTTCATTGTTTGCCTCATTCTTGTGAATGAAATAAATTGAGCTTTCACGTGGTATTTTGCCTTAAATCGCCACTGTATTAAAATATAATAACAAACATAGAGCACAGATTCTCCTAGTTGAAATCTCTAAGTGGGTGTTGTAAATATCCAGCAGAGGCTGGATACTCATGTGCTACTTCCCTGAACTGGCGTCTCCAAAGCAAATTAAATCCCTATCACAAACGTCCCCCCTGTCCTTAGGATAATAACTTTAATCTCCCAGCACCTTCATACATGATATATAAAAGAGCAATACTTTTTTTGTCTGTTTTATTTGAAGAGAATGATTTTTTCCTAAGCCAGCCTTTCCCTTGCTGTGTGTGTAATAGGTATTACACAATGGGATACTGGTCTCCACCGGTGTTTCTATGTACACGAGGAAATAAAAAAATTAACCCTTGCCAACTTCTCACCTGCCTCAGAGCTGAAGGGAGCACTTCCCGTCCCAGTGGGCCCAGGTAGAACAGGCCACAGAGAGTTTGATCAGAATTGCTTTGATTTTGAGGGTTTTTTTAATTAAAGAAAGCACTGATAGCAGTACAGACAAAAAGAAAAAAAACAAAAACAAACTCTGGAGGTATGGATACTGCTGGTGGCATCAGATTTTTCTGGGATATGAAAGCAGAAGGTGAATGTCCTTACGCCTTTTCCCACTGCAAATTAAAGTAGGGTTGGGTCTGTCAAGGCCATCCCAGACATATCTAGGATGGACACTGTGAGGGAGAATTCTGCTTTCAGTACAGAAATCAAGCAACTCATAGATTTGACACAGGCCCTATGAGACAGCAATTTGCTTCTGCTACTTATTTTCATGAAAAGAAATGCCATCCAAATTGGCTCCCACGTTCACATTTCCATTTTTACATCAGACACATGAGCTGTGAGATCTCCCATAAACATTCATGAGTTAAACAGAGAGCAGTGACATCACACTAAATAAAGGAGATTCCAACCCTTCCAATGGGCTTCCTACACTTGGGAACTTTCTGGTGGTTGAAGGCAGGAAGAAAACAAGTCTTTTGGAAGTCACTTCTAATGCTCAGTGTAACTCTGAGCATTGTTCTTAACTTTTGCAGTTGCAGGTATTACTCTCCCTTTTCCTTGGACAAACAGGGCCACAGCAGGGTGGAAAGTGACCCATAGCAGAGGGTGGGAGTTAAACAAGCCCTTATCCTATCTGGGAGGATAATACTGCCCAGAGCATTCCTCACAGTTCTGGAGTGCTGGCCCTGCATGGCATTGCTGGACCTCTAGAAGCCATGGTTGGGCTTTCTCAGGGGACAATCTTGCCCACATCCAGCTGAGATTTAATTAGATATGCAAATTGTCCTTTCCTGGGCAACCTCGACAAACCCTGCCTCTTAGCAAACCCCGCTCCTCCTGAAATTGCAGCACTAATTAGTTGGCAATGGTGCTACCGCAAACGTCTCATCTGCAGCTGCATTCCCTGGTCTGTCCTACAGATGTGAGAGAGCACAGACTGGGAGGCTTTGCTGAATGAGTGCACTATACAACATAAATAATCATAAAAAAGGAGAGGCACCACCTGTAACAGCCAATTCAGTGATTCTGCCTCATTCATGTTCTTGCCATGTGGAAACAGTGAATGTGCAGTTTTTCCTCAGCCATGACATAGCACCCTCCATCACAATCACCTCTGCATTTTGTTCCTCTGGGTGTTTGTAACACCAAAGGATATTACAGCCTGTCTTCTCTCTTATTTTTTTTCTTCTTACCATGGCCAAGCATATAATTTTCTTGGGCACTCCTGTCAAAATCCTCCAAGTAATTTTGAAGCAGAGTCCAGCACGTCTCACTAAGGCTACTTGTAGCTAGAAGTGCTTATTATGAGTATTTCTGATCTCTGGAAAAGTCTGAGTCCCTGCTTGAAGGAGGGAAAGGAAAGGCTGCCACTGATGGAGAATGGAAAATCGACTCCACTTCAGCCACTGTGGTTCCAGATTGTAGGACTCTCGGGAAATTATTTACACCCATTAACAAGATTACCTCAGAATAAGACAACAGACTGTTGGTTCTGTGCAATAGCACAGTAAAGGTTACATTGACCAGGTGAGCAGACGTGGATTATTAGAGCCTAATTACCAATTACAGTGCTGCAAATCCACTGATTCCAGCCTTGCTTTTACACAGCTCCATGGTGTCCCTGTGAGCACCCCTTGCTAGCCCTCTCCTGGCTGGAGCTCTGGCTCTCTTCTTCCCTGGCAGTGGAGACTGGGGAGGATTTATGCACAAATGTGTTCCTTGAGGTTCTGAACCAATGAACCATTTGATATTGTGGAGCTAAAAAAGAACAAGGTAGGGTCAGCAGGGACAGGGGGTGTGATCCCATGCTGGAGCACGGGGAAGGCAGAGGGACAGAGCGACCTGCAGAACTGGTCACTTCAGCCCCCTGCCAAAACCTGAAAGGAAAGCTCACTTAGCAACTGAACTGTAAATATGTAGTTGCAAATGTTATTTATTCCTCTGCTTCCTTCTCTGTGTGTGTCTTGGGCACAAACACATTGTGCTCCCAGCTGCTCTCTCTCTCTCTCTCATGCAAAGGAGTTCAAAGCTGTAGCCAGGCTGGTGTCAAAAAGATGGTGATGATGAAAATAGCTAATGATTTTTAAAGGTTTTTGAGGGTGCTATGAATAAGGACAAGGTTAAAACTACAATTTTTTTCAGACTGATGGAAAAAAGAAGGGGGCAGACAGGGCAGAGGCACAGACTGGCTCTGGTGGTTGAAGGTGACACAGCTGGGCTCACAGCCTGGTGCACAGAGCTTGGTGAGAGTTTGAAAACAGCACTGGAGTCAATCAGAGACTCACAGAATGGTTTGGGTTGGAAGGGAACTTAGACCCCATCTCCTTCCAACCCCCTGCCATGGGCAGGGACACCTTCCACTGGATCAGGGTGCTCAGGGCCCCATCCAACCTGGCCTTGAGCGCTTCCAGGGATGGGGCAGGCACAGCCTCTCTGGGCTCTGTTCCAGTGCAGTTGGATAAACCAGTCAATTATAAAGGGCAGCCTTTTTCCCAACCTCTTCACTGGACAGCTTTAGGCAGAGCCTTCACTCTCCCCCTGCCAGTGCATCCTCCTCACAAAGAGCCTCATGTCAAATGCTGCGCTCTGTCTATAGTTTCTCACAAATTTCACCACCAGGAAAAACATAATGTGCTTCTGACCCACAAAATCTTATCAGCTCTGCCCTGAAACTGTGCCACGGTGGGAAGTGTGTTGTTGACTTCCTATGGCAAAGCTATCACCAGTGTTTGCTCTGCTAGGACTTTATTAGGGCAGAGGGAACTTGCATTGTTTCAGGAATGGCAAACCTGTTCTCTGAGCCAGGTGTGTCTGGTGTTCCATGCACAGAGCTGGGCTTTAAATAAGAAATGTCTATTTTGCAGAACACACTCCTTGAATTAAACCAATTCTGATTTTTTTTTTGAAAGTCTGCACCTTCAGTAATTATAAAAGAAGGGAAAACAGCCCTCCAAAACTTTCAGAAAACCTAAAAAATAGTGATTATTTGCACAGACTCATATGAGTAGAACATCCTGTTGCTGGCTGTACAAACTCAAGCACTCAATGCCAGTGCCTGGTGAAAACCAGCACTTGACTAAAGTTGTAAACTACTCTTGAACAGCTATATTTGACTGAAAAATAAAAATCACTGTACACAGTGTGCTAGTCACTTGAAAAAGAAACTTACTGGGCACCTTAACCAACTGTGCACACTGATCTTGAAACAAGCAACCATTTCTCCTTAAGCTTTGATATTTTGTTAGAATTTTGTAGAAGTAATAAAGGCAAAAACCTTAACAGTAAGCAAACAGCTTATCAGTGGTGAAGAAGAGTCTTTCTAATGATAACCCAGGTATTTTCTGTTTGATTTACACAATCACAAATTTTAGCTAATCATATACATCATTATTAGAAATTGTCAGGTTAAGAGAGGGAAGGCATTCAATCACTTCTACAGTTAATTGATAAATGTGCTAACTGATATTTCCCTCCAAACCTGTCTCAGAAGAAAGGCAGATACCAGTACCAAGATACAAATAATGCATGAAAGAAAACCAGTGAACCCTAAATCTAATTCAGGGCCACTTTGCCATTAAGGCACTCAGTTCAGCTGTGTGAGGGAAGAGTTTGTCATTGGGATGATGGGATGAGGTGCTCCTGGTGGTTCCTTCTCACACTCATCGGGCACGTGAGCAAACCTGCCCCTGTGCCTGCAGTCACACACCCTGCCCCAGGTGAAAAAAAAAAGCTGTAGGGTGATTCCAGAAGGAAACCTCAGCTCCCAGCACTAAAGTTCACACTGGTGTGGTGCCAACCCTGCCCCTAGCAGGAAAGGGAGATGCTACAAGAACATCTCCAGCCTCATTCCCAACCCCAGGGATGCATCACACACGTCCCAGGGCAGAGATGTGACCACACGGCTTTCTCCTGCTTTGGCAGGCTGTGGAAATGGTGGTGCTTAAACAAAAAGAGCAAATATCAATAGGGCAGCAATTTAGGCAGTCAGGAAAATCTAGAAGCACATCCAAAGAACTATTATAAGAACATTGTTTGATGTTATGTTACTTTACCCACAGAGGAGCTATGACATCCTCACTAAACAATACAGGTAAGAAAAACCCTTCTCAACTCGCAGCAATATTTGTGCAAAAGTAATTTTATGGTGGCATGCTTATATCTGTGTAGGTGATATGTATTGCTGATAAGGGAAATGAGAGAGAAATGAAACTGTCTCTCTCATTTAAAGCTTTTGTGTTTAGATCAGTTCCACGGATCAAACACAGGTTTTGAATACATAACACTCTGAGTCCAAATGCTGCTTAGCCCTCAGCTGGAGACTTTTTATTAGATTGAAAGGAAACAGATCATATATATATATCTATAAATAAATTATGTATATATATAATATATATTATATATACATTGTAAAACCTAAACAAGGTAGATTTTGGCTTCAAAATCTGAAGTATCTGGCACTGGAGTGTGTTGGTTGTTTTAAACATTGTCACCTATGATGGACATTGACTGCTTAAACAAAAGCATTCTACAAGTACAAATGTCTGCTGCCTATTATTTTCTGAAAGGAATAATTGCCTATGAAAACAGCTTGCATAAGAAATATGCAGATCAGTGACCCGACCAAATACAGTCTGGAGTTTATTTCCTGCAGAGATTGATCTCATACTCTGTTTGGGAGGGCTGAAGCTGCTTCTGCAGGGGGCAGTTACACAAAATGCTAACAATGAAATCGAATTAATTATTAGCATCAAAAATTTAAATGATATTATATATACTTTTTCATCTTCATGTAAACATCATCAGTACTTGGATTTGGAGAGGGGCTTTAAGTCATTGACATCAGTGTTTATAAGCTTGATCCTGGCTCAAATAAATTTTCTGTGAAATCCCATTTAAACATATTTGGTTCAGGACATGATATGTTTGCAAGAATTTGGAGGGAGCGATTAGAAGGCTGGGCAGAGTCACACACTGATGGGGATGTGGGACCCACTGAACCTGGTGATGAACATGGCATCAGCAAACTGGACATTTGTTCACTTTTCACTGAAGTCCACACAAATTCCCTACTGATTGTCACCTCAGACAACTCCAAGCTGCCCATCTCGGTGAGAGCAGGGAAGGGATCTGAACCCTGCCTACGCTTTCAATACCATCTTTGCCTAACGTGGATGCCACAGGAATATTGACAATTCCCAGTCTTTGCGAATACTGTATTGCAGTGTCTTTTGGCCTCCTGTAGTACTCCTGCATGGGAGATATTTCAACACCACCTCAGCAAAGGTTTCTACAAAAACCCAAAGGTCTCAGGAGCTGGAGGAGAAGTGTGTGATACTGATGGCTGATGTGCAGCTACTTTGGAAAGGGTGTGAGTATTTAGAAACGTCCACCAAATGCATTTCACTAAAATGTTCCTCCAGAAAAAGCAAGGCAGTGAGCCGGGGCCAAAAGAGAGTGAATAATGTTCGGAATACTAAAACATGGGTGTGAAGCCCTCAGTGCTGGTGCAGCAGCAACAACATACCTGTTTGTCAGAGGCCCTATGAAGGGGTTGGTCAGCAGCTGCACGGTTGCTTTTGAAGCAAACAAGAGACCCACTCTGACATTTTCATTCAGCAGCTCCTTGTCATCCTTGGGGCAGTCAGAGGGGGAAGGAGTCACGCTGACAACCATTTGCTCTGTCTGGGTCTGGTGCAGCTCCCCGGGCTGTGTCCTGTCAGACTCGTTCCCAGTGACCATGGTGGAGTTGTCGTAGTAGGAAAAGATGCTCTGGAAACTGTCCATGGTTGCTGAGGGGAGGTTAGGCTTAGTGGTCTGGATTTCTGTGGCATTTCTCTCGTGTTCGATGCTGTAAAGGTAACTGGGAATTATTGGCACTGGAAAAACAAATAGAATACATTGGCATCTTACTAGCAGGTTATTTGTAAATGGAATCACCAAGTTCTCTTGCTTGCTTTGCCATTGATCAGGGAATACGAGGCTTTCCTACAGAACACATGCAGAAACTCAGAACTGAAAAAGAAGTTTGCTCATGGGAAAAAAAAACACACTCATAACTCAGAAATGCAGTTTAAAATGAAAAGTTCCTTTACATTATTCTAAAGAATAGGCTTTCTATACATACATCATTAAGCAAAGTATTAGAAGTATCAAAACCCATGTCTGAAGCCTCTTTGTTGCATGTGGCTGCACAAGTCCTCTTATTAGGCTGCAAAAGCATGAATAATGAGAAGTGCATTGGAATGATTATTAAACCAAAATATAAAAAATACAATAAAACCCATTTCTAAAATAAACCACAAAAATATTGATAGACACCAGCCATTAGAAGGAAGAAAGGTAACAGACCTATATCAAGGAATCAGAACTAATATCTTGATATTTGCGTGTCTCATTATCTTAAAATTTACATTGAAAAGTTCATCCAAAAGGAACCGTCCTTACATGTTTTAGGATCTCAGCTGCAATTTAATTGCATTAATATGGATCTCAGACATTAGGATTTCAGAGCTTGTAAAAACAGATGTCAGGTTCATTCATTTTAATACAAGTGACAGAATCACCCCTTCCCATCTTGCATTTTGTCCTGAAAAGGCTCAGCCTCTCAAGTCTGCAAACTGCCATAATTTCTAGGGCTTCTAGCATACATGTTACTAAATAAGTAATTAAATATTACTAATTTTATAAGGAATAATATTATTGTAAAAAAATTCAAAAATCAACTTGCAAAAAATAGAATTTTTTATAATGAAGGTCTGTCTTGTGGCATCAACTTTTAAGCTGAAACCCCTTCAAGAATTCAGGAGTCTGATTCAGAAGCTGAGTCTGCAGCCTCACCTGAGAACTGGCTCTGCACAGACCAAGTCACTTCCAGGAGAACCATGGGCATTCACTTGTGTTCGTGTGCACATCCATGAGCCACTGCTTTCTCTGGACCATTTTATTTCAATTCATATCAACATTTGAATGTGAGAAGTTCTAAGTCTACCACTGAAAAATACTCAGTTGTTTTATTTGAGTAGATTTCTGAATCTTGACACCATGCCACCGAAGACACTAAAAGTTGGATCTTAGACTTTGATCCAAACTTGTATTATTGTATTAAACTAGCTCATGGAAGTGCTTTTCTTAAAAGTGACTTAGACAGTTTTCTTATTAAGCTATCATTTTTAAGACCAGTGTGGGGGAAACAGGAACTATCACAAGGAAACAGGCATCTCCAATGTTATCTAGCCTGTTGTTTCAGTTGCATGACCACAGCAGGAAAAAAAACAAAAACTATGATGAGCTAAAAACACTGTTATCTGCCATTCTATGAAGTATTAGTGGCCTTTAGCAGGAAAAGGGGGGGGAAAGGAAAAAAGAAAAAAAGGAGTTATTAAGACCTTTTTATACCATTCCTTATCTTGCCATTAACGTGGAAATACAGCAAGACTTTGATGCCCACGGCGGCGCATTTGCAATGCCTGGAATATAATTCATGGTTAAAGGCAAAAATAAATTATACATCGAAAATGTTGGGTTTGAGAGCATCAATCCGGCATTCCGGCAGCACATCTGCCGCCGGAGAACATCCCTGGCACAAACCGGGAGAGGGGAACGAGCCCGAGCCCGTGTTACCTACCGACCACGGTGAGCAGCATGTTGTCCAGCAGCAGGGCGATGAAGACGATGAGCAGGATGAGTTTGCGGGACTGGCGGCTCTCCCGCAGCCAGCGGAGCAGCCCCAGCTCGCCCCAAGCCATGCTCCGGCCCGGCTGCGGACACACGGAGGCCGGCGGGGACCGGCGGGGACACGGGCGGGGACACGGGCGGGGACACGGGCGGCTCCGCGCTCCGGCAGCCCCGCTCCGCGCTGCGCTCCCGGCGCGTCCCCGGCCGGCCGCGGCTGGCACCGGCACGGCAGGAGCGGGGAGAGGAGGAGCAGGAGGAGGAGGAGGAGAGGAGAGAAGAGGAGAGGGGGCGGCACCTCTGGTCCCCGTGTGAGCCCGGGGAGCGCTGGGCAGCGGCGCGGGGCTCGGGGGGACTCCCCTCCTCTGCCCTCCTCTCTCTGTCTCCCCACCCCCGGTAGGGATGCTCCGGGACAGCCGGGGCAGCTCGGGCTGCGGGGCCGCGCCAGAACCTCTGTGTGCCCAGGGGGATGTGCCAGAACCTCTGTGTGTCCAGGAAACCTCTGTGTGCCCAGGGGGATGTGCCAGAACCTCTGTGTGTCCAGGAAACCTCTGTGTGCCCAGGGGGGTGTGCCAGAACCTCTGTGTGCCCAGGGAACCTCTGTGTGCCCAGGAGGATGTGCCAGAACCTCTGTGTGCCCAGGGAACATCTGCGTGCCCAGGGGGATGTGCCGAAGGAGGGCAGGGAAGGGAGAAGTCACTGCTCCGACACCGGAGCACACCAGTGCAGCCTTTGATGAGCCACACGGAACAACTGCCTAAAATTAGGAATCTCGTAGATTCGTGGGATATAGGAAGGGACCCACCAGGATCATCGAGTCCAGCTCCCAGCCCTGTGCAGGAAACCCCAAGGATCCCACCATGTGCCCGAGGGCGTTGTCCAAACATTCCTTGAGCTCAGACAGTCTCGGTGCTGTGCCCCCTGTCCTGAGGAGCCTGAGTGCCCAACAACTGGAGAAAAACTTCCTCCTGATATCCAGCCTAAACTTCCCCTAACTCAGCTTCCAACTTTTCCTTGAGTCCTGCGACTGATGAGAGGGGAAAGATCATTATTGCCCCTTGGCTTCCCCCCATGGGGTTGTTAAAGACCGCAATGAGGTCTCCCCTCACAATGAGGCTGCCCTCCATTTTTTTGTCTTCTCTTCATGGCATTCCAAGTGTTTGACTCAGCCTTATCAATTTCTTCTCAATTTATATTACAAAGGAGGTTAACCACATTGAACTGGCCAAGAAACACATTCTGACAAAGGTTTCCACTTTTGTAAAACTCTTGTCTTTCGTATCACATAACACTCTACTTTCTTTTAGTCACCAAATGCTGAACTTTGTGAACTGTTCTTTGCTTCTCAGAGCCTCGCTTTTGGAAAAACCCACTGAATGGGAGGGAAGTCTCCTCAGGAGCTCAGTAGCCCCAGACCCAGTGTCATGCTGAGGAGAATGACATCATCACTACGCAGGAGGACATTTATTTCTGTAGCTCCCTTGTCTGCTGTGCATTTTAATCCCTTTAGTGCTTTCCATCTCTGGTGTGATGTGATCTCACTGCTGATGCAGGTTTCGTAGGAAAGTGCTCAAACTTCTGCTGGTGCCTCTGTGGCAGCAGCCCTTCCGTGCTGCAAACACCCAGACTGGGAACAAGAGACGTTTGCGCTGGAATTTTGCCAATGTCTGTTATAGTAGGAGATAAATGTTTATGGTCTAAATTGCTCTCTTAGGTCTTAAACCCATCTCTGGGTGAAGTTTAACAAGTCTTGGGAATGGCAGTAAATTTTCAGAACCGTGGGTTATTTGCCATACACTGATTTTTCTAAAAAGAATGAAAAGTGGGAGAAGATCTGCTGACAGCTCAGCTCTCTTTTGTTGGCATGCAGGTAGCTTTGATTTTATTTGAAATGTCCACCATGAATTATTTCTCTACAGAACCTATTATACCAGCACATGACAGCTATGACACAAGGCTATTAATAGGTTATTGATTCTTCAATGATGGTTTATAATTGGTTTGGGGTTTTTAAACCTTTTTAACCAGCAGCTTCAGGAGTTGGACACATTCACGTTTGAAGCTGAATTTCCAAAACAGGACTTCTGTATTCAGAAGAAATAGAAAAATACAATCAGCTGGACTGAACTGAGGAGAAATGTTTCATCTTTTGAGTGTCAGATACTGGAGGTACTTAGTCAAAAACTGACATTATTTAGTTGACAACTTGCATGGGTTGCAGTAGGAGGAGGGGAGCACCAGCTCTGGTCAGCAGCAGAAGCAGCATTAATATGGAATGCACGTCAGTGGAATGTCAATAGCAATATTTTACTGGGAAAATGTGGGCCTGGGTGTTTTTTATTCCCCACAGTTCACAGGGGAGCAAATCAACAGCAATGCTGTTGTTCTGTCACCGGTCAAGAAGCAGATGTGGAGGGAAATAGGATGTTTCTCTAACCATGCCTGAAGAGGGACATGACTGTAGAAACAATTTGTTTCTATCTCTCGGCATCAGTGACATGACAGGGGGGACCTTCCCCTCCTCCTGTGCCTCCTCTCTCAGTCCTTTCCTCTGGCATGCTTCTCCTCCTCATCCCTCTCTTGCCCTGGTGCTACAACACACTGACTAAACCTGCTCACTGTGCTGGGGTTTTACATCTCTCCCCTGTCCTACTGCCCTGGCTTCTCTTGCCTTCAGCTAATTGATAGTTTGATAAATTATGCTGCAATACAAATGCAGGATCACGCCTGTGCTATCAGCATGGGAAGACAGAAGGGCACTCAAAAAACATTCATTTGCCTGTGAAGACGCCTGTTGGTGCATGGATACTTTGCTTTACCCATCCAGCTGATGGAATTGTGGTTACCCCCAGGCAGGGAGCAGGGCAGGTTTGCTGCTCTGCAGGTGTGAGCTGCATTCAGGTAAACAATGATCCCTTCACTAAAATCCATCTGTCTTTAATCAGTCATCTCTGTGTCTGCTGATGAACAAGCAGAAATGAAATAGGACCACAGCAGCCAAATCAGCTGTTGGTGATATTGAGTTTTTTACTATTCCGTAATTTTTAATTAAGATTGGTCAAAAAAGAGTGAAGAAAAGCCACAAAGTATTTTCTTTCAGCTGTTATTTTAGCTTTCAACACAACAGTGGAGCAAAAATGCTTAAAAATGTTTTCATGCTTTGAAAAATGCTGGTCAGCTCCATCTCTTTTGCTAAGCCTCTACTTTTTATTTGTTTTGGCTTCTTTAACTATGCACATGCTTATTAGACCCATATTTAATAATGTGATCATTTCTTAAATTTTAATAAGAAATTAATATGAAATAAACGTCTAATAAGAAAATTTTTAAATAAATAAACTACAGAATTAGTTCCAAAAGCATATATTTATTTAGAAATAAAGATTTTCAGGACTTTTAAATACTTTCCATCCCTGGGAGTGTTCAAGGTTGGGTTGGATAGGGCTTGGAGAAATCTGGTCAAGTGAAAGGTGTCCCTGCCCATGGCAGAGACTTTGGAATTAGATGATCTTTAAGATCCTTTCAAAAAAAAAAAAATAATTCTATGATTCCATTGTTATCACCAGGGAGAAGTGGAATTTTGGTCATTTGCCTACAAGTTTCTTAAATGTTGAAATTTATAGAGAAACACTCCTGGTTCTCACAATCCAGTCTGAGAAATGCGCTACCTTGCTGGCTTCTTTGGGAAAAGTAATCCCTTTTAAAGCTGTCTCCTTTTAAGCTTTACATTTATTTTTAGTGCTTGGAGTTTTAATTTGCGATACTTCATAATTAACTTAGCTCTCCGTATGAATTAATCATTTGCAGTTATTGCTGCTGGGGTAAATCCCTGCTATAAATAATTCTTCCAATTTAAGTTGGAAGTCATACCTGGCAGCTTATGTTTTACTAATAGCAAGTAATACACTTAGTCAGCTTTTTCATCCTTTGCAGCTCTTTCCAGACTTTTTTTTTCCCCCCTCTGTGCCCGACAGTCATGCTGCTAATTACTCTGCAGTGAGACTGTGTGGTAGTTAGTTCCACTGAATAATGCATCTCCTCTTCTCCAGGCACAGAGGGGGTGCATTATATTTTAATCTGCAGAAATTATGACCTACAGAAAGTGTGAATGTGTATTTCCATATGTGCGACTGCTCACTATGGCACGTAATGTTCAGAGGGGAGAGAAAAAAAGCAGAGATTTTGCTTTTAAGAGAATTGATGACAAAATCATCAATAATGCTAAACATGTAGTTGGCTGAGCGGCTGTGTGTGTAATAACCAGGTCTGACATGCTCTGAGGGGATAATTTTCGAAGCTGGAAAGGCTCAGGGTGGAGAAAGGGGATGTGGGAGAAGAAGAGAGATCGAACTGCTCCTGTGCCTCTGCTAAAAAGGAGTAAAATATCACTTGTTCCCCTTTGAATAGAAACAGCAACATTAATTTTAATGTCAGAATACAGGGCAGACACTTTTCCATCCACCATGACACCATGCTGGAGGTTCTTACAGAGGTAGGAAGGCTGTGGTGGAAGAGTGGATGAAAATATGAACATAAATAGGTGATGCTTTGTTGGGATGCTTTTGGAAGACCATACATGATATACGTGCCATGGACAAAATCCTGGACCCCTATACATAATGGCGTGGGCTATCTATATGCACTAAATAATTCAACCTGTTAAAAAGTAAAGTTTTTCAAGTTAGGGCACTTATTCTAAAATATTGTTCACACATAGTCTTGACCCAAAATAGTAGTAGCAGTCTGAGATGGTGTTGCTTCAGGTCTGCTTTGTAAAATTCACACTGAAAACAAATCAAAAAATGCAATATTGTGAGAGTTTCAATGAAAGTCTGAAATTTTCAATGCGTTTCAAATTTAGGAAAATGTATTCTACAGCAAAACATCTCTAAAATTATTTTAAAAACTATTTTGCTACCCATATTAGAAAAGAAAAAGCATTTGACAGTTCTGGACTTGGTGAATTGCTTGAGTAGAAAAACACCACTTAACCCTGCTCCTTGTGTAAACCCCTTGTAGAAAACACATCCTCTGGGATACTTAAGTGAGTTACAGCATGAAAAGAGTGTTTAAGTATAGATGGGAAAATATTTGTCTACATCTACACACGGTAGCTAAAGTAATGACAGGATAGACACCATGGATGCTTCATCAGTGGCCACGGTTTCCTGGTATGCCAGGTGTATCCTCACCTTTTGGACTGGCTGGAAAACTTAACCTCAAGAACCAGAAGAGGAAGGGGAGGCAGTGTCCTCCCATCCCACATCCCAAAACATCATCATTTCTCTGCTGGCTTTTAGCACCCAGAATATTTTTTCATTCCTGAGAGCAAGCATTGGCAAGAGCTGCGTGGGGCAGAGGATTAATGTGCCTGTCCTCATGAGCTGTCCAGGAGAACCATCACACTGAAACATGTCCAGGGAAGTTTTTTCCAGCCTTTCCACGGCAGGCTTAGTCTGAGTACTCTGGTATTACTGACCACAGGTTAGTGGTGGAGAGATCTGGCTCTGACATGCTTCATCTGACAAGAAAAGAGGCTCAGCCAAGCACATTAAAAGCTAGAAAACAACTAGGCTAAATAACACCTTGTTGGATCTTTCCTTTCCAGGCTGGTTTTCCTTTTAGAGAAAACACAGCCCTGAGGTCACTTTTAGCTCCGTGATCAATGGGAAGAAATGCTAGTCTCAGTTTTACAGACCTGATTATTTTCTTCAGAAATCTGTCTGAAACAAAAAAGCTTCTGACAAAAAAAACCCAAAAAAAAACCCCCAAAAAACAAAAACAAACAAACAAACAAATTTTAAAAAAATCCTTCTTATCCCAGGAGCTCAGAGGAATTCAGTCATTGCATGTGAATTGTGTTTATATCGACTGCTCACATGTCTTTTGAGACTGGTGTCTTCTAGGTGGCTCTGCAAGAAAGCACAGTCCCCTCCAGGCACCAACTGTGCACTCCTTTTATGAAGAGAAATGTTCAGCAGTAGGCATGCAGTATGGGTTTGTGTTTACAGACACATGCACATGAAGGGAGGTGTGTGTCTAAGATCAGTTATTCAGGTAACGGTGCACAACCCACCCACCCTGGGGATTCTTGTGGGGTCATTCCTCATTCTTTAACACAGTTTTAGTGCAGCTGGCTTTAAGAATGTTAAACCAAGCTGTAACTTTGTCTTTTTAAAGGGAAAGCGGTGTCAATAAAATAAAATATTTATTATTTTAAAGAATAATGCCGTTTTAAAGAATTATGATGTCACAGTAGAGTCCCTCAAATACACAACCGTCACTGAAAGGGGCTTCAAAAAGTTGCCTTACTTAATTAACATTTAAGTGCAAATCCCATCCATCATGAAAAGTGAATCCACTTTAAAATCCTTGAATTGCCTGCCAGACCTACATCTAAATGTATTATCCTGGAATAAACCCCGTGGAAAATTCATAATGGAAAACAAGCCAACCGCCCTGAGCAGGTGTGACCTGCAGGCTGCTGTGATTGCTTCCCATAGATTATAATTTTAGCAACACCTGGGCTGAATGTGCTGTGCTGAGGCAGCAGCCTCATGGGTCCTAATGAAATAATGATGGGTTAAGAGCACAAGGAAACATCCAGGGCTTGCAAGAAAACAAACAACTGTAATGCAGGAACAAAGATACTAGATCAGCTGGGGGACAAAAAGCTTTTGTGTGGCCTTATTTATACTGCTGGCATAAATGAAATCTCTTCAGACCTTTATGCAATATGTTAGATGTAAGTGCAGTCAATGAGAAATTTTTAACTGCCTGGTCTGGAGAAAATCACATTAGTTTTACAGGACAAGGCCTTACATGAAATATCCTGGTCTTAGAGGAAAGATGGGAAGGCAGAAGAAGAGGTTTCTGCCACTCACCTACATCTGCAAGTAGGAGCAATCCCAGACAAACCTGAGAAGTCGATGGGGTTTTCTTTTGGTAGGTGATTGGTGAAATGTACCAAGAAATAGATGTATTCAAAATAAAAATGCACAAGAGCCTCTAAAATATCTGAAGGTTAAAATTTGACATTGAACAGTTCTGAATCCTTGCAAAATTCAGTTCTGAGATTGTTCTGAATAATGCAGCAGAACGTCAGTGAAATGTGGGGTGCATGAGCTGCACCTCAGCCATGTGTGCCTCACTCAGGACCTCCTTAGACACCCAGAGCCATCCATGCACTTGCTCCCTCACCCACTGCCAGTGGATGAAATTCAAAGATTTCTACTCTAGTCCTCTGACAGACCTAACAGGTACCCACATGTATAATCCCTGACTTCAAGGTGTGACTTTGCAGGACTAGATCTAAAATGTCTTAGCAATAGATTTTTTTTAAAAGTATTTACAGAAAATAACCTAGCTTTTTGAACAGTTTTCTTTGGTGTAACTTTTAATTATAAATTGTATTTCTCTGAAATATGTGTTCTAGAGTCAATGAAGAGACAAAGTTTATATCTTACATGAGCTTGTTGAGGTCTTAACACAGAATTTTACAATCTAAAATGACTGAGACCCTTTGCTTCAACAAACCAGTCTCTTAGATGCCAGCATACATGGCTGGAAATGCTGCAGTAAATTTCTTCAGACAAATTCCTTTTAGAAGATCTTAATTGATTTTCTTCCACCAAGAGTGCTTGTGGTTTTTACACTGGTTTTCAACAGGAGATTTTTTTGTTGTCCTTTGGACCATACAATCTTCATATGAGTCTAAACACACTTGGAAAAATAGGAAGCCCTGCCTGGGAGTATAAACTGCACTGCTGTGCTTAGTCACAAATGGCTGAGCACAATGAGATTTTACAATAAACCAGAAATGTCTGTGTTTTGTTGTGTCAATAAATGTTCCAGTGATGCTCTTAAAGACAATAAATTACTGGTAATGGAACACTATCCTCAGCATGTAGAAGTCATTTTCCACTTCCAGACATTCTCAGATTAGGTTTAAATTGCTATTAGAAAATCCTAAATGTGTTTGGTTGAAGAAAATCTTTTTAATGCCTAGAAATAATCTGGCAGTGGCTGGTTAGGACAGAGTTAGCAAGAGTATTCCTGGGGAGAACAGTTTCCACATATGGAAGGGAACTTGGCTCCAGCAGATCCCTACCACTCACAGAGGGAACAATACACAGAGATTTCAGAGCCTGTAATTTTTTGCAGCTGCTCAACTGAAGGGAAAACATGTCAGTGCTAAGGAAATCATTGTGAGAGACCCAGTTTACAACGGGGGGGTAAGTCTGGTCTGGGCTGCCCTTGGCAGAAATGTCTTCATAACGTTTGTTCTCCAGAAGCCTTTGAGGTGGCAGAAGCAAGCAATGGACATGGGAAGCAGGGCAGGATAGAGGGCAAACAGGGGAAGGGAAGGATCATAAGTGAAGGAAGCAGCAGAAAGCAGGACTCTGGTGTTCAACAATTTGCATTTTTCGTGAGTAGAGCTGTTGGTTAGCTCCCCTGAGGATCCACTGAAATCCATGGCGTATTTATCACAAGTTTTCATGTGCTTGTGGTGCCTGCAGCCTGAAGGTGCAAATCCTGGGGTTCTTACACACCTTCTCTTCTTCAGCATTGGCTTTAACTACAGAAAATCAAAGCAGGACAACACCACAATCCCCCAAACCCCCCCCCTTTTTTTCCTTATTAATGGGACATTAATAATAATAATTAATTTCTGGGCTTTTGCAGTACTAAAGCCCAGAAAAGTGTGTGTATTTATAAGTGTAACAACTGTGAACAACCCTCAAGACTGCCACACTCGTCCTGGTCCTACATTGAAAAATAAAGAGTTAACTAGAGATGCATAGCATTAAGAGCAATTTCTGTATCGGCTTTCTGAGGTTTTTCAGAAAGAAATCCACAAGGGATTGAGAAGGAATTTTCAGAGGGACTAATTAGCTTCATGCTCTGTGAGAAATATCACTGCTAAACTTAGACTCTGCTGGACTACGCTGCACTGTCTCCCACACTAACGACCCCAAAACAGAGAACAAATTCTTCTTTCCTGATCAATGAGTTCAAATTCCAAATTACATTTCCTTTAGCATAAAGCCTGCTTTATTTCATGTTTTATTTTGCTTTGAAGAACCCTGAAAGGAAAGGAGAGTAAATTGATGCTGTTAATGGATGTATTTCCATTAGCTATAGCGGGGCTTGCCCGTAGATGTGATGAGATTTCCAAATGCTTATATACTGTTCTAGGAAGCCCGGTGATTTTTTACTACAATGATTAGGTTAAACATCACACAGGGGAAACTCATACATTTTACAACATCTCTTGCTTGTAGAAGTTTGATTCGATCTTCTTTTCCTGTCTGACAGACTTGATCCAATCTCCATGTAGTCTTCAAAGCTCTGTTTGTTCTTGCCAAGGCATCTTGGTTATCAAACTGGTTATGCTAATTAAATCTGTAGTGCTCTATTCTTGTGTACCCCAATAGTTTTATACCATTTTTCCTTCCATTTTCCTGTGTGAACCAAACCAATCACACACTAAATATTTGGGGGCAGCCATAAATCCTCCTAATTCCTCTGCTTTTGCAGCTCACCACAACTGGTGTTTCGATCCAGGGCAGGTTAGTTAATCCGTGTGAAGTTTAAACATTTCAGGGAAGTTCCACGGTTAGATACTCATATCTGACAGAGGTTTAGCATCCTACACGTGAGGTTTGGGTGGAGGTGACCATCCTGCAGGTGCTGAGGCACAGGCACAAGGGCTGAGTGGGGCCAGAGGGGCTCAACCTTCACCCGCCGAGTGATGCTGCCTGTGCTCTCAATTAGATTAAACATCCACGTTTTCCAGCCACCGAATTTTCCCCTGCAGGAAGAGTCAGTCATTGTCAATATTTATAAAACCCAATGAGACCTCCTCACTGTAAGGTGGAAAGTGTTTCATCATTATGAGTCTCCAGCTCTTGGGTGACATTTGATGAAATCGTATTAAAGGTAATTATATTTGAGGGGCGCACGTCTAAGTTTTAATGAGCCTTTATAGTTATTCGTTATCTGATTTCTTCATTTTCATTTTCCAAAGGTCTGTTTGCTTCATTCAGCTAAATTAACCATGAACCGTGCTCGTTGCCTCTTCCTTACAACTTTCAGGTCCTTCACTGTGTTTTATGACCCTGTGCTGGTGAATATTTGCACGCAATTTCTTGATTTTTTAGCTTCTAGAGGTTCCCATCATATGTGAGAAGTTATGGACAATAATGGTTTTATGAATAATAAACAGTCCCAGGTTTACAGGCTAAATTTTTTTTTTGTTTTTATTAAAGAAAATTCTTACATAAAGAAAGCGGGTTTTGCGCCTTCAGAAATGTCTGCAGTTAGTGGGACGAAATCCAGGCCCCACAGATGCTGCACACAAGAATTATATGCAGATTTAAAGCAGAAAACCCTTTTTGACATATTCTGGGCTGAAAGGGAAATGGACTGAGCATCACACTGACCTGCACTGGAGATGAATATCTTCTCTGGTTTAGTTCATTATTTAAAGCTCTGACGTGGGGAAAAAAGGCTCTGGATTTTAACAGGAGAGCATATCTTCATTCATTTTTTGTCTTTTTCTTTCTGTGCCTTTTCCATGAGGAATCCAGGTAAGATATATCCACTGAAAGCTGAAAATTATATCCATAACTGTAATTATAATTATAATTAACTATCCAGATCGCCTGCAGTAAAGAAGGTGAAAAAGTGATGAAGGTGCCAATTGGCTTCTGTGTAATGATGTGTTTCCCTAAAAATTTTCCCTGATTTCTGATTAAAAATCCTTTTTCAGGGGAAGTAAAGAATGTTTTTGAAATTGTACACTGTGAACAATCACCATAAGGAAAAGCTTCTGATAAGAAATACGAGGCACCAAAATATTAACAGAGCACAGTTTTTCAACATTGCATATCTGTAAATGATTAATTTTTTGAAATAAATATTTCAAATTTCCTAAATTAAATAATGACTTTTTAAAATGTAAAACCTGTTTTTTCCTAGATTGTCATGCAAGTATATAGTAGCAGATCCCTCATCCTTTAAGATACAGGCAGCCCAAACTAAGGATCTGAGACTCAAGCTCCCGTAATCTTCAGGAGTTTTGGAAATACAAAATTAAAATCTAGATATTTCTAAATAGCCATTGAGGTTTTTAGGAGCTGAACATCTGGGCTGCATTCTGGGTTGTTCCCAGTCTCAGTTTGAATCCAGTTGTATATCGAACATCTCTAGAATTTCACTTACAATTAAATACTATGTTTTTCTTTCCATGTGATTTCTCTTTGTCAAAAATAATCAGGGACTTCCACTTCTTTGCAAAGAAAAAAATTGCCTCTGATTTAGCTCTGCTAGAACCTGCATCTACATGAAAGGAGCTTTCAATAGGCTGCCTCCATGGCTTCTATTTTCAAATCCCAATATTTGCACAGACTGTCTCTTCACAAGAATAAATAAAAGAGAGAAAGCAAAGCAATAAAAGGAAAATTCAAGGATAAAAGAAATAATTTGCAATCCTAGCGAAGGCAAAGCATCGTGCTACATCTTTGTTTTTCAGATAAACCGAACCAACTTCAAAGTTAGGCTCCAAAGGCAGGATCAATATCCATAGCAACTAATTGCATTTGCTGCACCTGCCGGAAAGTGCAGTGGCCGTGTGCGCGAATAGCGGAGTAACCAGGCTGCTTTAAACAACACAGAGCCTGCCCGAGGGTGTGCCCCTGGCCACCTCTGTGCCAGCTTCAGGATACTCCCCTGCTGATGCTCAGGCTCTGATATGTTTTTAATAAATATATTGTCCTTCCTCTTCTGCTGTTCTCGACACAAAAAACGTTTTCCGGAGAAGAATTAAAGAACCTCTGTCATCCTCCCTCAGCCCATGAGTACAAAAACCTTGGCAGAGGTGGCACACAGAAACTGCTGCCTGGCTGGCCTTAGGCAGTGCCACTCCCCCTTGTACTCCTGCATGGAGCTCTCCCTCTGCTGTCTGGAGTAATTGGATGTTCCCCAGGGCAGGCACTGCCTTTATTCAGTTATGCAGTGCACAACAGAAAGGACTTCCAGTCCTGGGCTGGGGTTGCAGGCCCCCTCCATATCAGAACCAACACATCAATAGGGGTTCATCAATACTCTTTGCATCGCCCCTTCATCAGACAGCACTGGGCTGAGCAGTTTGTCACACTGCAGCCAGAGCATGACCACCTAACCCCAAACAATCCACCATTTCCATCAACCATTCAGCAGGGCTGCGTTTGAAATGTTTACAAAAGCAGAACAATATCCTGTAGCTGGGACTTCTCCTTGTGGGTATTGCACAAGCAGAACACTCCTTCTTGGTGTTTATCAAATATTGTAACCCAGCTGAATTTCTCTGTGAGACAATAATCCATTCAGTGGAACAGGCTGATAATATTAGAAACTCTTTTGTGTGTGGTTTAGTCCTATTTGATTGCACAGATAACATGGTTCTGTTTCTATTTGTCAGTTTTATATACACATCTTGTAGAGTCAGAAATTAATAGGGTCTGAAATGTATAGCAAAGATCATTAAACAGCAACAAAGACATCTTTTAAATATTAACATTTCCTTTCTGGGTTCCATGAGCCTTGCCAAGAATTGCCTGTGGATATATGATCTTATTTAAAGCACGCTGCTTTTGTGATAGGTGTTCAAAAGGTAACTCTATGAAACAGATCTTGCTCTTTTTAAAATTTGTTTGTCCCAAAAAAATTACTTGATGAATGTTCCTTAACACCCACCAAAATAATTCGCTTGCTCTGATATAACCCTTGAGCCTTTTGTTGCAGCTTTCCAGACAGTCTTTTCTAATAAGAGAAGCAACATTCATTGGGCAGATAGCAAAATGAATGCTTGGGCTCATTTTCTGTGCATGCACAGCCCCTCTCCCTTCTGTTCTGTCCTGCCCTTATCTGACGATAACCACTGCCTGGGAAAGCAGGGGCTGCTGCAGCTCCAAGTCACGGAGTCACTGCCACGGCTTGCATAAATGTAAATGAGGACATCGAGGAAGGCCAGAGTCATAAATCTGTGTCGGGAAGATGGATTTGGGTCAGCTTCCCCTGCGCAGCCCTGGAAGTGCAGAGCAGCCCAAGGACTCAGTGCTGGTCCCTCTCAGATGCCCTCATGGTAAATCCACGCTGCTCCACGCAGCACCGATTCCTGCCCGGATTTCTGTCTGAACCGATGTGGGAATTGCCCTGGAGGAGCTGGGGGATGCGAGAAGAGGGCAGACAGGGAGGACAGAGGAAGGGCTGCTGTGTTTGCTCTGCACGCTCAGCCCCTGCCCTGGCTTCTCCTTCAAAAGCAAACACGGACAAACCCCAGCAAGGTGCAGCACTGGGGGACAGAACAGGGGACAGCAAAAGGGCCAGCACGGTGTCACCAGCAGGGATCTGCTGCCATTCTCCCTCCTCCTCTCAGGAAGGTACCCCAAGGTCACACAGTCCCCTCCATGGCCCGGGAATGACACTTAGGAGCATGTCACCCCTGATAAACATCTCCTTTTCCTTCACAGCTTCGCCAGTGATCCCCCATGTGCTGCTGGCCATTGCCGGCAGCCATTCTCCTTCCCTGTGCACTGTATTTCCTCCTGCATTCCGGGCAGGGAAAGTTCAGCGTCTGGAGCAGCATTTGGAGGGGTGGCAAGGTCGGTGTTGTCCTTGTGGTGCCGGAGCTGACATTTTGTGTGTTTACATCAGATCTGCCTGGTGCAGTTATAATCAGCCATGCTACCACCACTGCAGGCTGGAATGACTCGAGTCCTGTCGCCTCTACCGTTGGAACTTAAATTCCACTGAAAATAACCATAATAAGAGAAACTGGAGACATTTAAGCACAAGTCTGGGCCGAGTATAAGCAAGGATGGAAGAGAACAAATAAAAGATTATCTGTCCTTTGAAACACCCCATCTTCCTGCCAATTCAAATATTGACTGGCTGCAGAATAGGAAAAATCACAGCTTGCAGTGGGATGGAAATGGCAGAGTTTGCTTCAGAGATAACTCAGGAAGCAAAAATGATGTTTGGAGGTTTTCAACAAAGACCAGGGCTCCAAAGCAGGAGAAAAGGCACTGTGTGCCTTGAGGGGGATATCTCAGGGGTGTTTTTTCAGTCTGAAATCTGAGTGGAGACATAAATTTCTCATCCAGGATGCATTGTGTCATTTAGTATTCATAGATTAGAATATCCTTGGTTGTAAAGGACTCACAAGGATCACCAAGCCCAACTCCTGGTGCTGCTCAGTGGCGACACCATCTTTACAGAGTGGTTGTGAAAGCATCCTCCTTGCTGGTTGTTTCCATGGACATGGTGGGAAGTGCAGGGGAAACAGATCTGCCTGAAGAGAAAACTTGTGCATTCAGGGTATTCTTCAACTAGATCCATTTTCTTTCTCTGTTCCTAACCCTGAAGTGGTAACAAACACCTTGCCACTGAGTTCCTGGCGTGATTACCCATCTCAAACCTCCAGTTGTACACGGGGTGTGCTTGGTGAAAGCACTGTCTTCCAGCAAACCCTGAAGTCAGAATTGTTCTGGCTGTGTTAGGGCTTGTTTTAACCATTATTTTAATTGGAATGTGATGGATGGTGATCTGGTTTGGCTTTTTAAAATTTTGTGTGTTCAGTGATTTTTTTGTCAGTACCAGACAATAAACTTCAAAATAAGCCTTTCTGTCTGAGATGTTCATTTTTCTAATGCGAGAAAGGCCTGTAGAGATCAATTACGGAAACAAAGAATTAGAATCTAGCTCCTTCTCTGGTATTAATTAAATCTTTTATCTTATGGTGAGCAAACATCATATTAGGCTTTGCCACAGTCCTCAAAGGTATCATTACCACACTTCAGTGGGTGAGGGCAAATAAAGCCAAAGGAGGCTGTAATTTGCTTTAGGCCATTTTTCCAAATTGATGCAAAATAACAAACAGGGCATAAAATGCCTGTTCTAGATCAGTTTCTCTTGCCATCAGCCAGTGCTTCCCCAGTGATGGGCAGAGCAATGTGGGCAGTGGTTTTACCCTTCCTGGCCCTCCTTGCACATAAACAAGGATTGCAAAGGCCTCACTTTCCACGGCCTGCCTCCCACCTGGGTTTGGGTGGGCCTAGCGTAGGGACTGACACTTTGTCACCTCCTCTGTCCCTGCTGTGGGCAGTGATCTCCAGGTTCCACTGCAGGAAACTCGTTTTCACCTTGTGAGGAGCAGAGGAGGAGCTGAGGGAAGCAGGGGGAGCACTGTGCAGCCAGCAGACCCAGCTGCTGGCTCTGGCCCTGGCCCTGAGCTGCTCCGTGACTCTGAGTCTTCTCTGCTTCGGTTTGTCCATTCCTATGGCCATGATTAAGAGATTTGAGATTTTTCAATACTTCCTATATATTTTTTGTGTAAAAGGAATGTTAAAATAAGAACTGATCAAGGAGCATCTTTAAATCCATGCTCTCCCCCAGACAATAAATGTAGGGCATCACATCAAATGATCTTTCTGGCTCCTTTTTGCTTTAAAACCAATGGCAGGTTGATCATTTTGTGTATTTTGTTATTCTTTCCTCCCTAAACTTCATTCATACGCTCCTCCTTTTAAAGTCCCCCACTAACAATCCTACTGTCCCTAATGTTGCAGAGAATTTCCTGAGGCATTCTCCGGCCACCAAGGCCGAAGAACGCCGCAGAACTAACGGGAGGGCCGGAGTCCATCTCAGCCGTGCCATCTGGTGGCACCGGGCCCCCCGAAGGAACGAGGTCTGCTTGCACCATCTAGTGGCTTCGGGTAACCCAGACAAAGGGATTTTCTCTTTCCAGCGCACATCCCCAACAAGCCTGAATAATAAAAATATGGATATGAGGCGTTTGCGATTTCGGGTAACTCTAAGCGAACACAGGAAATGCAAAAAGAGAACTTATCTCCAGGAATAAAATGAGAATTTTCTCCTAATCAGCTCCCTTCCCCCACACACGAAGTTTATTTACCATTACCACCATTCGAAGCACAAAAAAAGCAGAACCCTTAAGAAATAAAATAAGCAAGAAAGTTCTTCAACAGCGATACTAAGGAAGGCATCTGTCCAATCTCACTTCCAGGATCGATATTATGGAGGTCAGGCTGTGATCACTATCACACATCCTTCCTTTTGCAGTTTCTTGAGAACAGTTTAGCTTTCCTCCAGAGAGAAGTAGAGCTGTGAAAGCAAAGCTAATAGAGTGTCTCATCACTCTTGTTGAGTTTATGGAGAGAAAGGCATCTCCAAAGGCTTCAGAAGTACAACTGGAATGACAGGAGCTGCATTGTTCAGGGATAGAGTCACATAAAAGGTCTGTGGTTTTCCATTGAAGAAAATCAGGGTTTTGCAGTTGTTGTCAGTCACTCTGAGTGTGGGGATTTACCTGAGCTAAGCAAACAGCACCTCTTTCTCTCACCATGGAGATCCATGGCCATGCTAGAGGATGGAAAACCTCCAGGAAGAGAGAGACACTTGGCTGTGAAGTTCCAGGTTGTGTTTAATGGGTGCCTAAAGACTCCTTCAAACACTACTGATTCATTCCTCCCGACAGCATAATGTACATAGAAAGTAGAACACATCCCCTATGAAACACACGGCCTGCTAAACCACCTGGACAGAATTCTTTGTAAATTACATCCTTCGCTCAGAACAGCCTTTGAGTCATGTTTGAACAGAAGTAACTTGTGACTTGGAAAGACTTTCCAGGAATTTCAGCACTTGATGTTTGCCATAAAGTGTTTTTTGGGGGTTTTTTTAGAGTCCTTCTGAAGAGTACCCCACACCTTGCAAAGCCAACAGGAGCCTATTTGGTTTGAAAGGCTCTGGGACTTTAAGAGATTGTGAGGTCAAACAGATAATTTTTTATGCATATTGCTTTTCTCTTCTAAACATAAATATAACTTCTCTTCACTCACTGTGTTCTCTGAGACTAAGAATTAAATTTATAAAGTCAAATAACCCAGAGAGGTTATCCCTATGTTAATCTTGCAGGAAGGGTGTCTTCTCCAGACTGCAGGGACCTCTCTGTAGAGCCAAAGGAGTGAAAGGATGCACCTTGCTCTGCTGTCTCCAGAGATCCAGATAGGCCTGCAGAAATGAAGGGAGGGCTCTCCTTTATCCAGGAGTTCATCTCCCTGCCAGGTTTGCCAGTTATAACCTATCAGACCATTTGTGCATTGCCCAGCTCTCTCTCAGACACTATAATCTGCTTTGCTTTGATTTTCTTTCTTTTTCATTAAATCATGTTGTTTTAAGCCCTTCTTGCTATGAAGCTCTCTTCCAGCTAAACATCTTCCTGTAAAATATTGACAAATATTTCAGGGAGTGAGCCAGGAAGGCTCTGAATTTAAACATCTCCTGTAAGGGGACACACTAATGTGTCTCAGTCTCTCCTCAACAATAACAAGCATTCAAGTGTGGTTGCTTTTCTGACTGATCTCTTTTCTGCACCTGTTTCAGTTTGGTTCTGAGGCAGCTCTTGCCTGTGAACAAGTGATGGTCCTGGAACCCAGAGTACAGATTCTTTTACTATAAATCACTTAATCTGGGCAATATAATAATATGACTATAAACACTCCTATGTAAGTACTTCTCTGCCACACATGCCTTCTAGACCAGTCCCATAAAATATGATGATGATTTGACATTTTGCAGGTTTTCCACATTTGTCTTTCCCCACTCTAGAGAGGAGGAAACTTTTCCTCCATCTGTGCTTGTCAAATTGTTGCTGTGCTGGATTACACCACTCTTCCAGCTTTCCAGCCAGCTCCAAGCACCTCGAACAAGAGCTATCCATCATCATGAGAACTAAATTAATGTCTGAAGGCTGACAAACTCATGCTTTCCTCGGTATTCAGAGTTACCCAAGAGATTAATGTAGAGATCAGTAATGATATTTATAAATACCAAAAGCCAATGCATTGGTCAGGCATTCACTGGCTGATGGATGGATTGGGCAGGCCAAGTGTCCATGTGCTGCAGCAGAGCTGGTGGGGTGAAGTGGCACAGCTGGAACAGGATACAAGGGCCATGCAGACACTTCCCCTGTCATGACATTTCGTGGTGTTGCAGGAGGCTTCTACATTCCCAGCTCCCATTTCACTGAGTTTCTTCTCTTTTTTGAAACACACCGCAGCTGCTTTGCAGACCTACTCAATCACCCAGTGACACATACTTGTGCCCGTGCCATAAGGAGTTTCTCTTTCTTGCTCAGCCAGGACAGGCAGGAAATGATAAGGGCTGCTTTAGTTACAGAGATGCACTCTGCAGCAGGCATGCAGCTAGAAACCCTCGGATAAACGGGGATTTAAAGTCCTTATCTAAGATGCTCCAAGGAACCGCCATAATAAAAATAATAAACTCCAGAAATAATAATTATTAACAGAATTCAAAACCACAATCCCATGTTGGGTTTATAATGTCATGATTTTTTCTGACTTTGACAGAGCTGCTTCCCTCTGAAACTGCTGGAAGTGTAATCAGAGCCAGGGACCAAATCTTTTGGCCTCCTTATTTATAATTGAGCTTCTCTGAAAGGTTGTATAGTCCCGTGGCGATGCTATTCAGACTAAAAAGCAGGTGAGATTTTTAGATGAAAGCAGCATTTGCCAAAGCCTACCACTTCAAAATCCTCTGTGTGAAGTGGTAGGCTGGAGAATTTTACAGGAACAGAGTCCCTAATGGTTTTTTATTACACCTTTTTCCAAACAGTAGAAACACTGAGAACAGTTTCTAGCATGGTTTCCTGTTCCCATCAGTACAAGGCTTATAACTGAACAAATAAAATACCTGACTCTCAAAACACTGGACTTCAATTAAGCTCAAGTCAAAGTGTTTATTGGAACATCATCCCTAAAATCTATTTTAAAGTCACCTGGAGGCTGAGTTTAATGACTACCTTAGTTGCTGTGTTTATTGTGTTGTTATTATTGATGCTGCTGCTTCCCTTTTAATGGAAAACAAGGCCAAGAGAGGGAATATATCCACACTTCTCCATGGAAGAAGTAAATGTCTGACCCATGGCAGGGTGAGCTTTGGTCTCCCAGGGAACATCACACTTCTCAGGCCCTGCCTGAGGATCCAGGGACGTGCTGGGCCATTGATGGGAGCTCTGGCACAGGGAGCTCTGTTCAAAGCCAGTGACAATGGCAAACATAGCCAAAAAAAATAAATTAATAAACACATCTTTATCTGGCTTTGGCCAAGAAGAACCTGGATTTATTGAGACATTCCCTTTTCTCCAGAGTCTGGAACCATGTCCTGATTTCAGGTCAGTGCTGCTGACCTGGAAAAATATCTAATCCTTTCAAGAGAAAAACAAAAAAAGACAACTAAGCAGTAATTTTGGCTGGTTTTGTAGGAAAAAACCTTCCCATGTGAGGACAGTTTAGGAATGAAATGGCTCTTCTAAAACCAGGATCAAAGTGATTAATGACAAAACATATTCTACTTGTTACTTCTCTCCAAACCTGATTTTTCTAAAGCGCTGTGAGCTTTGCCATGGATATCAAGAAGATCAGAATTCAGCCTGCTTCTTCTTAAATAGCATTTATAAGTGGCTTTTTTAGAAGGCAAACACGTGTACCCATGCCAGTTCTTAATCTCTTTGAGCACAGAATGTCTTCGTTTCCTTGGCAGAGAAAATTGCTGTAAAAACCATTTGGCAGCGTAACTTTTCTTGCAGAGGAGATAGAAAAGAGGTGCTGCTGGCAGTCAAATGTTAGTCCAAGCATTCACTATCTACAGAGCCATTCAGAAAATCAGACTTCTTAGTGCAGCAAATTATGTCCTGCTCTTAAACTCCAAGAAAAACTCGGGAGCCTCCATTGCTCTTTTACTTCCTCTTGAAAAACTGCAGTTGCAGTGACAGCACGGGAGGATCACAAAGAGCTTTATCTTTCAAGTCCTTCCCTTTTTATGGGCATGAATGACTCATCTCACAGAGTCATTCAAGGTGGAATTTTGTTAAAGCCTTTCCCATAGCCCTCTCTTCACCATCAACATTTTGTGGTTCAGCCAAAAATAATGGATTTGCTGGTATTTGTTGGTATTTGCTATCTACACTCAGATTTGCTTTGAAAACACTTGCAACTTTTGGCTGGAGAGTGTATTTGGAACACCATCCATTAGGCATTAGTGTAATCTAGGCAGTCAGTGCTCTCCTGAGAGTTTGGGTGGTTGTGTGAGAGATAAACATCCTAAAATCATGTGCATTATCAAGCTGGTGAGCAGAAGGTTTGATACGTAACTGAATTCCCCAAACACCCAAATTCCTTCAGCAGCAACATCTTCTATTACCTTCCACAAGAAAAGTATAAAGTGAGGAAAACATTAGGAAGTGAGTGTCTTGTACCCACAGTCAGAGCCCCAGCCTCCAGCTCTGGTGATGTTTCTCAAATCTTTTTGCCATGTGTGACAAAAGACAGCAAACAGATGGCTCTGCCCCACAGGGCACAGATCAGAGCCTGCAGTGCACATCAGATCCAGGAACCCGCTTCCAGCAGCACATCAACTGCGTGGGCAATTTTATATGCTGATTTTGTGGTGTTCTCTCACTGGGTTTTCCTGTTCACACAGGAATCTGTGGAAGCAGATAATGTAATGAATCAATGTTGTTAGACAGCATCGTTACCCTGATTTCTCGTCAGTAGATGCTTAAC
Organism: Cyanoderma ruficeps; assembly: GCA_008694505.1. Lineage (NCBI taxonomy): Eukaryota > Metazoa > Chordata > Aves > Passeriformes > Timaliidae > Cyanoderma > Cyanoderma ruficeps. The sequence continues at coordinate 23,960,102 of VZDJ01000116.1, read as the reverse complement.
ATAGAAAGTCGTTTTTCACTGTCAACTTTCTACTCTTGTCTTCTTGCATTGCTTTACTCTCCCTTCTTGCCCATTGCTTTCCATTTCCTCTGGACTTTGGTGCATCCTGAAAATGCACAGACATAAAGTTTTATGCACAAGACCAGTGTTGGAAGGATTCTGTCTCTGGCCAGACACTAAGAGCTTCATCAGTTTGAAAAAGCCTGAGCTAACCTCAAAAGAACTACATTTTATCTACTCAGAGACTGAATATTTAACTCAAAGGAAAAAAAAAAACAACAGCAAAAGAAGAAAACACCTCAGATTCACATGCAAACCCATAGGCACATGAGCCGACTAACATTTGTTAACTTCCTAAAACTCTCTAATGAAAACCACGTGCAGACAATCAGTTGTTGGCATGTACAAGCAATACGCTCATGGGCATCAGTGCTCATGAAGGTTTGCACTTAGACCTCAGACTGCTATCCTAAAAATATTGGCTTCATATATGACAGATCTGCTGTCTTCACACAGCTGTGATTTGCTGTATGAGTGATGGAGAAAATTCCTCATATTTCTGCCACTATCTGTGCCTGTGTACATTAACAGAGAGAACTGAAATTTATCCTGAGCAACCCGATCTCCCTTGCTCTGTGTGTAAATGCAGACTGTCGTGTCAGATGGCTTGAAAAGTACTTTTTCTGCCTTATAAGTGGTGCACAAGGTGAGGAAGAAATGGAAAGATAGCTCAGCTAAATACTTAAAGCTACTCTCAGAATATAACATGTCCTGGCAGAACATGCTGAATACAGCCTGTAGAGCTGTTAGTAATAGCAATAATAACAATTTTAAAAACATTGTTGTTACTCGTATATAAGAATAATACATTTTCAAAAAGCTTTTCCTTTATGAAAGCCAGGTTAAATGATAACACCCATCCTTTTGGGTTCACAGAACACTCACATTGCATGCAACAGCTACACATGCTACATTTGATGCTCCCTGTGGTCTGGAAATCAGGATCACGAGGTGTGCTGGGAACCTGGGAGCAAAGAGGACTGCAGGGACTGCTCCCAGCTGGACTCCCAGCCTTTGCCTCTGCTGAGCCTGCCACCACCACACATGCAATTAGCATTCATTATATGGCAGTGTTTTTATGATGTGGGGTGCATCTCCACCTGGAACAAGTTAAAAAAGCATAAAAGCCATCAAAGTGTTATCAGATGTTATTAATGTTGAGCCCACTAAAATCTGGACTACATGTGAAGTCCTGGCACACAGATGACACGTCCTACATCCCGTTAAGAATTTCCTGAGTCCTCAGACATACTGCTCATGCAAAAGATGAGCATGAACGAAATGTCATTCTTTGAATGACAAAGCAGAGGATAAGAGGAATGTTTCTGATGGTTTCATTAGTGGCTTTTCAGTTCGTTCTGTATCTTCTTTCTGACACTGTTTTATCTCTCAGGAGGATTCTTTGCACAGATTTTCTGCCCTGCTGTGGCTGCTGGTGGTGAGACCTGTGCTGGAGCCCATCACCCATAACCACTGTGCTGGTTTAAAAAGGACTCTCCAGCCAAGCTGGCTGCACAAACCTTCCCAAGCCAGAGGAACCAGCCCCCACTGTATTTTCAGCCTCAAGCATCTCTCCACCATATTCACATTGACACAGAAAATGGCTTTTTCCTCCACCGCTGCTGTCATTTTCTCCTTCGAACCCTTCCACCCAAAGATTATTTTTTCCTCCTTCCATTCATTCCTCCGTGGTTCCCCTGTGATTCCCACACCGGGAACACCCTGCCCTCTGCTCCTAAGTGCTCGTGACAGCTGCCATCTTGGCCCAATCAAGGGTGATTGATCCAGCATCCTTCAGCGTCAAGTGCATTTGATCTGCGGAGCTCTCCAGCTGGGGCTGTAATAACTCATATCCGCTGTGGGTTGCACATCAAGCAACTCTTTCCCCATCAGTCACGTCTTTCCTGAGAGAGGAGTTCTTCAATGGAGCCCTGCACATCTCATCCAGCGTCTCATGCAGATCGTGATGGGGAAAATTTATGAAAAGCAATGTTTTGTACTGCTTTGAAGCAAACAAAGCTGATATCCGTGTCAATTTTGTTGAATAAAAACTTCTGTGGGCAGAGACTGTGAATTCTTCCAGGATTTAGCCCATGATAAGAACAGGCAAATCATAAATATTTATGCACTAAATGAGCCATTACTCACTACTTTGTTTCATTTTCATTAACTCTCAGACTGTATTTACTGTATTTACATTCAGATCCTTCTCTGCAGTGTGAACTGCTGCTGTCACTGTCAGCCCAAGGCTGCTGCACACTGCTCTGCCCTCTGGAAACTGGCTTCCAACTCTGAGAGTGAGACAATCAGGCCCAGATATTCCTGCTTGTGTGGGATCACTGTTTAAGTGCACCTGAAGAGAAGATATAAATACCTTTTCATACCTGACAATGCGCAGGTTGTCCAATACTCTCCTTCTTTAGGTTGATGACACAAGCCAAATGGCCACATTACTCTCACTGCACACTGGTTGTGTTGTGTTGCCTAAATCACAATTTTTGGTGATATGTTTTGCACAATCAGACTGGACTAGTTTGTCGACCTGGCACACAAATATGAAACAAACTATCTATTCAGGCATTAGATTTGCTGAGCATCTTTTCTAGCTCTAGAGCAATATGTTTCTGTACATTACAGGCACGGAAATCAGGCCAGAACAGGATGGACAGAATACTTTCTGTCTCAGAGATAGCAGGTTGCAAAGAAAGAAAACAAAGACAGCAAAATCTGTAGAGAGGTTTCTCCTCATCTTCGGTTTAGAACTCAATGATTACTGAGCCAGAATTGTTATCTTTGCATTTAATTGTTTTTGGAGTTTTTCTTTCATGGTTTTGTCCCATCTCTCATTGATCTAATGGGAACTTTAATTGCCACATCTTCCCATGACAAGGAGTATCTACAGCTTAATTATATGTTGTGTGAAGCCCCATTTTCTCTTCTTTCTGTTTCTTTTCTTAAGCCTGTCACATGTGGGATTCATTTGTCAGCCCAAGCCCTCATAGTGAGAGATGTTTGAAAATCATTCCATCATTCCTTGTTTCCCTTCTCTGAGCCCTGGTAATTTTACACATCTCTCCCATCAGTCTCTCACCTCTTTCCAGACTAGAGAGCTGCTGTAAGTGTCCTGTATGGAAGTTGTTCCCTATTTTTGTTCATCCTTTACCCTGGGCTATATTTTTTTTCCCAAATTTAGATATCCTTTGGGAGGTGAAGGACCAGAGCTGTGCACAATATTTAAGTCAGGTGCATGATTGGTTTATAGAGGTTAATGGTTATGTGATCTGTTCCCTCTCCTTCTACAAAATCAATTTTTATCCCCCTTAACTGACAGGCTCAATAGGAAAGAAAGCTGTTTACTGTCATCCCTTGGCCATAACTAGAATGATCTGGTGCAGAATCCTCACTGTAAATCCAGCCAAAATTCCCTAAATCCATAAAGTAAATTGTAAAGTGTTAATGTAATGTGTCAATGAGAAATATATGGGGCATAAATTCAGGATTAACTGCTCTCCATAAATGAGATCCCACTGATATGACAGAAACAGATTAAATTACATGAAAACCAGTTGCTAAAAATGCTGACAGGTGTAGAATATCACAAGGAAAACCTTGAGGGGCAGGAAGTGCAGTTATCTGATCCAAAGCCCATGATATCCTGCAAGTCCTTTCATTGATTTCTGAGAATTTTGACATGGTACCAGAGTTCTACACTGATCTTTAATCTGAAGACACAAAATTAAGAAATATGAGAGTAGTGATATGAATGGAGGGACTTTCTACATAAGGCCAAAATCACAGCAAACATGACAGAGTTAACTGAAGTTTCTTCCAGCTTCTGCAGCTTTTATTTTTATTCTTATAAAACATTTTCTATTTACTATCAGTAATTATATATCTTGCATATCATCAACGCTTAATCTCATCTAATTATTAATTAGGACTGAATACATATTGCCACATATATGAAGTACAACAGATATAAGATGGCAGGTAAATATTCTGAAAATCTCAGCTCCAACTGGTAAATTTGCTAATGGAGAATATGCTACATTCTGTCATAATCAAGCATTTTTTGTTATTTAGAGATGTTCACATTAAATGAGCATGCATATCATCTACAAATTAAGATACGGTTAATTAGTTAGTGGTTTCTTTTATATGAATTATATATTTTCATTCTAAATCACTGGCTTTAATGGAAAGCTATTATTGACAATTCAAATTATCAATAATATAAGCAAAACCTTGAAGAAACAATGATATTCTCGTCCTAGTGTGCTCCACAATTATATAATACAGGATCCTCCCCACATCCCAGTGGAACAGGTGGGCTTGTCCTTCTGCAGGTGGGTCAAGGAGCTCCCAGAGGTCTGTGCAGAGTGAAATGTGGGTGACTTGGGTGGGTGTTCAACACATGCTCCTTTGACAGCAAGGGCCTGGAGCACCACTCCAGGGCTGCAGCCACCCCAGGTTTGCTGTGTGCCTTCCCCAGACACCACCAAGGAGCAGAACTTGCCACCAGCACCTCTGTAGCTGGACACTGTGGGACACATCCTGACTCCAGGCTGAGTACAGACATCGTGGATCATGAAGGAACAGAAGTGGTTTCAGCCCTGAGCAGATGAGTAGTTCTCTGGCTGGTTTCTGGACAGGTGACAGAGATGGAAAGATGTGGTGTCCTCCCTTTCCATGGAACATTTCCCTGGCCAGTACAAGGTGTGATGTTTGTCACAGACAGCAGCTGGGTCCATTCCTCTCCTCCCCAGCTCTCTGATGATGAGCAGATGGCAGCAGCAGGGTGTCACAGCTCAGGACAAACAGCCACGGCCAGGCTGGCCCTGGCTGCAGAGAAGGTGGCAGAACAGGACCTTCCAGGAGAACTGAGCCTTGCTTGGACAAGGACTGAAAACAAAATTCCTGAATTGGCTTGCAGTGGGAGGAGGGACAGAAAGGCTGCAGGAAGTCAGGACTTTGCAAAATACATCAGGGAGAACAGGCAGGGAGATCCTTCAGCTTCTTCATCATGCAACATCTTTGATTATTTAGGAGAAGGGACCCCTTTGGAGACTACTCCCTGGAGATGCCTTCACCAAGTGCCTCCAGAGGTGTTCAGCCATTTCACAGTCATTTCTCAGAGGAAATCAGATTAAAATACGGCACCTGCCAGCCCAAGGCAGGAATGCACAGAAACTATTTCATCTCATTGCAGTGGCCAGCGCCGACAAGTGAAGGAGAAATGAGTGCTCTTATTTTGGATATATCTTCTTTGATGGCATATTTTTCTCTGCACAGAATGAAATCACTTTTTTATACAGAACAATTAAGCGGTCTTGGCCCAGCTTAAAAGCAATGAAGACAATTTCCATGCCAATGATAATGTAGAGGGAAAAAAACAAGAAAAACTTGGGATGTTCTAGTTTTGTATCTCCAAATCCAATAGTGGTCAAAGTAATAAAGCAGAAATAAAAGGCTTCTTGAAAATCCATATTTTTTTCCCACTTTGGAAGAATAGCAGCTGCGCAGGAGATGTACACAAAGATAACGAGCACCATCAATACAATGGGCACATCTAATTTTTCTAACTCTTTTCCTATTTTGTCGAAATTCTTGATTACTCTGGACACCGTCTTTTCCCTGGCCAGTTCGGGACATGAACTCCATCTCTCCATGCTTTTATTTCTTGCTGGCTGCGTGTTTTCATTCTCCCTGGCAATTAACATCTCGAAAAGCTCCACATTGCGATATTTGACCGGCCTCTGTTTCATACCTGACTGACTCTTCAGCACTTCCATAATCGTCAGGGGCTCATTGATGACTATTTTAGACTGTGCCCTGGATTTCAGTTCATTCCTTTTGCTACATGTGGATCCAGAGCAGAGTTTAGAGGCGAGAATTTTTGTCTGTACTTTCCTGAACTCGTTGTAAGACTTGGATAAGACAGTTGCAAGGATGTCTCCCATGTCTGTCAGGACCAAGAACATCAGAGGGATCCCAAATAAAGCATACAACATACAGAGACACTTCCCAGTCCATGTCACAGGGTAGGTATTACCATAACCTTGAACAAGAAGGGGAAGAGAAGAAAAAGAGAGAGATCTGATACATAAAATGGTAGCAGAAGATGTGCTCTTTCCCTAAATTCGATTATGCTATTTATATTTCCTTCCTCTAACACATTGGATATAAAACTCAAATTGTAAGTCAGTGCTTTTCCATTATAGTGGGAGAAAACATGGGTATTATAGTAACTGTATTAAATTTAAACAACCATTTTCCTTCTCATCCTTCAGAAGACATCCTTCATAAAACATCCCCTTTCAAAAGTTCTTGGCTGCTGTGTGTGTTCCAGGGAATATTCACAGGGCTGAGGATTTTGGTCACATCCCCACCGTGTCTCTGACCACCCAGACTTCTGTCTTCAAACTGCAAGAAGCTGAGTTTGAGCCGTCACTTAAGAGATGAGAGTCTGAGGTCTGAGCTGTGACACAGCACACAAGAGTCCTGAGTGAGCACATCAGCTCTCACCCTGTTCCCTGTGCAGGATGAGCTCGTTTTTAAGGTTCAGTTTCTCTTTTACAGTAAGATGCATACCCATGCTGGGATTTGAGCATATCCTACTGCAGTGGAGAAATGTCTTTGCAATTTGATACAATGCTCTGGGAATATTTCCCATCCAGCTTTGATTATGACAAATTTGGATAGACAGCACCTCTGTACTTGCCAGCATTTGAGAAAGATTAACAAAGGGATAAAAGTAGCTTTGGGAATGAGCATGAGGGGTTGTATTTAGCAATGCAGAGGGAGCCAAAATCATAGCAGATGTTCCCATTTGATCTAGGTCCTCCTTTGAAATATGAAGTTGGACTGAAAGATTTCAAAGGTGTGACTTAAACACTATCATGTGCTGTTAACCCAGAGAAATGTGAACACCGTGGTTAATTACAGAACCACAGCTTAACAAAGATGAATTAGGCATAAGTAACTGAGAAACGATTGAAAGACAATATATGCATTATGAATTACCTTTTCCAGAGAAGAAAACATTACCCAAGAGGACACACAGTGGTGGGAGGGACAAAGTTTGACTGAAAAATGGAGATTTCTTTTTAGTTCAATAGCCCTGTGCACAGCATATATCAATACATCTCATAGTATATATGTAAGGCTGCAGTTCATTAGTGTGTGCCATCACTAGTTACTCAATTCTGACTTGTTTCTGTGACTCAGCTGTGTCTCTGCAGCGTTTGCAGAACTGATTGCAGACTCATGATGGATGCACAGGAGAAAAATTCAAGGGGATTTGGGCTTTGGGTTTAAAAAGGGGTGGTTTTGTTAGTTTGGTTGATTAGTTGGTTGGTTGTTTAGGGTGATTTTAATTCTCTGGAAGGAATGTGTTGGAGAAAGCAGCAATAGGAACTGATTCTGAAGGGTGTTACCTTACCTCTGTACTTACCCACAGTGGTGAATACCGTGCAGCAAAAAAAGAGAGAGCCAAAGAAACTCCATCTGTCCTCTGGATTGATGAACCAGACTGGGTCAGCTGTGCTGAAAAGCTCACGGATGTCGTCCTTAAACATCTTGTCATTTTCTGTCACGTTATCTGTCACAGTCACAGCAGGAGGCACAGTGAGGGCTTGCAGACCACCACTCAGGGAGCAGCCTGCCTGCTACCCCCGTGAAATATACTCCAGCTGGGGATTTGCTCATATTCTCTTGAAAGATAAGAAATATTCACCTTCTCACTCTCCCCTTTCAAGCCCCTCACCCACCCCCACCTCTGAAAAAACCAGGTGGGTTCAGTGGTTTTGGTGAATGAAAATACAAGGAACAAAGGAACATAATTAGAAAGAAGCGGGACAGGATGGTTAAATAATCAACTTCCAGCCTGAATGTCCTGTTTCATTTTGGACTTCCCAGGAGACTGGTCTCCTTTTGACCCACAGACACAGAAATGTGGGGTCAGCAGTAGGGAATCAATATGAAACACTTGGATGTCACTGCCCAGTGCCCTGCTGTGAACCCCAGAGCCTGCAACCTTTATTCCTCCTCCCCGTGGCTGAGCCTTGCTTGAAAGGACATTATTTACATTATTTAATTGCCTAAAACTGATCGTTGTATCAGCACAGCCACCTGAGTGAAACTCCAAGCCCGTGTACAAGCCCCGTCACAAATCCAGGAGGATTTCTAACTCTTCTTTTCTCCTCTACCCCCTCCAATCAGCACCACTGCACCTGCCTCCCTCTGAGCATCCCATCACCAGAGGGCTGGTAGGGAAGAGGGAGCTGAAGAAACTTTCTGAGAGGGAGGATTCAGCCCCCAGAAAACTGAAGGAAATGCCACAGGAATATCAGCTGCTCATTAAGAACCTGGGCAAAAAGTAAGCCGGGTAAAAGGGAGAACACAGACATCTCAGGAAAAGTCTTTCCAGGCAGGAACACAAGGACTGGGGAAGCTTGCAGTCAAAAATTGCAGCTAAGGAAGAAAACAGCAGTCATTAGGTAGGCAGAGGGGAAATCCTGTTTGCACGGTCAGCTGTTAGTATGTTAAAGTCTTCAAAAGCAAAAAAAAAAACCCAACAAACCCCTCATTCAAAAAGCAAGAGAATGAGCAGCTCCCTGTACAGTTAAGTAATTTTGAAATTTCAGTACATACCTGATAACTTTCTGGCAAGGAATGTCAGATTCTGCAGAAATGTTCTATATTCTTCACTTACAGTGACCTCCCGGGTACCTTCAATGTGGGAAAACATGAGAGCCCCAAGAAAAGCATAGATGACAAGAGACAGAATGAAGCAGGCGTGAGGAAACACTGCCCAAAATATTTTCTTACACGTCGTTTTACCTCGCAGAGGCTGTGATGTTGTTGCCATCCTAAGCTTGTCTTTTTTGTTTTTTTTTAAATATATAAACTGTATAATTTTGTGGAGAAGGCACAGCTTTTAGAAAGAAAGACGAGGATGTAAAAGCTTTTGCAGCCAAGAAAAGCTTCTCCTGCGAAAACAAGGATTGTTCTGCCTCAGGCTTTCAGATCACATGTCTTTATAAGTGAAGATTGCACTACAGTCCCCACGGAAAAGGAGCACAACTGATCAAGCCCTGAAACACTTCTCAGTTGACGCCACTCCACTCTGTCCCTGAATTATTATTGATCAGCCAGCACTGTAATGCACATGGATTATCAGCTCCTTTCAGCTTCCACTGGAGCCAACTAGTGCTTGAAGTTTCTTCTCCTGAACAACAGTTTCCCATTGATAGAGCAGAAACACTCCCAGCTCCCAGGAGGGAAATACACACTGGATGGAGTTCTTTAAGGATTTCTCACAGAAGCAAACAGGAAAATTTAAAATTAATCAAAAGAAGGGGATGGCACTAATTGTAACCCCTGGGCAGATCATAGAACAATTAATTTCTCTTTCAGAGAGTTTACAGAATCTCTCTGTACCACTCAGTCTTTGTAGAGAGGGTCTTTTGAATTTTAAATTCTTTTTCTCCCAAGAAGAAATAAAATAAAAAGAGTCAAAAAAGCTTTTTCCTAGTTCTCACTTTAATAAAATTTTCCTATATAAATAGATGTTTCAATTATGAAATTCCCACTGTAAGTCAGAATTTGCAAGATTCAGTTCAGGTTTAGTGATTTTTTGCAAACCATATCCAACTTTAAAAATAAAGCCTTTCTTTTCATCCTTTGCTCTAAAACACTTGGAGCAACAAGCAATATCACTGCCCTTTGCAATTTTTGTAGTGGTAGTAAGGGGAGTTGGACTTTACAGAAAGAAGTGTTAAATATTTAATCTCCAGGCATCTTTCATTAAAAATTGAAACAGTCTTGTGCAGCCAGGACCTACTGAGCTGCATACATGGAACACGTCCACACAGCAATCCTGCATGCTTACAATCATTTCTTCTAGGTCAAACTCTCAGCAAATTCGATCAGAAAATAGTTTATGTTCATGAGTCTGCAAGTCTCCACTATAAAAAAGAGACTTTTAGGGCTAAGACAAAAATAAGTCTGTGTGCTTGCTATTGTTCTGGCTACCTGCCTTGTTGGCTCTGCCTTGGTCTTTGCCAACACATCCATAAATCCTGTTATTGCAATCAATCTCTGTTTTATTTCTTTCCCCCCGCTGACCTGAAACACAGGGTTAAAACCTGTTGATGTTCATAATTAGTCAAAAGCAACAGAACTTCCTAAGAGGTTGTAGTTGGAGATGATGTACATAGGCTTGGTGTCCTTTGTGCTGGGAGTTGTTTCAGCAGAGACTCAAGCCCTGGGCAGTGTTTACTGCTGTCCAAATCATGGGTTGCACACACCTGGAGGGGCCAGCCTGGTGGTTCTGCTGCCCTGCTCTCGAGTAGCACAGTTAAAAACTGGGAAAATTTCAAATTTCAAAATTTCAAAAGGTGTGGACAGCTTCCAAACAAAGAATGACTGAGCAGTCATTGGCCAGGGGGGGAAAATTGTGATTATATCCCAGCGGTCTTCAGTCTCCCAGGTGTTCTGGAGACAGCAGGTGAGGGATCAGCTCTCTATAGCCTCTTCTGGAAGCAGAATTGAGGACCATCAAAAGAAGCAAGTAGAAATCTGCTTCAAAACAAAGCAGGATTGTTTCTCACATAGCTAGAAAAGTCTTTGCCAAAGGATGGTGTGTTTCCATACATGAAAGAGAACAGAGAAATGTTTGGAAGGACAGTCATTAATACTGATTACAAACCACTCAGGGCTCAATAATCCCCCTGAACTGAAAATTGCTCATTTTATTTAAATATAAAGCAGGGTACTGGGCCAAACAGACCCCTGTCTGAGGCAACATATTCACACTGATGTTCTAAAAAAGGTTTTCACTGACCAGTATGGTAATTCTGATACTATTTGTCCTGCACAGTTTTCCATCTACAACTCAGATATAAACATCTTTCCTACAAAGTGCTTTAAAATCTTCTCAGCCTCCTTCTACACATGGTACTCCAAAGTATTTAGCAATTCCCAGGAGCTTCTCAGCCATTTGCAGCATCAGGCTCTGAGCTTGTGACAACAAGAAAATTGAATAAAAATAAAACCAGAAATGATTTTTACATTATTTGCTTAATCTAAACCATTTCCCACTATTGCAATATTACATATTTGAACTTAGTTGCTTAAAAGCAAATCCCACTAACCACAAGTTATTCCAAATTGAGTTACTGATACTTGTATTGAGAGAGGTTTTTGCAATACACATTTCCTATTCACATTAATGGACAGCAAACCTGCACTTGTCCCAACTTCCATTTCTTTGATTAGGGCAAATTTGAGTGCTCTGTAAGGTGCTGCTTGAAAGGGAAGCTTTTGACCACAGCTGCAAGGTTAAATAATTCCAGTAAAAAATATACTTACGATGAAATTGTTGTTTTATCTGATATTTCTGGATTACATAGGTTAAACCTAGAAGGTCATTGTTAGGGCAGAAAGAAATGTTTTTCAATAATCAGTAAAACTCTCCCTGCATTAAGTCATCTGCTGTGTTGCCAAAACCCTGCCGTGTTACCTCCTCTGTGAAACACCACTGGATTCACCATTCTGCCCTGACAAAGAGTGCAATGCTGTCCTTTTTTTAGAGAAAATCAAAGTGGCTTGAAGGATGATGGTGCTTTTTAAAAATAAATGGCAATGGACTAAATGGTTTGCCTTTATTCATACCTGGCATTGATTCTGGTGGGAACATTGTTTAATAGAGGGCTGAGACCTCAGCCTGGCAGCACTTCACTACAAGGAGAACTAAAAACATTCCATTTGAGGTTGAATGCTAACAAGGATCGTGGAAGATTGGATCCATTGCCCTACTATGGGCCCCTGGAAAGTATTTCTAGAATGCCTTAATATACCTAAGCTCCTCAAGAAAATGAATGCTTTGGTATAATGATGATATCACCCCCGAGCATCCCAAAACAGCAAAAAACGAGTGGCAGCAGTAGTTGCATTAAGAAAGAAATCTCAGGGCTGTGTGAGCATTAGATTTGATCCCAGGGCACAGCACTTGAGGTCAGCTGGGTGGGCAGCGTCAGTGAAGTTTCACTTTTAGCATCCTCAGCACTTTCAAAGGACTCCTCCCACCTCCCACCCACAATGGTTATCCCAATCCCTCCCAGCTAGGGGGCCCTTTATGGGATTTCAGCTCCCAGTGGGGCCCAGGAGCAGTCCTGGACCAAGCCCAGCCCCAGCACAGACACGAGACATTTGTGCAGGGCAAATACTCCCTGCCAGATGAGCCACATGAGCTTTTAAGGCACTCCGCAAATATTTTACTCCTCACAGCCCCATATTCCATATTCCCCTGGCATATGAATGCTCCTGACACCTCCTGTTCTTACCACTGTGCCCTTACACCTCACACTGTTTGGATGGAGAGAGAAATGCACAAACTGGTGGTGTAGGGTTTGTGGGATACCCCAGGGAAGGTTTAGCTTGCTTTGTATCCATCTTTAAAAGTCTCAGCTTTTGCTTGAGTCAAGTGCTTGAGCTTGCAACCTCTGGGAATATTTGAGAGCACTCAGGACTAACATCCTGACACTACACAGAATGCTAAGTGGATTCAAAGATGTCCAGGACTCTCACCCTGAATGGGAGAATTTCCTATTTCATTCTTCCTTCACACCAAAGCCAAGCAAGTGGTCCCATCATTTCACTTATGAGAGAAAAACACCCTCAATATGCCCCAGGACCACCCAAGGCTTGGATATTAGTTTCTGTTCCTCCTCTTTCAAGAGGAGTGAAGTCACATAATTGAAAATACCTTTGATAGGAGTCTTTTCACCTGGTAAGGAAACACAGGACCAGTCTTTGCTCACTCACAGCCAACCAACCACTTGATCCCCTCTCCTCCATCCCCAAATCAGGGGATGATCAAATCTGGGTAGAAAGATTTCATTTTGCCTTCCTCTTCCCCTCACCTGAGCAACCACAACAGCCTGGAAGGAGCAAAGCTGACCCCCAAATAAGGAAATATTATCCTTCCTCCCTCAGGAACTGATAACATCTTCTCTCTCCCAGACCTTCACCTAGTAGCCAGAGGTGCAGCTCATCGGGAGGGTTTGGTTGCTGCAAGGTTGAGATTTCCTACACAGCAGAGCTCTGTGCCAGACACTTCTGCTCCTGCTGCTCTCTCAAACATGTGGTAAGTCAGAATCCACTTGGGGCTGGGAGGGGAAGCTGCTCTAGACAGACAACACTCTTCCAGACCCTTTCCAAAGAGCCACAAGCAAAACCAAAAGCTGGTGGACAGAGGGCAACAATTGTCAGTCAGGGTGGGGACAGCTTTGCAAACAAAGCCACCTCACTGCTCAGTTTCTTGACTCCTCTGAATGCTGTGGCCCATTTCTGGGTGTTGTAACAGCAGAAAGGTTGGCATCACCACGGTGCAGAAGCCCTGGGTTTCCAGATAAGCAAAGGGGATTACTGAGGTTCAGCTACAAGTCTCTAGCCAAGCCTTTACTGAGTTAATGTAGTGAACGTAATGCTGGTATAGTGGAGACTATCTCAGCACAGTGGCTCATTTTAAGGCAAACAAGCTCCCTGTAGAGAGATCAGAAAGCTGCTTCTTAGGAATTTAATTAACATTAGAGTATGTGAGATTACATGCTGCATGAAAGCTAAGCATCATGATTCATGTCAACACTGCATTTATTTGCAATTCTGCACTTATTTGGACTGGCATAAAACCCCATGTAAATTCAAGATGACAAGTCCACTTTGATCTTTAAATATGCTTATTCTCTTTTACTATTAATGTGGCATCATATGTATATAAGCAGTTTGAAAGAGGGGAATCCTAAACCCCAAATACAAGAACAAACTTTGAGCCATAAATATCCACCAGCATTCATGTGGGACTGTCTCTGTGACTGGCACAGACCCTCTCAACTCTCAGCATGTAAAATACTAATAAAAAAAATTCCATTGATCTTATTTCCAATGTCCCATACAAGTTCAGTCAAAGAGAACACGGCTGAAAAGTCTTCCTTTGCAGGCTGCAGTATTGGCCAAGTATTGCAGATAACACCGAGGTCAAATGTTTATCTGGAAGAGCTCCGAGGTCATTAAGGACTGTAAATCCCCGAAGTATCCTACTTACAGCATTTTGTACCCTCAATCACCCACGGCACTTTATAAACCACAGGCAGGAGTCTGTAAGATGCCCACAATCAGACACCTCCTTCTGCCTCCTCTCCCTGGCAATCAGACTGGGCACGGTTTCATGTCAGCGGCTCAGAGTTTCTGGAGTGTCAGGCTAAATTTTCCATCACTTGTTTTCTTCCCAATTTTCCTAATGACACTAAGCAATTTCTCTTCCCCTTTCATGTAAAGTAATCTTAGAAGAGTTTTAGCTCCATTATCCTACCACTCATTAGTCATTGTGGATTTGAGGGGTGGAAGACACTTTCACAGATGGGTGTGCCTTGGGACAACATTGAGTGGACGCTTGTCTTCAAATTTCTTTCAATTCTGCTGATTTCCTTTAGCTCTGAGCAGAAATACATGAACTTTTTCAATCCTGTCCCACCCATTTCAGCTAATAAACCATTAATTGCTTACCCTTTGTAATGCTGGCCCTTTAAATGTTTTAGCTGTCATGGGAAGAGCATTTAGTGAATCAGTAAACAACAATTTGCCACCTTAGTGGGGGACACTCTCTCGGGTTCTGGGCCCACCAGCTTCACCTATTTAATGAGTTTAAGACATAATTCCTCAATGAGGTGATCCTGCCTGGGTTGATGAGTAAGGCCACACTACGAAAGCGCCTTCTGCAAAATATTTTGGGTTGGGAAAAAATGCATGCGAAATTGCCCACCTTTTCTGAGCCGTGTCTTACAAAAATTGTGTGTGTGGAATGAAGCCCCTTCTTACACTTTTCTCCACAAGGAAAAAATCCTTTAGCACTTCTAAATGAGCCATGTGGGCCACAGGCCCCAAATGCAGTGAACCCTGTGGATTTGCTCAGGGGCTGCGGGCTCTTCCCGAGACTGCCTGGCACCCAGACTGCCCACTGCTGCTGCTTCTCAGACAGCAGGAAAAAAACATCTAAATGGCACTGGCCTTCTCCAGGCCCACTGGGGAATTTGAGATGTGTGGGTGGGGCAGCTCAGCTGCAGGATGAATGTAAGTTCAGCGAGGGTTAATGTTTGAATCCAGCCGAAGCCAGCTGGCTGCGTCGTATTCAAAGAGATGGGGCTTTAGGTTACAGCTTTTAGGGGTTCATCATTTGTCTAAACAAAAGGGCATCAGAAGCACATCAGAAATTAAATGTTGAGCAGATTTTAGATGAGCCCTGGAGGTAGTGCACACACAGAGGAGGAAGCAGGCAGGGCTGGAGGTGGCTGCATGAAGTACTGGGTGCTGGCAGTGAGGAGAAGAACAGCCTCCTGAATCCTACAGCACCAAGAACCTTCACTCCATCACTGCCCTCTTAATGCAACAAGAGGCAAGAGGGGATGGAACACAGCATCCAGATATCAGCCAAAGGGTGTGTCCACATCCAGGGGTCTGGCTGGAAAACAAGGGCTCCCAAACAATGGAGCTGCCAGCAGGCCTCAGCATGGAGCAGGCTGAAGACTCTTGACAAGATGCCTTATGGACACTACTGCATTTCCTCATTCTTCCAGCCTAACTGATGATGGAAGGAGAACTGCAGTGGTGGCCGCTCTATGCTGTCCTCCTGCACATTCCTCAAGGGTTGTTGCTCAGCTCTAATCTCTACCCAAGACTGCCATGACATCAGCTCACTTCAGCTGTTGGGTATCACACCAAACCTGCCAGGGTTCCTCAGTCTGCATGTCACAACTTTCTTTTTCTTTCTTTCCAGAGGGAATACCTGATCACAATGCTGAATAATTTGTTAGAAGGCCACTCTTAACAGCTGTGTGAAATGCTTGCCCCTAAACAGACCCACATCACATTGTATTTGCAGATCAGCTTCTCTGGCTGGTCAACCACATCAGAGGCACAGCACAGAGCAGGGGCACAAACCCCATCATCTCCTTTCAACTTGTTGTGTGTCCCAGCTGGAAACACACAGTAACTGCCTCAATAAACTCTGTCAGACCAGGATCCCCTCAAAAAAATATTGATGCCGTAACTGCATTGGCAAGATGCGCCCAGCCCAAACCTCCTGCTCTTTGTCAGCAAAATCACTGCTCTAGAGCTCACCAAGCCAACAGATTGGCTTCAGTATTGCTGGTCAAACTCCTCCTGGATGAGGCATCTCAGATCCAGGAGCTCTGGACATAACTGAGGTTTGTTTCCAAATGCACAAGAGGGTTGCCAAATGACAGGGAAGTCCTCCTTGATGAAATTTTGTTCCAACCATGCATAGAACCACTCTTCTTCCTTGCAGCCAGATGTTTACATAAGCAAAAGTATCTTGGGAAGTGCCTTTTGCAGATTTGTATCTTTCTGTCCCTTCTGAAATGTCCAGAATTTTTGTTCATTAATTTCAAGCTGAGGTTGTCTGCACTCCAACACTAATAGCAGAAATGTGCCATTTACACCAATTAAGCATTCGACTTAATGTCTTCATATAGCTGAATTGTAGCAGAATTTGGTCAGATTCTGCTTTCTTTAAAACTCATGCAACACAGTTTAATGGATATGAAAGCAGAATTAGCGGGTTTTTTGGTTTTTTTTTTTAAATGAACCATTTTAGACATTTTGGCTTTCTTGGGCTATAGCGGATTTTTGGCACACAGTTTTTCTGGATCCCAAAAGGAGGTGAATTGTGGCGTAGCCAGAGGGGTGAGTAAGCAACCCAAAAAACCCTGTGTGAAGATAGGATAAGGGAGAATGACTTTAAGCTGAAAGAGAGTAAGTTTAGATCATCTGTTAGGGTGAATTTTTTTACTGAAACAGGCTGCCCAGGGGGGCGACGGATGCTCTATCCAAAGAAGTGTTCAAGACCAGGCTGGATGTGGCTTTGAGCAAACTGGTCTAGTGGAAGCTGTCCCTGCCCATGGCAGGGAAGTTGCAAACAGATGATCTTTAAGGTCCTTTTCGACCCAAACCATTCTGTGATTCTATGAAGAGATGCACCTTGGCAAAAAATATCTCTTTTTGCAGAACCCCGTTGCAAAGTGATTCCCGAAGAGCTCGTCTGCCAGTGTCCTCTGCCCTGGCACAGGGACATGGAACAGCCCCACCGGGGCAGGAGCAGGATCCACCCTGTCCTACTCCTGACCCCAGCTCTGCCTCCATCAGCAGCTGCTCGGGAAAGGGCGGGAGTGCAAGGCAAACTGCAGCGGTATTTTCCCAGAATAGTCTTTTACCCTGAAGCGATTTGCAGTTCATGCACTTCCCGAGCCGAAAACGGTATTTCTGCGGCAAGGAAATAATTTCCAAATCCTTAAAAGAAACAGGAGTTCCTCGCGGGGTGGCACCCTCCGGGAAAACGTGTCCGGGGGGGCCGGGCCGGCTCGGCGTGCTCGTTATCCACCTTCAGCACTTTGTTTCCCGGGAGAGATGGCTGGAATTTGCCGAGGGAGCAGCAGGAGGAGCAGGAGGGATGGATGCTCCGGCTCCAGCCCGGCCGCCAGTTCCGCGGCGCTGCCGCCAGAGAGAGCCCGAAGCCCGCGGGCCGAGCAGCGCCGAGCGCGTCCCGCAGCCCCGACAGCTCCCGGGGATCCGGGACAGCGGCCAGGAGCGCCCCGGGACATCCAGCGCCTCTGGCAGACGACGCCCAGCCCGCTCAGCCTCTGCAGCATGCCTTCGCCGTGGTCCCAACTTCCTTGAAAAGCGAGTCAGGAAATGCAAGAGGGATGGAGAGGGATTTTTTGCAAGAGCGTGGAGCAACAGGATAAGAGGGAATGGCTTCAAACTGGAAGGGAGTAGATTCGCACAGGATACTTTGGAAAAAATCTGTACTTTGAAGATCGTGATGCACCAAAACACGTTTCCCAGGAAAGTTGTGGATGCCCCATTCCTGTTAGAATTCAAGGCCAGGTTGTTTAAAGCTCTGAGCAAGCTGGTGCAGTGAAGGGTGTTCCTGTCCATGGCAGGGTTTTAGAACTTGCTGGTCTTTAAGGTCCCTTCCAAGCCAGCCCATGCTATGTTTCTAAGATTCTCTGCTATCAGTGAGTGCCTACGAATTCTTGGCACCAAATACCCACAAACATAAACATAATCACTTTTCTCCTCCCTTACACATTGCTTTATGAATTACAGCTTGAAGACCTGCCAGTGCTGGGTCAGTTGGGCAGGTGGATGTTCTGAGGGAGTCAATCTCCAGGTGCTGCAAGCTGTAGAAAAAGGACAGGCAACAGCCTGGAATAGTTGTGAGGTACTCTGGAGACACTGTGCCACTGATGTGCTCACCACTGCCCTCCTGGCCCCTTTTCTCAGAGTCCTTGTTTGCAGCACACCAAAGGGCAGCCCCTGGTTTGCAGGCAATGGGGGGAGAGTGAGAATAGAAATTCCCACAGTTCTGCAAGTATAGCTATGGCGAATATCCTGCAGCTATCCAGTTAGTTTGAGGAGTGTCATTTTAACCGTAAAAACCTGGAGTTTGTTATAACATTAACCCAGCCCTGAGTCTCGCCTGGATCTCACTCACTCCTGCCTGGTCTCTAAACTAGTATGAGGTGAAAGGGATACAGAGGCATCACGAGAGCCTACAAGCTCTTCCTCCCTTGCCAAGCTTAAGAGCCTCTCCTTTCCCACCCTCCTTGCCAGCTCCCCCCACTGTCACACAGGATGTTCCTCTAAGCTGCTCCCTGTCACACAGAGCTGCTGCCAGAGAGGGAGAAGCTCTCCACTTGTGCTGCTGTTTCATCAGGGAAAGGAGTGGCAGCTGCTGTTCCACTCTGCTGTGGCAGGCCTGGCGGGGCACACGAGAGTGGTCATCTCTGAGGGAGATGGCTTCAGCTCTGCACATGCAATGATGATGAGCTCCAAGGAATCTGCATTTCAAGGTGCCTAAATTGGAGCATGGTTCTGTCCCAAAAGATGCATGAGAACTACTGCAGTCCTTGCTGCCCCAGGAGGCAGCAGCTAAACAGACTCAGCTGGTCCCCTCCAGCTCCCACAGCCCCAGCCAAAATCACAGCTCCTACCAAAATCACAGCTCCTGGGCCTGTGTCAAACTACCAATGTCCCAGACACTTGCTGGGATAAGCAGCGCACCTGATTTCCTTCAGAAATGCCCTCAACAGGGAGCCTTGTCTCTTCCCATCAGTTGATTTTTACACATCTTCAAGACAGTTCAGCAGACTGAAGGCCCATACCAGCACCCAGGGATGATTTGGGTGCTCCTGCAACACCTGAAGAGCTCAGAGCCCTACCATGGGTGACATTCACCCTCATACTATATCTGGTTTAGTCGCCTCTCACTCACTGGATATGCATAATCTTTCACCTCCAAGCCTCATTGTCGTTACTTTCTCAGCAAACTTCAAGCCCTCACAAGAAGACAAATTATAGTCAGGGCATGTAAAGAAATCAAGTAACAATTTAAAAATATACTAGAGAATATATTTCCTTTCTGACAAGCGTCTCATTAGAAATTATGTGATCTCATCCTCTCAGCTGAGTTTTTGACTTAGGATATCCTTCCGATCACCTTCTGGTTGGGCCAAATCCTATTTCTGATTATTCTTGTCCCATGGAAATGAAACCTTGTAAAATGAAAGTTAACAATTTATTTATTTTGGGTTTATTTTCACACAGATGTAATGTTTCATGAACTACTCTTGGGACTTTGGCATGAGTTTTAAAACAGGATTCTCAACCTAATCTAAACCTAATGGGAAAATATATCTGTCGTTGTGGTAAAAAGTGTGGAGGAGAAAAACTTTTCCTAAGTAGCGCTTTCCTTTCTGCCATCCCTTCTCTTGCCTGGGGATCAGAGCTGCTTGTACTCCCTTTCCCTAGGGCCACTTACTTATCAGGGATCCCAGATGCACTCAGGAACCCTCGGATGTCACAGGTGGCAGCACCGCAGCATCTCTCCCAGGAAGCAGACCTGCCTTAGGCCACCTTGGCCAATGACTGGAGAGAGACCCTACCTCGAGCCAGGTGATCACTTTTGATGCCTCCTTGGCAAGCAAAATGAAAGGGGAGGCCTCCTTTTAATGTCTGGGACTGAAAACTGTCCTGAGCTGCAGCACTGAGCAGAGTCAGTCCCTGGCAGGAGCTTGGCCAGGGGTCTGCTTTGTCCCTGAGTCCTGCCAGGGGCTGTTGTGATGCCAACACAGGCTGGGGACTGTCTCCATTTTGTCACACGTGTGTTGAGTCCCTTCCATTAAACCTTTGCTTAATTACACACCTCGGGCTAAATACTTTGAATGCAATGTGAGGGGAATCTGGCTTACACAAGTCCCTTTTTGCCCCATTCACCAATTGTGCTGAGTGTCTCCCGTGGCCCATGTAGACTTTAGAAATAAATGCAAAGACTGAACCTAAAAGTCATCAATGCACCTGATGGGATTGCCTGTAACATATTTTTCAGCCTTAAAGCCTTTTCAAAAGTCCATAAATATAGCATTTCCTTGTGTATTTTTCCAATAACAGTGCTAATTCGCCATCCCAGTTGTGCAGATTGCGCTGGGGAAAGAGGTGTTCTGATTATTTCCTTTGTTTATGGTATTAGATTTAAACTATTGTTGATCTTATTGTTCTTATTTGTAACGTGTTCACCTCACTAGGACAGTAATTGTGTCAAGCAAGTTGGAGTCCAATCTGCAGAGCTGAATATTCAGAACTGCAAAAGAAAGGCTCCAATTTTTCAAGCAGTGGGCATATTACTCCTCCATTTGGATTATTAAATTCTAATTATGGCCTGTTGATCCAGTTACAGTGTTGTTTGTAAATCTAAATACAGTTCCCTAAAGCCTGCATTTTATTTCTTAACCTGTTGATGCTTAGTAAAACACACCGGTGTGCCTAATAGAGCAGGTGGAGCTTAGCTTGTTTGTGATCAAGCTCTCTTTTCTCCAACTGTATTCCTTTGGCTATGTTTAGGAATGAGTGCTTAACATCAGCAGGAGCCATAACCAAAGCACTTCACATAATGCCTTGGTACCCGTGGGCTCAGTAGAGCTGGGGTCAGGAAGAAATTTTCCATTAAGTAACATCAAGTAACCTGAGGATTCCCAGTTTTTTTGGGAGGAGGGGAAAGGCAGTTGGGTTTGGTTTCTGTGCTCTTTGGGCACCCCCAAGGTCTTCTGGGAATGGCACCTTAACCATTCCCTCTTACACAGACAACCCTTTTAGTTCCTTCTCTTCTTTTCATGGAATGTTTTCTGCCCTTCCAAGCCTTTTTCTTCCCTCTGTCTTCATGAATATTGAATGCAAGGAAAGCAGAGGAGCCCGAGCCGAGTGGTGTGAGCAGCAGTGGTTCCCAGGGACTGCTGCATTTCCTGTGGCTGCAAAGTCTCCCCAGCTCTGAGCTGTGAGTGTGCCTGCAGTGCCCTCCCTCACCTGGAAGGGTGGAGAAGTTTTGATGAGAAACTACCACGATGGATGATTGCCCCAGTCCATAAACCATATACTTCCATCACAACCTTATTTTTTCTTCCAAGTCTTCTCTCAAGCTCCAGCCCCCTTGTGTGCTCACAGTGCTCGCAAGCGCCCAGCACGGGTTTTTAGCCAGGCTTCCCACTGACCTGGTGAGATGGCCAACTCTGGCTCGACTGCTGGGCATGGAAATCACCAGGTGCACACTCAGGATTGCCACCGAGTCTTGGAGAGCTCCTCCCCGAGCCAGGCACAGCTCCAGGCACTGAAGCATTGCCATGTCACTACAGTGGGAAGGGCTAGGAAGGGGTTGTGCGTATTTTGACAGGTGGTGTCAGGGAATTAACCCAATTCCTCCTTTCATCCTTGTCACTCAGAATCCCCTGGGGAAAGAAGGGAGGAAGCTGTCCTTCTTGATGGGGAATGAAGGTCTCCTAGAGATTTTCTGCTGAGGTCTCTGCCCATGAGCACTTTGACAGGAATTTGGGATATGGATGTCCAAACAATAGACAGCTCCAGCAGGTACCACTCTTCCCGTTGATCCTTCCCCATGGGTCCCACAGGGAAAACACTTGGGTACAGGTGGTGGGGGTGGAAGGTAAAGGGGTTCCTCCCCTTCAAATAGCATCTGAGCTTGGCCTGGGCAAGCGACGAGCGGGGAATAAAGGATTGAAAAACAGTACAAGGTTCCAACAACTGGGATGGGGATGGAATGGGGGACGGGGTGGGGGAGGCAGCTGGAAAGCTGAATGCTCACACACACACACATTTCCATGCTGAGATGTGCAAGGCAGGGTGGTGCTCCCTGCTGGGAGGAAAACTGCTGGTTCCTTGCAAAGCCCGGAGGATCAACTAAGAGGACACAGCCTTCAAGCCATGGGAAAGGCCTGCCCGTAGCTCTGCTTGCATCTCTGTGTCCTCCTGGGTGGGGACAAGAGGGTTCCGTCTCCTCCAAGCTGTCACTGAACCCTGACAGTGCCCCCATGGAGGTGTGAAGGAAACTTTTCACTACTCAGATGGCCGTGACCAATGGGAACAAAATTATTAAGCCCAGAAGACCTGCCAGGGAAGAAACGAGTTAGGCTGGAGGAGAGCAAGGGTGCTGCTTCTGCTGCAAGGAATGAGGCAGCAAATCCACTTCTCTAGTCAAGCAGAGTGCAGCATGGTACCCTCATTGCTGGGAGTGAGGGCTGGCTGGGCAAAAGGCTCCTCTTGACCTTCTGCTGGATCCCTTGGCTTCATCCCTCCTGGAACAGCCTCCTTCCCCCACCCTTAGTGTGCATGTAAAGGGGAGAAAGAGGCTTTTCCTGCATTTAGACGTTCCCAGCAACCAGAGACCTGCCTAAGAGGACCTGAGAAGTGAGGGAAGGACCCTCGTTCTGCCTAAAGGAGAGGCACTTGTGCAGCTCCAGTAAAAACTCACTGCAATGCCCGAGCAAGAAGGTTTCTAAGGATCCCTGAAAGCCCGAGGGAGAGGATGCAACCCCTGGGATGTCGTGCAACCCCTGAGCTCTCCGTTTCTGCGGCTGCGGTGTGAAGGTGCTGTGCCGTCCCCGGCCCGCAGCATCCGCCGCCGGGGAGCGCCGAACGCCGCGGGCGAGCCGGGCGCGGGGGAACGTCGAGGGAGGCAGAGAGGGTGAGAGCAGGGAGTAGCAAGCGGAGTGTCACCCCTGCCCGACGGGAGAAGGCGACGTGCGAGCGGGAGAGGAGGAAGGCGCCGACTCCGCAGCTCTCGTCCGGAGCCTGTGCGCCCTGGACGGGACCGCTGCCCGGTGTGAGCGCCCTCCGGGCTGGGGCCGCTGCCCGGTGTGAGCTCCGGCCAGCCGCGGCGGGGGGCAGACAGCCTTCATCCTTCGGGGGCTCCGCTGCGCCGGCCGTGCTGCGGCTCCGAGCCGCACCTGCCCCTCGCGAGGGCCGGGGCTCTCCGCTCCGGGTCCCCCACTTTGAGTTTTCCAGCTCTGAGGATTGGGAGAGGGCGCAAGGGCGGGTTTGCTGCCTCGTGGCTTCGCTGCTGGCTGTACCCGGGAGTGTTCGAGGAGAGGCGCGGAGCCGCGGGCGGCTCTGGACGCACCGGCACCGGCTCCAGGGGATGCTCCCGCTCCGGGGCACCCGCGGCCCGGCCCCGATGTGTGCCCGGAGGGCCCGCAGATGAGCGGGATGGCCGTCCGCCCGAGCCTAGGGAGAAAATAGAGAAAATAAATGGAAAACACCCCGCTGGACCGCGCTCACCCAGCAGCAGCGGCCGCACCGCCGGCGGCGAGGGGAGCGGGGAGGGATGGAGCCGGGGCCGGTCCTGCGTGGCTGGGCTGTGGCTGTCGGCTCGCAGGTTCTCTCCTCGTAACCACTGCCTGCCCGTGGAAGGAGTCACCAAGCTGCGTTTGGGGAGAGGCTGTGGTTAAGCCCCTGTGGGGAGCGGAACTCTCTGTTGATTCTGGGTTTCCAAACCACCTGTAAAATAACAGAAAAGGTGAGCGAAGCTCGGCTCTAAAATCCCGGAAACAAAAGGCCGTTCCCAGGCGTCAGCCGGCGCTGGGACCGGCAGGCCCAGGTGCCGGGAAGAGCCCGGGCTGGGTGTCTGCGCTCCCGCCCGGCCCCGAGGACGGCACCATCGAACTCCCGAACTGCCACAAATAAATTATCTGCAGCGTCTGATGGCGCGATTCGGTTTGTTCCGTATAAGTTTTCCTCCCTTTACATGAAAGATATCCGGTTATTCCGTTCGATTATCCTCTGCCATGCTCCCTGTGCGGCTGTGGTACCCAAACGCTGTCGACGACAGAGAAGAAAACAATTTTACTGAGAAAATGCGAGGAAAAAACAAAATCAGTATTTTTTGCTTTTCAGAAACCAGCCCTGACACTGGCTAAGAAAACAAACAAACAAACAAAAACCAAACCCAAAACAAACAACCAAACAAAAAATAAAATAAAGCAAACGCAAATCTTTCAAAATAGTTTCTCATTTGAGGTAAAATTCGACCAATCATTACAGGGAAAGATTTTAAAGCAACTGGGTAACTGTCGGAAGTTTGTTAAAATAAATAAAATCCGTTTAATTGTTCAGTGATTCTAAACTGTTTAATACCAAAGTGGGTTTTTAGATGCGAGGCAATACTTCCAAATAACAGACCACCACCACCTAAACGAATTTTAGTTGTGCTTCCACGTGCATGCCACATTATCGAGAGAATAAAATGTGCCATGGAGGTTCGCAAATCTCCTTAAAATTGTATTTGATCAAGATAAATTAATTCATTTCAGTTGTCAAAGAGCACGTTAAAGCATCGTTCCTCTTTTTGTATATTTCTTTCTTTCTTTCTT
>VZDJ01000116.1:23920892-23934122 GCA_008694505.1 Cyanoderma ruficeps | reverse complement strand
TTTTTTTTTCTTTTCCTTTTTCTTTTCCATTTCCTTTTTCTGCCATTTCACCGCAGTTTAAAACAAAGCTATAAACACCGAGCGTCGAACGCCACTTTCCCAATGAACAAGTTCCTTAAAGCACCCCCTTCCTTCGGCTGGCGCCCGATGCAGCGGGATTCAGGGAGAGGAAGAGCCGTGCCTGTCGCACAGGGCAGGGAGCACCACAATGAGGGGGCCGGTAAACCGGAGGGGCTTGTGCTGCAGGTACTTGAGAGTTTTACCTTAACAAGAGAAGTTATTTGAAAGCACGAACTCTGCCCATCATCCCAAAGCTGTTAGTCATTTTAATTTACGCCCGTAATCTATTTAGCACGCAAATCTGACACAGTTTTTCGGGCTAGCTGGCCCCTCGCCATCCGAACCCTACTGTGAGAGTTATGGTTCCCCAGGACCGGGAACCCAACGGAGGGAGCCCTGTCGATTCTGTTTTCCCCGCCGTGGAGGTGGTGATGGTTTTGCGTAGTTAATTCTAAAATGCCTGGCAGCTTGCCCGTCAAACCATAAGCAATAGAAAAATGCAAACAAACTCTCTGTTTAATAGTCACCGGACAGTGCAACTAATCCACTGTAAACTGCTAATGGGTATCGATGTCAACAGGTACGCGGCGGGAGCCTGATACTCTGCACTCAATGGAAGACGCTTCCCTTCTGAATGAGGATTATGTGCAAAATGCAACTTGGCAGAAGGATCCAAATTAAATTCATGCTTCAGTTAATTCAGATTAATTTTCCTGATTGCTCCAGCACGCCAGACAACCAAATCCCTGTGTATATTTGCTCCTTTTCTTTTTAAGGAGTTGATACAGATCTCTTCTCCTGGGGAGTGTTGCAAGGTGCATATGCTGAAGATTGTGATTCTCTCAGGCATTAACTAGAGTTATAAAATACCTGAGATGTATTTTTATATCACTGTTATTACTACAAACATTAGTTTATGATACTGGATCCACTATATGACTGTGTTTCCTGGGTGGGTTTTTTTTTTTCACTAATATGCTGCAAGCAACATTCCAGCTAATCACCTTAATGGAAATTAGAGAGGAAAATGGCCTATTAGGCTATTTAATCTATCCTCACTCTGTAGCATTTTCTTACAGTTTTCAGTCCAGCCTTAAATTTAAAAATAGCCCATAGGAATTATTCTGCAGTCTCGAGGGGTTGTTATACCAAGAGACAGCTCAGAAAAGCACGAAAATACCCTAAAAAGAGGTCGGTGGGAAATGTTTTCTGATGGTCAGCTTTATTTTCTTTCTTTATGTTTCAGGTTATCCAATTGCTATAAGTCACACGTCCCTCTGACAACGTAAATATGTGTTCTGTCTTCTTCATCTGTACTCCTGTCACCGTGACCCTACTGTGTTTTTAACGTGGAGGTTTGGGGGTTGGTTGGGGTTTGTTTTCCCTACAGAAGGCTAATAAAAGAGTATGCGTTTAGCTCCGGCTTCATTCCAGGCAGCACCTTGACTACTTATTTATGTCCAAATTCTTGCTCTTTTTCTTTTCCCTTATTTGAGACCGTGATGGCAAACAGCATAATCTTTCTTGCAGATTTTATTTTTTCCTCTGAAATGATAGGAGAAATTGAAAATCTGTTTGCTTTTGCCCCAAGCTGCTTTCTCTGCTGTTTCCTCTACGAAACATTTACATAGAGCCGATACCCCACAGAGAATAAATGTATGGTACAGCAGCATGTGGGAACTTTCTGTGTCAGGGCAGTACATTTTATATCACAGTCTCAATGTAATTTTACCCTCTCGCTAAGGATATGGTCTGCCTCACCCTCTCCCTGGCAGAATTACTCTTTACACAGGGATATCCCGGCCCCTTCACTGTAACCCCTTGTGCTTGTCCCTGCAGCACAGCCCCCATCTGAGCAGCTGATACAACAGTGACACTGAGGACTCCAGCTGGGGGGGGACACGGCCATTTTCCGGGTGTTGCTTCATTCCATCTGCTTCCTCATGCAGTTACTTAGCTGGCACCACTGGGAGAAGCAGCCACAGCAGGATGATCTGCAGGGGTGAGGTGCAGAAACCGCTTAACCAGGCTCTGCCACCAAAATGATGTCACGGTGCCGCAGTGCAACCTTCTGTCGTCATGCGAAACCTCTCGTGGCGTGTGCCGATGTGAGCCAGCCTGGCTGCTGCTTTTGGTGGTGGTCAGAGGCTTAGACACAAACCGTGTCCCCCTCCCGGCCTGCTTGCCCCCACAAGCTGCCCTCTGGTCAGATGACGTGCAATTCCCTCCCCTAGACTAGACTGAATGCAGTCCAGTAATTGCCTGAGGAACAATAAATCATACATGAGACAAAGCATTCATTTACACCACTTTATTTCTGCAACAATGAGAGAAACTGAAATGGACCATTGTTAAAGATCACTATTTCCTGCTCTGTAATAAAAGTCTCATCTTCCCTGATGCTTGTTTATTTTATAAATGTCTCTGCTTTGGCTTTCATATTTAGCTGCCAGCAGGACACCATTATTCCCTGACAGCATTCTGTTCCTTCTCCATTGTCATTACTGCTGGAGTGATGTTATATTGCTGTGCTTGGCCTAGATGGTGGTGCTTTCTTATCCTGCATTTCCCATTGCTTTTCCCATCCAGGCTTCCAATGAGGCACAGAGCAGAGGTGGCAGCACTTAAAAAGCAATGTTTTTGTGGAGTATTACCAATTCTGGGTTTTGCTTTTAAAAACCTCAACAACAAAACCCCCACTGACTACTGCTGTTTATTATTATGTTTCCAAGGCCAATTGAGAAGGACTGAGTTGAAATGCATGGGTTGCACCTACACTGCAGTCCCGAGACCCTAAGGACCAAGTGGGTCTCTGCTGTCCCACTTGTGGAGACCACACCAAAGTGGCAGAGCCCCACAACCTGCAGTGGATTGTGAGGAAGCAAAAAAAGGCAAAGACCCTGGGACACAAGTGCTGTTTCCACTTTTTTTTCCTCAAGTGGAGGGTTGTGTGCATCAAGGGCAGGGGTGAGTTCTCAACCCTGGTGCCTGTGCACCTTCCGAGGGGGTGGGCAGGGCTGATCTGTCCAGACCCACACCCTTGAACAGAGCAGAGTGCCCGTGTAGGGTGGTGAGATGAGCAGTGCCAAGATTGAAGCAAAGCTTTTCAGAGTCGGTGGGAGCATTTCCACTGATTTCAAGGACTTTGTATTATGCTCTTGAACATCTACAAATGAAAGATACTGTACTCAAGACAACCTATTTCTTAGGGCCACGTTGCCCTGCTGCCCATCTGTTCTGTTGATCTCAGAGCATCACCAGAGAAATAGCAAAGCCAACAGCAAAGTCCTTGTGTGTGTACCACTCTGCTTCTTCTTTCAAGAGCTGAAATCTAATAATCCCCCTAACTCTCCTGTCCTTCAGTCATGCACACTGCCTTCCCCTTAATATTGCTATGTGTCACTTCTCCTTTTCCTTCTTTTCTTTTTTTTTTAAACAAAATTCCCAAGTGGAGGTATCAAGGTTTTCCTACAGCTCTATTTCACTTAAAAAATAATTGGATCGTTATTTTCTATGAGGACCAAACTTCAACAGTAAGTAATTTCTAGAGATGTCAAGTGGCTCAGCATAAAAGTTAATCTTGATCTATTGGTTTGTTAGGTGTGTTTACATCCAACCAGTTAGCTTTCCTTAAACAAGAGTGATTTAAAGCCCTTTCTGGAGAGCATGAAAATGATTCCCCCAGCACTTAGATCCTCAGCGCCATAATCCAACAAAAGCAGGCTTATCTTTAAGCATATGAGTAGCCCTGTCAAAGTCAATGGGGCTCCAGATGTGTTTAAAGATAAACACGTACTTAAGTGCCTTGCTGTATTGGAACTCGTTGACTGTTCTATTTCCATTTCCTTTCAATAGTAGACCTTAAATTTTGTATATAATGGCAGAGGATTCTTGCTGGATGGTACATTAGAATGTTATTTTCAAGGAGGTTGAATAGGGGAATCCTGACATCATAGAAATCATTTTTAATTATTCAGGTGGTTTATTCCAACTGTTATGAGTCTATATTGTTTGACTTGTTTTACCTGGGGCTTTAGGCCAGAAGCACTGCAAACATGGAATTGAGCCACAAAGCTCTGCAAGGCTCCACTCCAGTGCCACCAGTTCAATATCCCACTTTAGGAAAGTTGCTTCACCTGCTCAAACTTCATCTCACCTTTGCAAAAAATGAGGACTATTAACATTTTCTTCATCTCACTTCAGTTACCTCATAAATACTTGGACAATGATTTGACAATAGAAAATGTTGAAAGCTTCTAATATTGGAAAAATAAAACTGGAAACAACTATTGATTGCAAACGGGCTTGGGCAAAAAAATGTTTCTTTGAGTTTTCCACATGCTCTAGCGATCAAATTGATCCAACAGCAATTTTATGCAACTGTTTCTTAACATTTCAGAGAATGAGCTCTGCTATTCTGGATGACTGAGCTCCAGATGAAAGTGCAGCAGCAAAATCATCCCAGTGAACTAAATTGAGGAAGCTGAGCTTTATTGCCCAGTGCATTGTAAGGGATGATCATCTCTATGGCCTTTTCTGTGAAATGCTTTTGGGTTGGATGGCTTTGTTTGGACACTCCATCTGCTTCAAGCACTCCTTTGGCAGGGTCTGTGCTGCCTGCTCTGCCTGGCCCACCTGCCCTGCTGCAGACAGGGTTTCAAACCCCAGCAGAAGTGTCAGCAGGGTGGGAGGCAGTCAGGAAGGTGCATCACATGCCGTGCCTCCAGATTCTCCTGAGATTCCTGCTGGAGGGAGAGACAGCCTTTGGGCTCATCTATATTTCAGCTACTTCAGTGGCTGCAGCTTCTGCAGAGCCGTGGCTGGTGGTCAGACACAGCAGCGCTGCTCTGGTTTTTCCTGCAGCTCCCACCAGCCCTGAGCACAGTGCTGTGTCTGCCCTGCTCCTGGCAGGGCCAGAGCTGCACGGAAACCTCCTGCTGCACAAGCTGTGGGTGTGGAAAGGGCTGCAAGGCAAGGCAAGCAGCCTTTTATTCCCGTCAGATTGCGCGCAACCGGATAGATCCCTTTTAAAAGGAAAGGGGATGGGAGGGAGGTACTCAAAGAGTGGGAACATAATGAAATGAAAAGAAATCCAGATGTGGTGTTCATTTGCCTGAAAGGGCCGTTGCCTGGGCCTTCCCACGCAGCGCAACAATTGCCACTCCATCTGCTGAGGAAGCAGCTATTCACACGGAGCAGGCTTCCCACGGCACAGCGCAGGGCTGCCCGTGACATCCAGGGCTGCAGCATGACTCCACTGCCACCTGCCAGTGTGGCACTGTCAACAAACTTGGGCGAGTGGGTGATGTCCATCTCCCCAGCTGAAAAGGCTTTACAGGAACGAAGGTGACAACGTGGCCCCGTGTGCCACACAGCATGTCCCCAACACATCTCATGCCTTGGGGTGGCAGAGGCACGGACTGGTAAGAAAACAGAGAAAACTGATTCTGTGTGGGTGTCCACTGACCTGTGCTGCTTAATTCAAGGTTAGGCACTGCCCCTTGTTTGGCAGGAGAAGGACTGAATGGTTGCTCTAGACTGAGGTTCTACAACATCTTTTATTTTTTTTTCCCAGCTGACATTCAGCTCCTCTCGGTAGCTTGGCTTTCCATTCCCCTTTTGCCACGTCTGTTCTGCCAGGAAACTTGCTGCCTGCTTTATTGCCTTGAATGTCCAGCTCTTCTGCTATTCTTTTCACATCTGTACAGTCATTTGTCCTTTTCCTTCTGAATCAGAGCACCACTCCAAGCAGCCCTGTGAAGTACAGTCTATTATCCCTTTTCTCCACAGAGCGGTTTTGATTTTTCATATGTAATGCGCTATATAAAAATAAAAAAAACCTCGTCCTGTCTTAATAGCCTAATTCTTAAACAGTTATGGCCTCATTCTCCTTCAAAGTACATAATTCCCATTGACAGCAGTGGGAACACTGCCAACACAATGGTGAATTAGTTCCCATGGAAAAAAGATGCAGACACCAAAAGGTCCAGTTCTGCTCTTCATTAGGAGGAAATGAAGGTAGAGCAGACAAAAAAAGATAAAACCAAGACGCGAAATTGCATGAAACAGCTTCATACTAACCAGGCAGTAGATTGCTAACTGAGAAGTCATTGGAACTGACCCTAATGTGGCAGGAGTGGGAGTCAAGAGCAATTTAATAACCTCAGTAGCACCTCATCCCTGTGGAAAAGCTGGGAATCAGTCAGGGCTGTGCCTTCTCCTGAACTTGGAAAGGTGGGTACAGCTGGACCCTCACCTGCCTCCTCTTACCTGGCACCTGAGGAGCTGAGTAAGTGTTTCTAGAACACTTTAAAATCTTGCCAGATGTTTGTTTGTCCTTCACAGCCAGACATCACATGGACGCTGTCTGTGCCATATTAAAGGGCAGGGAGAGGGTGGCATCATTTCTACACCTGAGAACCCAACAGTGGAGACTTGACAGTTATTCAGCTTCTCTTCTGTTTAACACCTCTCTTTTCTGAATATTTTTGCTTTTCTTGGCGGATGGTCTTGTGGTTGAAGCACTTCCCTGAGGATCTCACTCCCTCTCTCTGGCACAACTGGGGAAGCAGAGCATTCTCTGGGTTTCTTTTTTTTTTCTCTCTCTCCTATTTTTTTTTCTCTATACAATAAAATAAAACAAAAATAATAATCTTTTCCATCCTAAAAACATAGAAATCGTATTTCTTCTTTTATCTAATTACTCTGTTACAGTTTGTTAAAAACTTAAAGAATACTCAATTTTTCTGCATGGCATCTAATCCTTCAAGAGCACAAACAGATACAGGCATTCCTGATGCTTTTAATGTAACATCATTTTTCTTGTGCTGTTCAGTGGTAGAAACATCCTAGCCATAAAAATAGACAATCAATATACTAGTAATATCCAAATCTTTAGAAACATATTATTGAGATTTGTATCTCTCTGTTATTTAAATGAATGAGCAAAACTATAACTACACCTAAACTTCTTTATATTTACAAATAGGAAACTATGGGAGTTCAGTAAAAATTTCTATACTTCTGATCAAAGTTTTTCTGCCTGACAGTGAAACTGCTATGTGCCCACTACTGCTCCTTTCACACAAAAGTGAGTCTTGGAATTCAGGCAGCAAGATCTGGACTCCAGGATGTCTTAAAATCATAGAATTGTTAAAGAGCTTTAAGATCTTCAACCACCAACCCAGCACCAGCACAACGTTCATCATTAAACCATTTCCTCAAGTGCCACATCCACATTTTTGTGAACACTTCCAGACATGGTGGAATTATCTTACCTAGATTATTTCCTTCTAGGAACTGGAAAATATAATAAATCATCCTTCTTGTGCACCCAGAGGGGGAATGCACCTTCTGCCAGAGATTCCCAAGGAATTTGGTTTCCAAATTTTGCATACCCCTTTGCCAAAGGAATCTGTGGGAGTGCACCAGTGGAAAAAAACCCCTCTTCTTATTATTGCTTTTCTCCTCCTTGTCCTTGCCTGTGCTTTTCAGAAACTTAAAGCCCACCAAAGTTCCACAAGCTTGGCTTTACAGAACCTCACTCCTGAGCTGTCCTCCACATTTAGGATGAATGTTAATTGCTACCCCAAATGCACCACTGCAGCTTTTTCCTACCCAATGCCACCAGTCTTTCAGATACCTTACAGAGTATCCTCCTCCTGGTACTTCAAGGAAGAGCAAACTAAATCCCAAACTGATGCATTCCTGCACCTCTCCCCAGTGTGAGCAGTGCCCAGCCCTGGGTTTAAGATTCAATCAGGCTGATCATTGTTTTCAACCTCGTGTAATGAGTTAATCCTAACAATGCCCAACTCACTTTAAAATCAGGCCAAGGTATTTCCCTCAGCAACCTCCTGCAGCAGCTCCCATAGGTGATGGGACGTGTCTGGGCATTTATTTTTCATTCCAAATTTGCTGGTTTAAAATTTAACCTGATGCTTATTCTCATGTGACAGAAATAAAAAGAGAGTCCAATCTTCAGTGCTTCAGAATTTTGACTTCCACAATCAGCTCCATTTTCATCTTCTCATCAAAATAATTCCACTCTTTGTCATGTCTTGTGTATTAATCCTAGCAGCCCTGTAACTATTTTTTATTTGAATTTCTTGAACAGATTTTTGACTCTGTATGTACCTCAAGAGAGAAGAGGATAAAAAGAATGAACAAGTATTTAATGTGTAATTGTGGCATAATCCTGCTATATGGCATAAACCAGCAATCCTGAAGGTTTTTTGGCATTCTGCTCTATTTTTATACAATAATAACAAATGGTCTCCTTTTTTGTTATTTTTTTTTTAAGCTGCTGCTACAGATTGAGGTAAATCAGACACTGATGGCTTCTGGTACAGGTTCTTTTCCCTCAGAGATTGCAGGAAATTCAGGGCTTTTCAGATTATTCCAGCTATACAGTTAATCACTGATGATTTACATTACTTCTCATTTAGCCACCCTCAGAGCTGCCTGCCACCGTGCTGCTCACCCTCCCAGCCTGTTTAAATCCATCAGGTAAAGTATTCACCATAAAGTGAACTCATCCCATGACCCACAGTCTCCAATGGGTTTTAACAAACCAAAGTGACTTTTTGACTATCTTTTCTATCATTTTCCATGACAAAATGTTAGGAAGCATACTGAATCATTATTTCCAGGGCTCCCTCTGAAATGCTGCTATCTTTTGGGTAACAGAATCCTGCCAGCATTCAAGCTACATATTCAGTCCAAAATTTTCCTGTCAATGTGACTGTTTCCCTTTATGCTATGAGTGAACCTTCAAGACCCACAGTTCAATAATTTTCTGTTTAGTCTCTTATGTGTTGGATGTAGCCAAAAGACCCAGGTAGACAAACCTTTCCAAAAGAGATCTGATCTTGTTTGTGGTTTGTACTTGTGGTTGCTGTTGACATTTTCCATTTCCATATGAGGAATGAAGTAATGACACGATAATAAAGTAAAAACAGCAATTTTAAAAATCAAACTTCAACCTTTTCAGGAAGATTTTAATCATGTCTACTGGATCCCTTCTGGGTAAGCTTTAGGATGATGTCAATGTTTATCTCACCCCAGAGTAAAGGGACAGTTTCCAACCTCTCACATCGTTCCAACATGACTGTCCTCTGCAGCTTTCCCTGGATCCTTGGGACCGTGCTTATGAGTTTTTGAGACACTCTTTGTGTTCAGTCTGATCTGACTTAAGCTTTCAAAATCAAAGAACTAAATGGTTTTAACCCGAAGTTTGACTTTTTCAAAAAATTATTTTTTTATTTTTATTTGATGCGAAGGTCTTCAGTGTTAAAACTCCAAGTACTGGAAAGAGTACAGTTCGCATCTACTACTCCTGACACGTCACTTCTGCAAACATCTCCTCTTGTTTAAACCTTCAAGCTTGTTTTTATGTGCTCTGAGAAAAAAATAGGATCGTGAGAGTTTTAGCACCAATAGTAAAGGCTCATGGTCTAACAGCT
Source organism: Cyanoderma ruficeps (assembly GCA_008694505.1). Classification (NCBI taxonomy): domain Eukaryota; kingdom Metazoa; phylum Chordata; class Aves; order Passeriformes; family Timaliidae; genus Cyanoderma; species Cyanoderma ruficeps. Next base: position 23,924,598 of record VZDJ01000116.1, on the reverse strand, counting down.
TTTGAGGTGGTAAATACTCGGGAGTGCTCGAGGCAAGCTGGTAAAGCTCAGCCCCCTCTCAGGAGAGGGTGAAATGAAGGCAGAGGGAGTTGGAGTGCTCAGGTACTGCTGATTACAGAGGGAGTCGGTGACAAGGGTGAGGCTGAGACCAAAGTGCCTCAATCTGCTGTCAGAGAACAAACAGTATTTCCTCTAAAATCACAGTTTTCCCTCATGGAGAGAATCCTGTCCCAGCCCTGTTCAGATGGCTTGCATATGCCATGGGCATGATCCAGGCAATAAAGCTTTGTAATAAGCCACTGTCCAGATTGATAACTGTAAGGAGCATCTCATAATGACCACGACATGATTAGTCGTGATACATGTGTGATACCCATGCTCATTATTACTGGCCTCCAGAACAGCACTGCTGAGTCCTGCCAATGTGCCCAGTTCAGTATCTGGAAGAGACAATACTGCAATTACTGCCAAAGTATGCAGGAAAATTCAGAAGCAGTTAGTGCAGGATTCTGCACCAGCCCGGCAATCAGGAGCACAGCAAAGCATGGGAAGGTAGCAGCTACAAGGAATAACTTAGATTATCTGGATCTGATGCTTTATTTTAAATAGACGTCTGAGTGTGCCCATTTATTTTAAACAGTTGTCTTGCAGAACAGAAGGAATATGTGTGGCACTGGTGTGAAGAACCCAACACCTGCATGGGAGCTGATGAAGCCTATTTGGAAACATCTACATCCCAATTTCATACCAATATTTGAAGTCGTTGCCCACTTATAAGTCAGAGAGAAATTTTCTTTTTCTTGCTGTTGTACCCATTAGATTTCTTGTGAGCCTGTGACATTTAATTTCACGCAACATACACCGTGCACATCCTTCATGTCATGACCCAGGGATCCATGTGCCATTGAAACACACAGATGTTCCTGAGCATCAGTCCTTGGAAAGCCTGGGAAAGTGGAATTGGAGCTGTTTCCAGCCATGCAGACTACCACAAACATGACAACCCTACCTCCCACTTCACACAGAGAGCTGAACGGAGTCAAAGGCTTCAATCCTTTCCTTCAAAGGCAGGGTAAAGTTTCCAGCTAAAAACACATTTCTGCTCTTCAAGGATCCTGCTCCCCTGTGTGGGAAAAGTCCATTTTCCAGGCTCACTTGCAGGAGATGAAGGCAATTCATGCTAGAACAAATCACTATCTGCAACAGAGGGCTTAGCACATGCCTTCCAAATGTCCCCTAAATACAAGGTAGCATGTGCATTTTGAAATTTCCTGAGCTCATCTTCTGTTGCAAGGAAATTTCCTTACTAGCAGGGAGAAATTGCAAAAGCAGAAGAGTTGTTAATTATGCTGTGCACTTTGCTTTGAGATGGTGCTCAATGTTCCTGTTGGTCAACACATCACTGAGACTTGTGGGGAAGAAGAACCTTCTGGTGAACCTTCATCTTGATGATCTTCTTCTGCACTGACACAGTGTCCCTCACACTGGACAGGAACGCCCTGTCCAAGAGAAATGGGCCCATAATAATGAGGCTTTTCCTGTCTCTTGATAGCGATTCCTTGACATGACCACATGTATCATTAGGAGTAACCACCATACTCTCTGTTAATTGGAAATAACCAGGAAGTTGCTCAGCCCCAAAGTACCAGTTCACATTCCCTGTGCTAAACAAGTATCCAAAAGAGGCCTAGCAGCCCCTTGCCAAAGGCATCTGTAAATTCAAAAGCAAATAATCTGAACCAAAATAATCAGGAAAATTACTGGAATAAAAATCTGCTCAGGGCTATTAAACCCTGAGATAAATCTTTGAGTCAGAAGATCTCTGAACCATGCTTTTGAACTTTTAATTTCATCAACAAAGAAGAGCATAAGAAGTAGTAGCTATGATGTACATTTCTCTTGCACATGAAATAGAGATAAAAATAATATAAATAGTGGCAGTCAATAAGAAACAGGTTTTTCAGTCTTCTACATGCTAATGCAAACTTATAAAACTGTATTTGAAAAGCAGCAAGGCCTACACGGCAAAGCACAGCCAGGGAGTACCTGTGCAGTGTGCTAAGGCATTTAAAGCATTATTTTAAGGGAGAAGAAGTAACCTTTAATCTGCTTATCCAGTGACACGTGAGTGTGGGTGTGAGAGTGCTGAAGCTACAGACATCCCTGGAGTTATGGCAGTAAGAGAGGGACAGGTTATGTCCTGAAAGAACATCACATTCAAGCATGATTTGAGCATATTGTGGGGGGAACACCGAATGAGAATGGGTGAAAGGGAATTTAGTGGCTGCTGGACTAAAGAAAACCTTGCTTTGGAAATGGTGAAATTCTGATTTTCCCAGTGCTCTTCTGGATGTTGCTGTTTGTTGCAGATGAGCGGGCTTCAATTAAAGTAACTGAGCTGTGTTTGGACAGGCTTGTCTGCTCACTACAAATTTCCTGCAGGATTAGACTCATTATTTGAATTTCCAGGTCTTCAACAGTGCTATGTTCATAATGTGTGAAAAGCAAACTTAACTGGTTCAATTGGGAAAATCCTCTTTATACCACCGAGTTCTATAGACAAAAAGATCCTTGAAATGTATTTGTCATAATATGGCACAAGTAGAACAAAATTCCCCTGGTTTTTACTGAGCTTTGGATCAGGGGCTTGTTAAAACAAAAACAAAGCCAGATTATTACACAAACATAATATTTAATCTCCTGATATTCTGCTTCAAACAGTGTAATCGAGTTCAATAGCTCCATGTTTATTATTATGGCCTATGCATAGAGATTAGCATAAAGAAAACTATGGGGGGAAATGTCATACATACGCCCACACACCTATGCAAATATAATCATAATTGCCTCTGTATTTCACAGCAAACCTTTTATGGGAATCACTGCGCCTATTCTGTCTAAAATAAAACCCGTTAGGTAAAAATGTTTGTAGCAGAACCTTGTTTTGTTTAGCATTAAACAGACACATCCAGCTGGGACTGTTTCTGGTGCCTTGCCTGTGCACACACACACACAGACACGTGTATGTTTATCTATATCACAGGACAAAGCTGGCCTGCTAAGCCCAGCCTGTACTTCAGCTACATGAAAAATCTCCCTAATCAGCACCCACTTGTTGCATGTCCCTTGGAAAGTCCAAATCTGTCTGAAATGTGCTGTTTCCTGAGCATCCCGTCACCCAACAGGCCTTTGAACAACACTGCAAGGCCATGGAGGAAATGAACTTGTCCCATCCTCTGTTTCTGCAGAAAGCCTGGCACAGTGGGGCTGTTGTTTATTTGGGGCCCCTGGGTATGGCTTGTGTGCCATACAAGTGGGAACAGATAACAACAGAGCGCCACAGACCACTGAGATGTGTTGGCTGCAAGGAAAAATGAAACCTGGTCCATAATGAGGATGTTCCGTGTCTGGTTGTGTGTATAAATATAGCTGAAATGAGAGGGTTTGGTGAAGATCTTAGGTACACCTCACCAATCCCAATCCAACTTTTCAGACAATGGCAATACAAATTAATGATGCTGATTTGTGGAAAGCATTTGTGGATCAATCATTTGTGGATCAAATTATGATGATTTGTGGAAAAATGACAAAGATTTGAGATGTCCACCAAAGACAGCTCACTGAAATGTACCTATGAACTGCCATCTTAATTTTCTTTTTTCCTTTTCTTTTTTTTTCTTATTTCTTCCTTTCCTTTCCTTTCCTT